>CVMT01000003.1:1646510-1774857 GCA_000985935.1 Talaromyces islandicus | reverse complement strand
TTTTTTTTTTTTTTTTTTTTTGAAGACGATGGGAAAAACGAGCAAGGAACGATAAATCAAACGGCCATAATTAGACCCTGTTATGCTCTTTTTGAGTAATTTCGGTCGCATCGATGATGAAAATCTTTTCGTCTTGTTGGTCGACACGTTCGGAGGGTCGACAAGGCAATGCCTTATCTATTTCGAGGCCACTGGATCCATTCGTGTCTAAAAATAATTCTTCGTTTGTGAAATCAGATCCCTCGCTACTGTATTTCCAGTCAGTATTCTTGAGTATAAGTATTCCTTTAGAAAAAGTCGGTTTGCATACCTCCGTTTTGACCCAAGCCAGCTGCTGTTGTTTGATAACAAGGCCTCATACCAAGATCCCTTCTTCTCTCCACGAGAGGGTTTTGATATGCCCATTGATGCAACAAGGCGTCCAAAGCCAATGCCGTTGAGGAACGAGCGGTACATCTTCATCGCGTCCTGACCCAGACCAAAGAATACAAACAGCAGCACACTGAGTGCGACGGGGATCCACCGGTCCGGTCTTAAAACGCCAGCAGTTTGTACTTTGATGATCGTGCCAAAAGCTGGGCCGTGGTTGTTGCTCCATGAATACGGCTGGACTGGAATCATGGGCAGGACGTTGGTGTAAAAAATGTAGATCTGCAGGGGTAAGACGAACAGGATCATGGTCAAAGCGAGACAGAACAACCGGATAAACCGCCGTGTGGTTAGCTTGCTCCCTGAGGCTCCTAGGATATTCGAAAACTCCGATGTGTATCTTGTCAATCGGATCACGACTAGGACTGGGTTTATAGTAAGCCAGATGGTCATTCAAATATTATATAACGCGTGTCAACTGCACAGGTGGCGTAGGAGATGAAAGGATGACAACGTACCGCAGTAGACAGCAGCAATCAGACAGATAACTGGGGGCCATGCGATTGAAAGCAGAATCGCCAGCCAGCTGTCATCATAGGAAACATTGCAGCCTGAAATGGCAAAGATGTAGTACCGGTTTGGCTGAACAATGAAATGGCCAACCATGGCAAGAACAGGTATCACAGCGCAGAAGAAAAGTTCAACCGCAAGTCCACGAAGTCTTTGGGCCTTACTTGGAACCAATACCGTGTTTTCTGTGTCCATTACCAAGGCGAGGCTCCGAAAGATGCACACCAACGCTCCCGGCATGCCGACTTGGATACCAATGTTCAGTTTGACTTGGATATCGCAGAGTACTGAGCCGTCCCACCAAGAGTTGATGTCGTCCGTAGGCCATATCATTGCGTTCATAATGTTGAAGAGGTCGCTCATTATGACGAACGCAGTCAAAAACGAAGCGGCTAGGTTTCTGTTCGAGGCATGCCAAATCAGAGGCGGGATGCAAAGCAGCAAGGCAAGAAACGACAGTATCGGGGCAGCAAAAGCCTGTGCAGACGCGTAGAAAGTACCACCGGATGACTCCATGGTGGTTAGGAGGTTATTTCAAACGGTAGTAAGAAGAGCTTTCGAAGACTCTCCACACAGCAGCCTCAAACACACTGGAAACGACAGGATAAGAGGAATGTGATGGGTTGCTTGGTAGCCCGGAAACAGCACAAGCAAGATAGAACTGCAAGCTCTCTGTCGAGTAGTAGCAATCAGAAGAAGATACTCCTGACGAGTCCGAATATTCCAAGTTCCAGCCGGTTTGCTCCAAAAAAGAGGGGAAGGCCGTGGTCAATGCCATCATTCTCCAAGCATGAGACCCGAAAAAGCAGCTATTGAAGGCATTAGACGAGTCAGTCTCATGATCAAACGGAGCGCACAATAGACCAATTCACAGCGTACGAGTTGAGGGAGGGAAGTCTGAAGATTTGGCACACTTTGCCTATTTCGGGTCTCAATAGGAGGACGGTGGAGACGAAGTGTGAATGACGCCAATAGACACGAGATTTGGCAATAACAACTGCCCACGCATGCCTTATTGATGCATGCTGGATATAATTTTTGCCAACAGGACTCGTAGAGCCGGCGACAATTCTATTACCGCGCCTACGTGGTATAGTTCCCCTCTATAGATTGCTACAGATTAACCCGGTGGAGCTGGGCGATCCGATCCGGGGAACGGAAATGGCGCCCGCTAGTTAAGTCTGCCTGCAGGCCTCGGCATGCTCCCCGCCCACTAATTACCGACCAGACTATCACTTGCGCTTGTCGCCATTTCCTTCCTCCATCCATCACACGAGGAATGACATTGTCACTCTCTGGATCTAGCTGGTCGCTGCTTATTGTCTTCACAGCTAACTAGCATGTGCTGATCTGCTGTCTTGCGCGCCCCCCCTATTGAAGTCCTGTACAAGCTAGATATGTGAAATACGTCATGTCCGAACAACCGCGCTCTCCAGTCTCCCAACACGCCTCCTTCCAGAGCGGCGCCAATTTGAACCCTTACGGCTCATCGTATCTGCGACAGAGGCCACTGGGACGATCCGCGACGCTTGCTGACACTGGCGGTCCTCTCAATTTCCGGCGCAATTCTTCTGCTCTCTCGGATACAGTCTCCGAAGCCAGACAGTCCCTTCGAGACTCCACAGACGACATCCTCTTCCCACGTGCCAGCAAGGGAGATAACCCAGAACTGAACCATGACGACTCCCACTGGGAATCGGCGCCTCTGGCTCTAGCGTTGTTGCCAGCAGTGGGTGGGCTGTTTTTCCACAATGGAAGCGCCTTTGTGACCGATGCGACATTGCTGATCCTAGCCGCCATTTTCCTGAACTGGTCGGTTCGCTTACCATGGTGAGAAGACAAACTTTTTTTTAAAAAAAAAGGCTATACCAGTCATCAGCTCGAGCTACGCTAACTGAGGCACACAGGAATTGGTATCGATCCGCCCAAGAAGTCTACCGACAGTCTACGGATGAATACCTAGAGGATATCAACGAAGAAGTCAACGAGGAGGAAACCGAAGGAGGCGAAACCTCGACACCAAAAGCACCGAAACCCTCGACCCGAAATAAAATGTCTTCTACGTCTCTCGCGGCTACAAAGGAGCTGCATAGGCATGAGGTGGCTGCTCTGGTTTCGTGCTTCGTGTTTCCACTAGTCGGCGCGTGGCTGCTGCATACGATCCGAGGCGCCCTTTCGCGTCCATCGGAAGGACTGGTATCCAACTACAACCTGACAATCTTCCTCCTTGCGGCTGAAATCCGCCCCTTTGCTCACCTGCTGCGCATGGTTCAAGGCCGAACCCTCTACTTGCAACGGGTGGTGGCCGCGCCGGCGTCCGAAGACAACGAGAAAATTAGCGAGAGTCAAATCCTAGATCTGACCAGACGCCTTGAAGAGCTTGAAACACACGTGGCCGACAAGGCCATTGCCGGCTCATCGCATAATGCGGATAATAACACATCCCAGGGCCAGGCCGACTCGCAAGATGCGGTTGCACAGATCGTGGCAGACGTCCGGAAGGCGATCCAGCCCGAACTTGACGCACTCAACCGAGCAATCAGGCGTTACGAGAAGCGTACAACCGTGATTGCCGTCCAAACCGATACTCGCTTGAACCAAATAGAAACGCAAGTCGGCGATACCATGGCCATGGCCGCAGCCACCCAGCGATCGGTATCTGACCGACATCAAAGTTTTGCCTTTGTTCTGCTGGATTGGATAGCTGCCGCTGTGGTCATACCGACTCAGACGGCAATGCAGCTTCTGAATCTGCCAGCTCGCGCGGTCTCGTGGTGTCTTTCTAGCGTCAAAGTGCGCATCGTCGGTAGCAAGACACCACGCAAACCCAATAAAGGAAAAAAGCCTGTGCCTCGGGCAGAATCCAGCCGTCGACGAACTGTGCCGATGACAAAGGAGAATGCTATATAGTTTACTGGGTTACATAAACATTCGTCTTTTGTTTTCTGGCATCCAAAACCAATGGCTGCCTTATACCCTAGCAAGAGGTTTACTATTGGGACTGATTTTATTCCCAACACGTCAATTGGCTATACATGTGTTGACATACACAAAGCCAAACTCGGAGAAGTTGACATTGATGCTGTCAGTTTAAAGTTTATATCTAATAGTGTCGTACTTCAATGTTCAACTGGTGTATTTCTTCAATAAACTCTCATTCATATATAAAGATATAGATATATAGTCTAACCGAATAACTCAAAGTTATTCCCATAATATCGCTAAGATTCTATTTTTGTTGTTGTTGCTGCTTGCGCTCCTCAGGAGGCTCTGCAGCAATGCCCGTGTCAGGATTCGGTGTCGTCGTAGGTTGTAAAAAGGCCTGTACAATCACACGTTTACGCTCCTCGGATGCAAGACGTTCTTTCTCTTTGGATGGTGTCGGTACTGATGACGAGATCATCAGACCCGAGAACATTGTTGACAGAGCCACCTCGACCGCGTCACGCCGTAGGTCTGTCGGGTTATCAAGACGTGGAGTGGTGTCTTTGCTCCTGTCGACGTCCTTTTTGTCCTTGGTTTCAGACGTTTCCGATGATGTGGGCATGGTGCCTCGTTTTTGCCGTATTTGAGATAAAAACCTCGGAGCAGGTTGCTCTGGCGTTATGCTAGGGTCAGTCTGCGACGGTGGAGCTGGGGGATCTAGAGATGCAGGAAGAGCAGCAGGGTTTGTCGCAGGTGCAACTTCGTTGATGATCTGAGTCAACATAAAAGTCAGGAATGTAAAGGAGACGCTGTGGACGGGCGACGGAGCCAGAGTGTCCAGAACCCAGGCTTGTATTTCCTCTGAAGAGTGCCAAGGGTTTTTCGATCTTTCTCGAGCTACCAACTGCTGCTCTAGCGTCTTCCAAGTCTCGGCCTTGATAATGCCGTCTTTAAGAGATTGCAAAAATGTTACCAGTGTTTCCGCAAGAATTTCCAACTGTGACAGTGATGCCACTTCTGGCGGGAAAATTGAGCTCAGGGAGCTGCCGGCGTCTAGAGCCTCGCGGACACCGAATAGAAGCGGAGCTCGGTTATCGGCACCTTGAAGCGTCCACGATTCAGGGTCGAATGGCCATGCGACCCCATGTGACTCGGATAACCATGGTGGACTTTCAGCATCAGAATCCCCTTTCATCATGCTCCATTCAGCAACGGCTCTTTCTGTCAGACGCGAGATTGCTTCCGTCAAACGAAACAACTCTCGCGGAGCCGATAACCGGACATGTTTCCCGGTTCTTTCAGCTTCTGATGGAGGAGCGGTTCCCAGGCTGCGAACCCCAGCTTCAGGGATATGCGTCAATTCCTCGAGTGATCGCCCGAAACATGTTGGTAGCCATCGTCCGTAGACCGGAATGAACTGGTCCCGACCTCCGGCAACGCGAAACACCAGAATATCTTCGACTTTAGCTGTGCCGTCATTCAACGCCCGCACATAGTCCAGTTGTCTTACACATGCTGTTACTTCCACGGTGGCCGAATCGCCCGGTGCAATGGTATATGTCTGTTGACGCCGCTGCTCCTTTTCGTCCTTTTTCTTTTCGTCTTCAGGCCAACCAACTCGCACTTCGAGCCATGGTGGAGGATTTTCCTTTGATCGTACAGGGTCTGCAACGAGTCTCGATGTAAAATAAAAAGTGGCAGGCACGGCGCCAGTGTTGGCAACAGTCACAGTCCTGCTCACAGGAACACCATATGGCACACTTCCAAAGTAGATGGCATTCTTGTCGTATGCAATGTCTCGGTGCGCTTCCTCGGATTCATCAGGATGGCTGTCAACAATCACGGTCAGATCGGGTCTGGCTTCGTTCTCAGCCTTGTCCAGTTCTCTCACGACATCCTGATATACCTTTCTCTTGAGCTCCGGGATGACAGCTTCATAGGTCAGGGTAAAAGCAGCATCCAAGGGTTTGTGATCAGAAGAAAGGACACCCTGATGTGAGGTATAATGCGTTAATTTTATAAGATCCTCCTCTGGTTCCTCGTGTGATGGCGCCTGTGAGGCATCCTCATCCTCCCTATATTCCTCCTCATTTGCGCCATCTGTGTCGGGGTTATAATCGAACAGGACATTTTCGTCATCTGCAGCCTTGTCTACTCCCCGTGCCTTCATCTCCTCGTCCCTCTTTCGCGCTTCCTCCATCTCTTTAACTTGTCTATAGTAATTCAACCGGTCATTTCTTGATCTATAAAGTATTCGGTCGCACCAGCTCGGGCCTCTTTGTTTTTCACTGGTATCGAACATAGCGATGCTCCCAACATCATACTTGTATGTAGGCAGAAATCTTATTTCTCCTTCTCTCCATCCTTCATGGAATGCCTTTCCCTTCTGCTGCTGGCTGTGCAGTTGATCGTGAGGTAGCAAGGACCTCAGCGTGGTCAAAAGAGACGACGGGTCAACAGATGGATCCATGGTTTCCACCATTGCCGTGGGCGTACTAAGCTGCTGGTCCGGGGACTCATGCAAAGACGAGTCGTTTGTACCCTGAGAAGATTTTGAAGAAATCTGCGTCTTTACATCGCTTGCCTCCTCGTCGGTTAAAGGTGCGTCAGAATCGGATTCTGCTACTAGAACAGGCGATGGGAGGTTTCCAGAGTGCAGTTTCCGGAACATATGCCTCGCATCGTAATCATTCTGGGTATGCAGCGTAAGGAGGCGCCGGACATCGTCGCCCGGTATATCCTCCAGTCGGTAGTTCAGATCTCCAAACCAAAAAGCAAATTCCTCGTTCCCGATGGTATCATTAGGCTCCTCGGAAATTTCATTGTCCGGGTCAACATCGCTGAATTTTGTGCGACTAACAATCTGGGCGGCATCCCAGTTCCGCCGCTCAAGGCTCCCTTTGTCGGCACCAGCAGCCAGGTGGCAGTTGACAAACACCAGACGCGTAGTCTCGCCTAATACGAGACGAGTTACTGTAGCCCCCTTATTTCCCATGTATCCCATTAGTCCCGTCCCTGTGGTAGAGGAGCTCACAGAGGAAATTGTAGGGGCAACATTTGGAGCAGCATAAATCAGCAGCAGAAGCCCTACTAAATGCGACTCAGCAACCAACTGGTAGCCAGCAGGAAGGTTCTTCTGTGCTGCATCTTTCCAGCGGTTAACAGGGCCAGCATCCGCAAAGGGGCTCAGGGCCGCAGAAGCCGACGAAACATCGACAATTTCCTGCAGCCCGAGCACGTATATTCCGATATCAGCCGGCGAATAGCCCTCGGGGTTTCCCCGCGTTGACTCCGGCTTTTTACGTTCTGTGTGCGCCTCCTCGGACTGATTCTCGGCCGATGCTGTCTCCTGTTCGGGGGAATGACGGGTGATTTCTTTCCCCTCCACAAACCATTTTCCAATGTCTCTTTCGGTGCCTGAAATAGCAGCGACATTCCAGGTGCCCACCTTGATGCGAATGGTGCGAGACCGGGTGTATTCGCCTCTGCGCGCTTTCACTGCTTGTTTCAGGGTCAACACATCTGCAGCGTCCGATGCCGACGCGTCGTCGGCAGGAGCCTGTCCGTCATTATTATAAGCCTCCAAATCGCTTATGCTCTGTTTGCGAGGTTGGTCCTCCTTAGAGGACGCCATCCTGTCGAGGAAAGAAAAAAAAAGAAAGAAAGAAAAAAACCGCGTGCTCAATTGGGCCTTTCAGTCATCCGCATAGCTATCTCCAGCTGTTGACCCTGCACTGCTCTCCCTTAGATCCCTCGCGTGATGTATTACCGCAAGATGCCGTTGTATAATGAACTGGCAGATGGATACCTGCTACAGCCCTCCGAACCGGCGCCCTCAGCGCACGCGTTGTAGAACCGTCTGATCAAGCCGCGAGGGGGCAATAGCCATCGCCAGAGGCCCGTGAACGTAGACCGAACGCCGGGAGTGTGTCAGAAGTCGAACATCACGGGGATGGAGACATCCGACGACGAAGAGCGAAGCGAACTAGGATGAGGCGAAGAGGCAAAGAACCAGACGAAGAAGCAGAGGAGGCAACAATGCTTGAAGACAAGTGGGCAACAGTGTCGCGCGGGGTGGATTTTTTGATTTTTTTTGGGGCTCGGCTCAAAGGACAGAGAGGGCTGGGGCCAAAGTCAAGGAGCGAGGAATGTGGGATGAGCAGCAGCACACAGCAGCAGCAGACCGAGGAGGAGGGCAGCAGGACGCATCGACCGCAGTCCAGCCACGCAGCGCACACAGACACAGCGACTGATCGGCAGCATAGCGACTCATGGTAGAGCGAGAGCGTTCGCGCTAGCAGCCATAAGCGGGCGACAGACCATCGCAATGGCGAGTCCAGACCTACGAGTGGGGAGGAGAGTCGAGCTGCCCGTCGATCCGCCGCCAGAGGAAAGCAAAAGCGCCAAGCCGTCCATGATGATTCCCGCCCTCCCACTTCGGCGAACCATCTCAACAGCATCATTGTGCAGTCACGCTCTCATCATTTCTACGCTGCCTTTGCTTCCACATCTGCGCCACATCGACCTGAGTCGCCAGGTTGCACACCACTCTGCACTCACTGACTCGCTCGCACTGCGCCAGGAGCGAGTGCGTGGCTTTGACAATGACCCCTCGCAAAAGCCGAGGCGGCCGGCCCAACACCACCAACCACCACCACCACCACAACAACCACAACCACAACCACAATAACCAGTATCTACAGCAGTACCCCGTCGGCGTATCTGACTACGAGTCAGACAATCTCTATTCCTTTCCAGATGCCCAGCATCAGCAACAGCAACAACAACAGTCGGTGCTGCCGTCCCGCACCAACGAGGAGCTAAACAATGCCGTCCTCCGGCGTCACAACCCCGAAATCGCCTCTATCCTATCCCTAGCCCCTTATGCAGTCGTTTACGCCTTCAACCCAGAGTCCCAGCAATGGGAGAAAACCGGCATGGAGGGCAGCATGTTCGTCTGCCAGCTGGTTCCCGCACCCTATGGCCAAGAACGCTACAGCGTCTTTGTGCTGAACCGCCGCGGCCTCAACAATTTCGACCTCCATCTGACCGACGAGAACAACGTGGAAATCACAGACGAGTTTGTCATTTTAAAGTCCGACGCGAAGAAGGCCGGCGGCATCCAAGAAGACAACACCGGAGCAGAGAAAATCTACGGTCTGTGGATTTACTCTGAGCCGCCACCAAACTCGACTGCCGAGACGCGCAAGATTAACGCCCAGGTGATTAAAGAATGTGCAATTCATGCAGGCCAAAGCCTGCTTTTGGCACGTGAGAAAATGGCAGCCGATCAGAGCAACGGTTACCAACAGCAGCAGCAGCAGCAACAACCTACCCCAAATGCCTTGAAAGAACTCTTCGGCCAGCAAACTGTACCGCCGCCGCCCGAGCAGACAGTTTGGCCGCAACAAGCAGCCCCAATGCAGCCGCAGGTGCAACCTCCTGCCGGTGGCGGTGATGTTCTTGGGGATCTGTTTCGGAGAGCTGGTCTGGTTCAACAAAATTTATAAGAAAGGGGGCATTTCGTTAGCATTATTGCATACATTAGACGTTATTCAGGCCGGAGTTTTCAGGTGTTATCCCTGCTGATTGGTTCTGCTGGGTGTTGGATATATACCCTTTCAACCTTGATTGTTTGACTACTTGACTGTTTGACGCGTGGGCGTTCCCTATATGGTTATCTACTTAGACAGCTCTAGAGAGAAGAGGAAAGAAACGCTCTTCTAGGTCGAGACCGCGGAGAAGGGACATCTCCTGTTTCGATTCACGAGTCTATAGACACAACTGATCTGATATCAGAGCAATAATCATTAACAAATCATGATCGATCCCCCACAGGCCAAAAATTTATTCACATGTGAAAAAGAAAGGAAAGTGAAAAAGACAAAAAGACAAAATAAAAAACCAAACGGCAAATGGTTAAAACTCCTCATCAATCGCTCACAGGAGACCGGTTCCTTAATCCTCCTTGAGCCCATGCTTTGAGACCCTTATTGTAAAATAGTTAGTGAACAATCAACGACCAGTACGAAATAATAATAATAATAATAATAATAATAATAATAATAATAATTCGGGCTCCGTCATCCCTCGAGATAACTTAGCTTCCTCACAACTCCGACGCCGTAAATGCTAGCTTCTGAAGGAGAAAAAATAGGTCCCACAAGCCGATGTAATATAAAGGGGGAGAGATCAAAGCCGTGAATGTAGCATCAGGTTGCAACCCATACACCATGAATCGAAATAGTAATTGGCGAGATCGGGCTCGGTGTAGAAATACAAACAGCCCTTGACATAGGTTGCGACCGCATAAACAAATGCAATCCATTGTGGTATCAAGAATAACCGTAAAATGCAAAAAAAGAGATAGACACAAACTCCAAAAAATTCTATATCTTTGACGATAGAAGCAACTGGTCAAAGTGAATCAATCGCCTTTCTCGCTTTCCGTATCGTCTTTTGGTTCGTCGTTGCCCGTGGTGTCAATGTTGCTGATTTGGATTGCTTCAGCCTCCACAGTGACGGAAGACTTCAAAGACGGACTCAGGTTGATAGCGATCTTCTTGGGCGCCGCTGATTTGGAAACATCACCGGCCACCACCTTTTTGCTCGTTATCGACTGCTCAACCGAGTTTCGTCGACGGCGCAAGTACGATGACCCGGTAGAGCTAGCGTTAGAGCTCCGTCGTTTCGGTCCGTTCTGGGCCAGACGTACAAGCTCATCGTCATCTTCATCATCGCGGCGACGTTTCTCGGAAAGACGCTCTGGCGGATTCTGCGGTTGTGTCGAAGTCGGTGTGGAAGGGGCGTCGGTCTCTAAACCACGTTCCGGTAATTCGATTTCTTGCTTCTCAACGTTGGCCTCAGACTTGGCATCCATCACCTCATCCTCATCGTCATCAGGATAGTCAACCAGCTTGATACTCGTCGGTGCCTGGTTCTGCGGCTCCAGTTCATCTTGTCGCGCTTCGGGAGGCCACTGAAAAGATGTCATGATTAGCTCGGCCTCAACGTAACCATGTATGCGAATACACACCTCTTCCTCATCATCCGAGGTATTAAAGTACTCTTCTTCAGCAGCATCCAATCCCCGAACGCCTTGCCACTGTCCATTAACTGGGCCCCGTTGAGGCAGCGGGGCCTCTTGCTGACTATAAAGAGTCGCATCGCCCTCCATTTCGTAGCCCTGCAATTGGTCATAACGCTGGATCAAATTTTCAAACGTGTCGACATATGTAATCGCCTTCAACTTGTCGCGGCACTTCTCTACCACATGCGTTATGATCGGCTTTATGTTCTCCCGCTTGATGTATTCAAATAGTTCGAGACATGCAGAATTAAGCAGATTGTCGCGAGGCATAGTTTCACAGACGATATCAAGAATGAGCCCAAAGATATTGTTATGCGTTAATTGGGCGAGGTAAAATGTGTCTTGGAGGCTGACCAAGGTACGGAAGAATTTCAGGGCCGCTAGATGTTGTAAGTAACTTGCCAGAAACGAGAGTTCGACTCCAGCGGGTCATTTCTTACTAAGTTTGAGATGCTTTTGAGGTACTTTCAATAGTTGTGCTACTCGGGGAGCCAGCGACTCAGTGTGTATGACACTACGGCTTCGGAATAGATGCTGCCGAACAAAGAAGGTCAAGATATCGACAAGGTGAGCATAAAGCGAAACGTCTTGAAAGGTGAAGTCGTTGACTGCAAATAGAAAGTCATCAGTACTGTTGGCTCGATTATAGGGGAACAAAACACAAGACATACGAGAGGCTCGGTGTTCCAGAGCTTTAAGAGGAGCGAACAGTCTTTTGGCCGATTCATCAAAGTGGTTTTGCACAAAGGCATCTGGAAGCTGATTTTGAGCGCGGATCTTGGCCGTGAATTCCCCGCCCATTCTGCCCACAGTTTCCTGCAAAGGGATCTGAGGATCGAGGAGAACTTTGATGGCGTCAGAGAGCTGGTTCTTGACGCCAAGATCCTCTTCAGTGTGCAAAAGGTCAATCAATGTATCGGTCAATGGCGTCTTCTTCTCTGTCACAGCCTTCAACATATAACTGCGCATCATGATAGGATCGTGATCCAGGAGTGCAACAAGGATGTCGATTCCGGTGGTGCGCATTGCCGGTTTGGGATGCTTCACAGCGAAGGCAATAACGGCAAATAGGCCGTGGTTGATCAAGTTGGCGAAAAGAGTAGCTCGCGCGGGAGCTTGGAGATTCTTCGCGATAGAAGCACACTGGTGGATGAAACAGACGGCATCGTCTTTTCGCTGAAGGTTGGTGTTGTTTTGAGCGAAGATGCGAAAGAGATCATTTAAAAAGGGAGCATTGGTTTGGATATGGTTGATGATGTCGACTTGATTGAAGAATATGAGAGAGTTGAGAACGGAGAAGGTGGGATCGTCGAGAATACGCGCAAGCACGACATCTTTCAAGTATTGTAGTCGCCATGTTTGGCGAATCTTCTTCTGAATGACGGGGTCTTTCATCGGTACGACTTCTTTGTATCTCGACTGGTCTTGAAGGTATTGGCGGTGGTTTGCCTTGTGCGTTGGGAAATCGGGATCATCTGCGATTGTTAGCATATGTATGATTGCATGACTGGTGCGGTGTATATTCATACATTCCAACGCGCCGACAACACCAATGATGATGGGATCGGTGACGACATGTTCAATTATGATGTTGTCATTCAACAAAATAAGGGACTTCATGATATTGCATAAGCGGTGGAGATCGGGCAAACTTTCGAGATCCTCGGCGGTCTCGACTAGAGGAATCAATTTATCGATGTAGTTGTCACCCAGGACGAATTTCCCTAGAGCGTCGCGACCGACTTGTGTGAGGCTAGCAGATCGCACTGCCTGTTCGATTTCTGGGAGGTTCCCCAGCTCCGGCGGGGGCAGCATGATGGGATGCTGATAGGCTTCGATGGCATCGTCCGACAAGGCATCCTCTATTTACGAAGTCAGCATTGGAAGCGCGAAAAGGGCAGCGCAATGGAAATTCCGCACCTCCAGCCAAAGCCAATAACTGATGCTGTACACTGCTGACATATTCCCTAGAGCAATCTCACGTGTTAGAAGGATGTGCGAATGCGAGCGTCGAAGCGGACTCGGTCACGAACCAGATTGCGGCGCATCCGTCGGCTTCTTGAAAACTCAGCGCCATATCGGTTCCATTGGTCTCGGTCCACACGATTAGTGTTTCTGCAGACGGATTAGATTTGTTCTTATGAGTCATTCCACGTCGCGGGAGGGGGTAGAGGGGGAACCAACCTTGCTGCTTCTGATAACCTTCATCTTTGCCGATACTCGTGTTGAGTAAACAGCGACCCTTTTCATCTTCTGATTCGACAAATATTCTCGGGACATCCTAGATATTTGCGAAGAACACGCAGTCAGCGAAACCAGGGCTCGGCGAAAAAGGCGCTACGGCTCGCCAGGCACGACGCAGTGGACATGCGATGCGCATTCTGGCGGCGCGCGACCAAGGCGAAAACTCCAGGCTGGCTTACCTCAACAAGCGCACCCGTGCAAAAGCCCGTTCCGCGGTCATACCAGTCATTGTCTCGTAATTCGTACACTTTCACACGCTTGCGGTCTTGCGGTGGCTTAATGGCCAGCGCCATCTCGGCCCGGGCGACAGAGGCGTGCCGTCACTGCGCGAGGGTTCCGGGCAGTGATGAGGGCCGCAAGGTGGCTTCTTACGATGATTCCGCCAGGATTGCGGCGAAGCACGGGCGGTAAACAGGGGAGGATGGCAGTGTGGTTCGTGGTTTGTGGTTCGTGTTGTTTGGCGGCCGTGGCGGTCGGGATCGGGGCGACAGAGCGCAGATCTGGGGGACTGGCCTGGGGAAGAGGACGAGAAGCGACGGCGAAGGCGATGGTCGTGGGCGTAGTCGCCGTGGAGGTTTGTGGAGGTGGTGCTGGTGGTGCTGGCGATGGGGACTGGTGATGGCGATGATGATCGTTCGAGGTCGGGGCCAGCTGATGGGTTCGGAAGATGGACAACCGACTTTTTAGGCGCGGGCGGGAAGGAGAGGGCGGAGACGCTGACTAGTGCCAGCACGCGACTTCTTCTTCTTCTTCCTCGCGGCTTCGGGTTTAGCGCCAACCTGCACCGCTTCACTTCAGCGGGGGAACGCCAGCGCATACAACTTACACAACTGCTTCATGCGGAGGAGGATTCTTCATGCTGTTACTGGTGCTGGCGAGGTCAAGGCATCGTGGCGCGAATGCGGGGGGCGCCGCGCTGGCAGTCGATGCACAGCGACAGCAGAGGCTATGACGTCCGAAGAAGGGGTTCTCGGACGCAATCCTGGCCCAAGGGATACGAAGTTTGTTATTGTCATTGTTGCTGCCATTCATTCTAGTACTACGAGTATGGGCTGCTCTGTGGCGCACCGTCGACACGCATTGGCGACGCGTGACTCCCGGGCCCTGAGCTTGTGGAACAATGCCATTGACAGCCCGTTCGTTATGAATGGATGAACGTCCTCGGAAAGCACGTTCGACAAGTGTATACACAGGTGGAGACCTTGCGACACGGAGCAATTAATGCTACGTAGTACGTACTGTTCGTTGGGCATGTTTACGTTTGACATCACCGCTGTCCGGGTGGCTGTGGCTTAATCGCCTTAAGGTTGAGACGATCGACAATCAGCTGTCACGATTAGACTCACCGCTGCCACGAGAGACAACTACAAACGTACATACTTACTGGGTACGTACATAACTCCGTAATAAGTGCGAGCCAGTGCTCGGTCGGAATGTGGCTGGCCCCTTCGTTATGCATCAACAAAGCAAGTTCGGAGTACAGACAACTATTTATGGATATTTGAAAGTTCCCACTGTCGTGCCAGCAATAATACTCCTCTACGGGCACAAGGAACAACAATACACTAGAATAAGCCCTAAAAAATACAACATATATTCATCAATAGATTATCTACTCTGCGAATGGTGATAGTCACTGCTGTGGCCAAAAATGTTCCAGAAGCCGAGCCCCGTCGATCTTCACTGAAGCACGTTTGCCGGTTTGCATCGTTTGCACCCTCCGCTGCTTATCACCAAGTCACAACTAATTAGCCTCCAAACAGCCTCGCCAGACAACCTCACCACACGATCTCGCCATCCTTGCACACGCATGTCATGCCAGCGAGACACTGTGTCGTGCTTTTTTAGGAGCCGCGCTAGCTTACTCGATAATCTCAGTGTCGGCAATATGGTCCGCAGCTGATTGGCGGTAATATGAGACTCGTTGGTCGATATCAGGTCTTTTATTTTTAAACGTCAAGTGAGCGGGCTTATCTTCTCTGGTGCAATAAGAGACCATCTTTCGGTGGAAGGTCTAGAAGGCCGCATAGTCACATATACCAGAATGGCTACTCAACCAAAAAGCCAACAGCATGATGCCGCTCCGTCAGATGCAAGTAGTTTCCGCGACGATTATTACTCGGAATCATTTCCTGCCGATGGAGAACAAGCGGCTTTAATAACGGGTGACTCATTAATTCCCGAAAAGAAAAGTCTCTTTTCATTTATCGGCACTAAAGACTTTTGGATCGTCTTAATCCTGGGGTATGTTACGCCGGAGGACGAAACATAGACATCTCTAACGCGAAACACCTAGACAAATCCTATCTATTCTCAACGTGTCCGACAGCACATTCTCTACTCTTTTGGCTCGAGAGGGAACTTCGATACCAGCATTCCAGACATTTTTCTTTTATGCTGTCTTGAATGTCATTTTCACTTCGGTGACCATCTTCAAATACGGCTTCAAGCGATGGCTACAGATTGTGCGGCAAGATGGGTGGAAATGTACGAGTTGTCCCTTTTCCCTTTTTTTTCCTAGCTATTTTACAGAGACTAAGCGGAAACCGCAGATTTTCTGTTTGCCTTTTGTGATGTGCAGGGCAACTATTTTGTCATCCTAGCTTTCCGGTACACGACGATTCTGAGTGCACAGCTGATCAACTTCTGGGCCATTGTCGTGGTAGTCACAATTTCCTTCTTTGTTCTGGGTGTACGATACCACTACATGCAGATTCTAGGAATCCTTGTTTGTATCGGGGGCATGGGTGTTCTGATGGGATCCGACCACATCACTGGCTCCAACGGTGGCCAGGCCACAGATGCTGTTCTGGGCGATTTGTTCGCTCTGCTATCCGCTACCTTTTACGGCTTCTCTAATGTCGTCGAAGAGTATTTTGTGACCAAACGTCCCGTTTACGAAGTCATTGGTCAGCTAGGCTTCTGGGCTACTTTTATCAACGGCATTCAAGCCTGTATTTTCGACCGTTCATCCTTTGAATCTGCCACCTGGAACGGACATGTAGCCTTCTACCTGTTTGGGTACACCGTTTGTCTTGTACTTTTCTATGCGACTGTTCCCCTGGTATACCGTCTGGCTTCTGCAGCGTTTATGAATATCTCCATGCTGACCAGCAACTTCTGGGGCGTCATTATCGGTCTCCACGTGCTCCATCTACAGGTGCACTGGATGTACCCAATTGCATTTTTGCTTATTATCTTTGGTCACTTTGTCTATTATTTGGGTCAGGCTGGCCTTGAAGAGGCTCGTAAGCCATGGCTGGGCCGTGACCAGGAGGATGGCGTATCTGGCGTGTTCACCGCCAGAAGAAGACTGGAGCAAGCAAACGCCGCTCAACACGACGGCGAGGATGCGCCGTTTCTGGGAAGATGAACATTCTTAGTACATGAACTACACAAATGATTTATGTACGGTATTATTACATATCTGCGATGGATTGTTTTATTATTATTATTATTATTACTATTATTATACATGGATCAGCTGGCCGAATAGCCGTGCCTTTAAATATAAATTGATACATAGAACAAACAGCATTTTCTAGTACATTAGCCAAATAAATTCTAATCAAAAGGCTGTCGAGAATTTGTGTTTCTGTTATAAAGCGGGAATGTCCAAAACCTCAAGGCTCAGCTCCAACAAGGTTCAGCCCTAAGTCCTGTTTAGGAAATAATATGATTGACTGGTAGTCAAAGGCAAACAAAAAACCATCCAGAAGAAGACTACGTTATTCTTCTCAACACGCATTTCTTATATATGCATAAATACCAAACTTGGAATAGAAAAAGATTTTGAAACAACATCGAAATTTACAGTTTTGTGCGTCATGTTTGCTTCCTACACTACATCGAATCGCTGGACTGCGTTGAATCGTTCGCATTTTAGCAGAATGGAACATTTAAAGCACTTTATTTTAATAGAAATAGTGTTTCCCTCCTTTTAAAACAAGAACGAGAAGCAACTAATGCAACATTTGAAAATTTGGCTCCTTGGAAATTTGAAGCATCAAATGAATTATAAGAAATATAGAAAAAACATCAAGTTATTTATTCCAACCCTGTTATTGTACCATCGATACAAGACATGTATCAGTACGTATAATACCAGTTTCTCATAACATCGCAATTTGTAATTAATAATAAATCAATCAATTAATTACTTACATCTCAAGCCCGGTTTTGTTGGACAAGGCTGAACTAAATGTTACATGCATGCATCATTGTGTTACCCCCCCACGCTTTTTTACTAATTCACATGCCAACCCTACAGCGCGCTCCCCCTCCCTCTGCTTCAAAGAGTTTATCTGCCTGGTCAGTCACTTGCCAAAAAAAAAGACCAACTTTTATCAAATCTATTGGTTGAAAGTAGAGTTGTGGCGTTTCTTCTCATAGTACAAAAGAGGGGGTGCTGGGCTGGATTTTCCTGTTTTGGCGAACAGGGATGGCTTTTAGTTGGTGGGCTGAGATGCAGGATGATGCAACGCTTCGCACGAAGATTCTGACTTTTTTCTTTCTTTCTTTCTTTACCCCGCTGCATGTCTGGATGCAGTCCAAGTATCATTTGGGTATGTTACGATGCAAGAAACTACGCTCTACACACATATATACATTTTTGGATAACACGTCGTGTATACACCAAAGATATTGATGGCATTTCTCCAGGTTCACCATTTACTAGACAAAATACATATAGAAGAAAATATGACAATACAGAGTGGGCATTAGGTATGAAGGGAAAAAATCCCCCTGCAACTAGTTAATAATAGACATAAGCAGAGGGGCAACAGAAGAAAAAACTCCTTTCCAGCTCAAAGAAAAAAAAAAAATCCTATGTCCTTTCCCTGTACCTCTCCTACCAAATATTTTTAACCCAAAAAGGAAATATACGAAACAAACCGGGAAGAAACATGTACCACAAGGCCCAGAAAAAGACAAATAGATACACTAGACACAACATTAATAAAAGCCCAGTCCACTCCCTGCGACAGAGATCCCGTTCACCAGAAGGCATCAGAACGCTCAGAATATAAGCTGAATGGAGACACCGAGAACCACAAAAAAAAATAATAAATGTAAATAAAAACCAAAACAAGAATGCGAGGATCCGAGAAGAGTGACGCGCGTGACAAATGCAAGAGATTGATCGAGATGGGGATAGCAACTCCTTCACAGAACCCACAAAAAGATGAAATAACAGGATATAAATAAAATGTTCAACCCCCCAAGACCAGACCAGAACCAGTTCAAGCCAGTGTGTTAGTAAACCAATACCGTGCTCCAGGAATCCCAAAAACACAACTTCCCATGACCGGAACCCTTAAAACATAAAAAGCAAGACCCCTTCAGTTCTCGTATAGTATGTACTTCGCCTTCCACCTGTTGAAAGAAGAATGGACAATGCGGCACTAACAACGCCATGGTGCTTCGTACAGAGGCAAATAAAAAAAAATCCCAAGAAATAAAGTGCGGTTTAAGGTAATGTTCAACCCCAGACAGATGCCTGGACTCCAAGGTTCTTCGAGCCCCAGACACCGGTGTTGGTGCCCCATCCGGAAGCAAAGGCATTGTCTTTGGCATTGGCGTTGGCATGATTGGACGTCGCGGAGGCCGATCGCTCATTTGCGGCAGCGCTCTCGTTGGGAGTGAAGCCCAGGCCCAATGGTGAAGGCAACGGGGTTGTAGAACGCTTATTCAAAGCTGGGTTGGCAGCCTGGGTGGTGGCTGGCTGGGAAGGGCGTGATCCGATGGGCCCAACAGAACCGATGGCAGCGCTAGGTTTAGATGACAGCTGGCGAGATGACGGCGACTCGGCTCCGGCGGGAGACGAGGTCGATGTGGTTGACTGTTCGACGTTACTGTCATAGAGACCGTACGACGCATTGGCCCCAGTGCTGGGAGAGCGAGTGCTGTTGGCGCGGGCCGGAGACTGGCGTCCTGCGCTGGGAGCACCTCCTTGCACCAGGCCGTCAGGTTGCGATTGAGTCAAGCCGAAGGGATCGACTGCTCGGGGAGACGCCCCACGAACTCCGCCGCTGCTCGAAGTCGGAGTAGCGCTATTGGGGTTATCGGCGCGAGCGCTGTGGGCGTCATCGCCCAAAGAACCCGGTGGGAAAAAGGCGGGACTCTCGTTTCCGTATAGGGCGCGGTGCTGGCGTGCGATCAGTTCGCGGCGGCTCTCTTCGCTCATCGCCGCGGGGCTCGAAGAACGTTCGGATTTGGATCCGGACATCTCAGCAAGAAGGCCTTTGAAGAAATCAAAAATATGTTAAAATTTTGTAATATACAATGCAGGTGTGACTATCTCGATAAGCATAGACAAAAAGAAGAAAAAAGAAAAAAAAAAATGCAAAAGGAGCAGAAGTTGGAAAGGACAAGGGTATATGAATGCAAAAAAAGATAATGCTCATCACATACTGCGATTGTACTGCTGCTCCTGGTGGTAATTACGGAGCTCCCGTTCACGTTGCGCTGCCATCCGACGCTTTGCCTGCATCATTTGTTCTGGCTCTGACTGACGACCCTGGAAGCGCTGGGAGGCATAGAAGCCTTGCAGGGCAGACCCCGAGTGGGCGCGAGATGGGTCAAAATCGCTGACAGAATGGTGTCTTTGCGGTGGCATGCCGCTACTCATCGGCCGAGGGTCTGTAGAGTGTGTGTTAGACGACGTTCTATGTCCGGATTGTTATCGGCCAGGTCGTACCGTATTCTGGGAAATGACGGCCCATCATCATCATCGGCATAGATTCTCTCCTTGAGCCGTTGAAGAGTTTTCCGCTCTTGGCCAGGTTGTCGATAGCCCGGTCGACTTCATCGAACTGGGACGAAAACGCCGAGGGCTCGTCTCGCTGGGAGACTGAACTCGTCCCTGGGAAAAACAGCAAAAATGAGATTCATATTCGGCAGATACACGGGATAATACAGTATCGGTCTGGGTTACCTGATCGCGACGGAGGAACGGGTTGCTCCCACGAAGCTTGGCGAACCGGAGCTTGCCAGCCTTGGGGCTCGTAGTATGAGGCAGACATGGTTTCTAGAGGAGGATACGCTATTTGTTATGACTTTAAATGTCGGCGTCGATATGGGCGTGGGCGAAAACCACCGGATAAGCAGACGGGGGCAGTCCGTTCGAGGGGCCAAATATATTCACTGTATCACAGGCCGCTGGTTAGCTGTAAACCCAACACAAATGCATTTATCATCGGAAATGGTGACAGGTGTTTTCTTCTTCTTTTCGGGCAGCAGTAATATACGAGTCCAAGTTGCGGGCGCAGGCGGATGGCAATGGCGAAAGCGATGACATAGGTCTGAGGGCGGCTGAGACTTTTTTTCCCTCCTGTAGACTTCCCCGATGTTGCACACCACGCCTAATCGGCCGGCATTGGAGGAAAGCCGATTCGGTCACAGAGGGAAATAGACAGGATTGTGCGATGAAGGCGAAGGGGTATTGTGCTCACTCACCTTGGTGGAAACGAAAGCCAGGCCCAGTCGCGATAGGATTGTTGAAGTGACCGAGGGGGATGCGCCGGACCCGAAAGGAGAAAAACCCTCGGCACAGGAAAGACCGGAAAATTGGCCTGCAGAGAAGGGGAAAAAAATAGAAGAAGAAAAAGGAAAAAAGGGAGTAGACGAAGAATTTCCCTATGGTCGGAAGAAGAGGGGGGTGAGACGGAGCGAGGAAGAAGTCGGCGGAGAAGAGAGAGAGAGAGAGAGAGAGGGCTTGGTTTGGCCGCAGAGCCGTGAGCGAAGAGAGCGAGCGAGTGAGGAAGAATTCGTTACTAGTGAGTTCACAGAGAGGGTCAGAGGGTCCGTCAGGAGGCCAGCATGCTAACTGCGACTGGCGTAGTCGATAACGATATGCTTGGCCGGCCCAGGGCTTCGGGCTTCCTCGTGCTGCCTGTCGACCTACGTACGTTTCTTGGTGTTCATGCAGCAGTTCCATTTATGTACATGGTTATATCTATACCTATCTATTTGTTTGTTTTTGTCCGAACGAGATTCTTGTAAAGAAACACTGACATTTTGCAGCAGATCACGTGGCCGCGCGTTGAAATGTTACAGTACGGACGCCGTCATAAATGACCGGACTGAGCCGGTAACTTGTAATGAACTTGTAACCAGAGCGGATCAGACGGATACAGTTACAGACCGGTACAGTATTTACCCCGACTACATAATACATCATCTTTCAGCGAGCTACTAACTAATTCGGCGATTATACCTGTACATATTACATGCAGCATACTACTAGTTATCATTAATTATATTGTTGCAACTCGCAATCCTCATGCATCTCTATCCACAGCCATCCGCTCCGGGCCGAGTCGATACGGTGCACACAGGCCATGTTGCAGTGGGGGAGGACGTAAGCAGGTGGGGTGTGTATTTACCGTACCGTAATAATTATTATTTGTGAGTTATTCATTTGTGCTCGGTTACCGGAAATTAGCTGCTGTTTGGCCGTTGCGTTGGCTTTATGTCTCCTTGATAGTACCCATTAATTAATATCTTTGTATTTATTAACATTTTAATAACGGACAGAATGCCAATGGTCTTTCTCCCCGGCGGCACATCCATGTTCCACAGGTATTGCATGTCCAGGGTACGTAGCATTGATAATAATAAAAGAAAAAGATAACCATTTGTTGTCATCTGCCACGGGGGCCAATAATATGATCATGGTGTCGCATTTCAATTTCAGGGGTAATAAGAGGGCTATTTCTACCCTGTTCATTTATTTAATTTCAAACATAATCGTCCCGTATATTTAATAATATTAATAGTTATTATTAGCGATGACCCAATGACTTTCTAGAAGTACTTACTACTGTTAGTCTTAATTTTTTTTTTTTTTTTTGCTTTCTTCAAATGCAAATTCTGCCACCGCCTGGGCCGATGTTCTCGAAGGCTTCTAGCTTGAAGTCTGTATACCTATAAAATATTTTATGTATTATTACGTATTATTTTGGCGGGTGTCTACTCCATTGTCCGTTTGTATATGACATGTGGATTTTGTTCATAGCGCTATTAATGCTGGGTGGAAGTTTATGAATATCTCTACACGTTATCAACAAATGAGCCGCATATAAAAGTCGGGCTTACAAATAAACAATTGATGTTTGAACAATACATACTTTTGGTCGCTTTGATGTTTAATTTTATGCAAAATTGACTCAGCCTGCATTGTTAACCAGTAAATAGGAAGTAGTTTAAGGGGTACTGCACATATGTAGATTGAGGAGCCTATATGTACTTCACTGACAAATTATTAAGGAATTATTAGGGACATCAGTTTATATTTACCACCCAATGTGAAGCTTACTCGGTTGTTAAAGAGTTAATAATTAACTTTAAAAATATTTATTATGATTGGACTATTGTTGGCTGTTATCCTGATGCATAGTCACTAGTTAGTTTCTACGTACGTACTACACTACCTTTAGGGTTAGGGTTTCCCCAAGGTTCCCGTTGACCGCGTGATAGTTAAGTAATTGCCATTATTAATAAGAAGGGTATGATCATACTGCGATGTTCCATCGACGAACAAGCTAATTCTATAGTCAGAAAATATCCCAGTTCTAGATTACAACTGACACCCATGAAGTGGTCATAACCCCCGGTGGCTGCAAAGTGTAGCGTTAAAAATACAACCTGATCGAACCCCGTGGGAATTCCCAAGCCCCAATAAATAAAATAAATACCGGAAAACTTTTGGAAAAAAAAAAAAGGCCTCAAAGTTTACACTACGCATCAGGAGAAACAGGTTACAGGAGAGAGCCGCGGATCTTCAGAGCTGATCAGCAAGCGGGACAAGGTAACTAGTCTCACTAGGACCAGCCCAGTCAATTCTAGGGGATGGACGTTGGGGCCATACCTAGAAAAGCCCCGGATTCAGCTGTAGAAAAGGCAGTAACAATGTTTTTTTTGTATAAGTAGAGCCACGGGTCCTGGCGTTTGTTGTTACGAATTCCAACCACGGTACTGCAAGACTGAAGTATACTTCTGGCGTATCTACAAGTGTCAAGCGGGCGGCAATACACCAGTTGACCCCAGAGGATTTGACGGACCAGCCCCTAATTCCAACAGGATCTCAAATACCATGCACTTCCATGTGGCTCACTCGATACAAGTGGTTGTATTATCGGCATATTTTCTAAATTGAAATGATTCTGTGTAGAACAGACATACAGAATCTGGTACTTATGCCTAAGATATCGGTTCCAACAGTGCCAGGTAGTTAGCTAGCATGAGTCATGGAAAGATAGGCAGTAACACATGTAGCTCCTCTACATGACCTGCATCGTTTTATGCTATACTTTGTAATTAGTAGCTATCATTGATAATTAGAGTTGGGTCTATACAAGAACAAGACCGCGCTATCAAGGAGCTATACAAGCCAGCCAGTTGCCTCAGGCTTATCCGATTGACTAGCGACGTACAAAAATCAATTGATCAAATTGGTCTTTAACCAGATTTGCCTGAGGCATCGATTGATAGTTGTATTCCGAGCTCTAAGTTAACCTAAAGGTGTGAGACACCAGTGTGAGACAGCAATTACCTACCATAGCTGATACTAGCAAGCTGAAGGTTTTATTTTTAGCAGAAACAACCTTAAAGCTGGTCTCCCAGGAACAAACAACCCAGTATAGATGATCTTCATAGAGACATAGTAATAGACTGTAAATAAATAAATATATATATATATATATATATTTATTCATAATAATGCTAATAATACAAGCCTGCAGAGTACAGCGCTGGCTGTCCAATCACACATGCGCAACCAGCGCGAGGAAACGATCAGCGTTGGGTTTGCCGTGGGTGCCTGAGGCAGCAGCGATCGTGGTGGTCGCTGGCGGACGGAGCGCGCCTGCCCCATGCATAATACATCAGCAAGTCTCAACCCACCTCCCCCCGAAAGACCGCTCAGAACTGTTCAGACGGCCTTTACCACCGCTTCATTTCCAGAATTAGGGGGCCTTTCGGAGCTGTGTTTGCTCCCTCTGTCTTGTGACCAATTGTGACTTTTCACTCCTCCCCCCTAGAGGCGGGCGGCGTCTTGTCACTTGCCGTGTGTTTGGTTGACACTACTTCCCACGGGGCAAATAACCACCACCACCGTCGCCTCAACCTCACCACTGCCTCACTGCGCCGCTATCTGCTGCCCTCAACTTCCTTTTCGGAGTTGCTGTTATCTATATATTGCTGAGGCCGGTGGTATTCGCCTGGTTGCGGGTTGCTTCTTTTGCCTTTGCAGGTACGCCCCGTCCTTTTTTATATCTGCCGTTGCCCGCTTTGCAGCCACAAGGGGAGGGATCCGCCTCGGAGATCATCAGATGAAGAGGGGGCCCGGCAATCTGCAATCGCTTTCTACTTGACTTCTCTATCGGTAGCCTTATTTTATGACTTGAGATTACTGACACTTCGTCCGAACAGTGCTCTTTCGCTGCCGATCGTACAGTTCGCTTCCGCATGGCGACATTCTTTCCATAATCCACCGGATTCCCACTTTTTCTACGCCTTGTCTACTGGATAGATTTCCCCCCTTCGCTTCAAACGCACATATTTCTTCAGTCCTTATCTTTTTGTTCTTTCTCAGTGTGTTGTTTGTCCAGTGCTATTCCCGAATCCCCGCCCAGTGTGGACGATTCTTGCTCCCGGCGGTCGCAAACCAGACTACTCGACGTTGAAGTGACTGGAAAACCTACCCTCGCACGAAAGATCCGATACCCAGTCCGAGCCGAACGGAAACCACTCCTATATCTTACTCACTTCCACCTCTGTCATACGCTCGACCCTGACTCACCAGCCGCCGCGGTCACCTCTGACCACCAACCCCCTCTTCGAGGGCCCAACATAGTGTTGGATTCTCTGGATGTCTCCCAAAAACACTGATGGGAATCACAAACCCTTGCAGAGGTCAGGTGCGAGACCATCGATAGCACAACAGTCACCATCCAAAATGGAATGGCGCTTACCAACGGAACCGTCGACGTCAAACGCCGACATGCCTCCACGTCCACCGCTTAACTCACACCAATCGAATTCCCTTCCGTCAACCCCGTATCAACACACTCGGGGGCTGTCCTTTCATTCGAGATCGCCGTCCCCACGTCGTAGAAGCACCTCGCCTCGATCCACACATTCGGAAACAAATCCTCTACCGTCCTTTAGGAAGCCACTCGGTGGCTGCAAATATGAAACGGGAATGGCTTTTTTCCGGCGAAGGATGCCGTATAGTCTTGGAGGGGACCTGTTGCCCGAAGATAGAGTTGGGTTGAAAGACAGACTCGAGTCCGCTGAAGAGGAACACTTAAGTGCGGACATGCAAACTCTTTACACCCAACTCTTACCATCTGCCGAGAGCGACGATCGTCGAAGGCAGCTTGTTCAAAAATTGGAAAAGCTTTTTAATGAACAGTGGCCCGGCAATAATATCAAAGTCCATGTCTTTGGCTCATCAGGGAACAAACTCTGTTCAAGTGACTCAGATGGTACTGCGCCCCGGCCCATACAACCCAAAAATGGAATTTCTTGCCTCAAGTGATACTGACACCACTGTGACAGTTGACATCTGCATCACCACATCTTATAAAGAACTGGAGAATGTTTGCTCATTGGCTGAAGTGTTGGCAAATCGTAAGAAGATGCTCTCTCTCTCTCTCTCTCTCTCTCTCTCTCTCTCTTTTTGGTTGGGCTATCACTAATATGAAGGATAAGATGGGATGGAACGAGTTGTTTGTGTTTCTCACGCAAAAGTTCCCATTGTCAAGATATGGGATCCCCAGTTGAAAATGGCATGTGATATGAATGTCAATAACACATTAGCCCTGGAGAACACACGCATGATCCGCACATATGTAGATGTTGATGACCGGGTCCGTCCTTTGGCTATGATTGTGAAACACTGGACAAAGCAACGGGTGCTCAATGATGCAGGTGAGTTTTTAACCTGATACCATTTTTCCCTCCCTTCTAATAGTTTCATCTAGCACTTGGTGGAACCCTCAGCTCCTACACCTGGATATGCCTCATTATCAACTTTTTGCAGACCAGAGATCCACCCATATTACCCAGTCTTCAAAACCGCCCGCACCAAACAAAAAAAGTTATTGATGGTGTGCAAGTATCATTTGACGATGATTTGGATTCGTTACGAGACTTTGGCAGCAGCAATAAGCAGACCCTTGGACAGCTCCTCTTCCAGTTTTTTCGCTATTATGGCCACGAGGTGGACTACGAAAAATTTGTGATTTCAGTTCGAGAAGGCAAATTGATATCCAAGGAAGGTAAAGGGTGGCACTTATTACAGAACAATCGACTATGTGTGGAAGAGCCATTTAATACGACCCGCAACTTGGGTAATACTGCAGATGACACCTCGTTCCGTGGCCTGCATATAGAGTTGCGACAGGCATTCAAAGCTATTTCGGAAGCCAAACTGGACAAATGCTGCGAGCAATATGTCTTTCCTCCCGAGGAAGAGCGTGTCTGGGAACGTCCTCCTCCACAACCTCGACCGATCTTGACTCCCACTTTATCACACTCATCTTCGCGAGGGGGTAGGGGCGGTGGCCGTGGTGCTAGGTTTTCAAATCAGTACAGTCGTGGAGGGAGCAATTCTACACGCCGTTCATCCAGTGCGACGAATCGCACGAGCAATTCCAATACCTTCCGTCCTCACCACGTTCAGCTCAATCCGGAACTGAACATCCAAGCGCAGCAGGCACAGTACCTGCTTCATGATCAATTGTATCAACAGATCCAGTTATTGCAGGCACAGGAACAAGAGTTACGAATTCAGTTACATAACCAGTCCCTATTGACTGGCCGGCCCCCCCCTGTCCTCATTCGCCAGCCTCTGATTCAATTCTCATTTCCGCAGCAAGATGCGTCCACCGATGATAACTCACGATCCCGAGCTGGCACAGCGAACCAAACGCCATTAGGTCCAATTCGTCCAGGAATGTTCTATAGCCCAGCGTACTTGCCGTTAGCTGCGCAGAATGTCCAGGGGAGCAACACGAATCCTCCATCCCCATCTCTCTCATCCGCAGTTCCTGATCTTCGTCGAAATCCGCGTCGTTCGTCGGTCGCGAATGGCTCGCCTGGCGGACTACGATCCCATTCTCAGCCTGCTAGGCCTGTACACTCTCCTGTCACGCAAAATTTGGCTTCTCTATGCTCACCGCCTCGAAATAACGATAATTCTCAGAGTTCGAGAGGCCGCTTTCACCCGGCGTCGCCAAGCCGAACCGCAACCGAAACGGATTCGTCTTTGCAATCTCCTCAATCCTCAGCCGTCCAGACCCCCACCTATCTGGAAGAGCATCGACCATCAGACTATGTTGGCTATTATGTGACGCCTCAACATTACCAGCAGAGCCTAATGGCGATGTCGCTCCCTGCAGCACACTATGCTCAAACAAATGCTGCTGACTACCGCCCGGCAGTCCTGGCTTACCCTGACCCTTTTGGTGCATTTCCAGATAACGGATACAATGGACAAGCGGTGCCCGCAGTATCAGCGCCACGTCATATTGCTCCCCGAGACCGGGGCCCTTTAATAATAGACGGATCAGTCCCTCCTTCTGATAATAGGACACCGAGTCAAAGTGAATATTCGAACCTAGCTGCGTCTGTTCCAAGTGATGTGGAAGTGGGCTGGGAATCACCATCAAGAACCTCGGATGCTTTCTCAAACGGAACACAGGAACCGACGACCTTTGAAATGGATGCACTCCCAGCGACGAACGACAATACCGCTCAGCCTGGAAGCGCTCAGCACACAGTAGGGAGCGCAGATAAAGGCCTTAGTGCTCAATTGCAAGGGTTGCGTGTGTCGAATGCGACCAGTATCGACGATTCGCGACCTGGTCCTGACCGGAAAGGTGCTAAGCCTGGACAGGTCAATGGAGATTCGCCCGCAAAAACATCTGCGAATAACCGCCATCCCAAACCAGCGGAGAAGTTTTCATCAGCAGGAAACTCTCGTCCGAACAAAGAGTCTTCTTCTATTTCCCCAACGAAACCCCGTACGAATGGGACGGAATTTGAAAAGACAAACGGCGTCCACCACAAAGGTAAAACGAGATCAAACCAGGAAACACAGTCTACATCGTCAATATCATCTTTGAGCCGGAGAGAGACTCACCCTGCTTCGCTACCACGGAAGCCTGATGGATTACCCCCAATTACAGGACATACAAATACAAATGGCGGCTGGCAAACGACTAAGAAAAAACACAAGCGTAACACAAAGTCCTTGGCAGAAGTGCAGCATACGAATGCGGGGGAATCTCCGCCTTTGGATGAGTCCCTCCGAAAAGGAGGGTGAAGACGAGGACTTTGAAGGGTGAAAATGCGCCGCAGCCATTTCCGAGGTTAACGGAATTATCTCAGTCTCAAGAGTTTTGTGACCTTTCAACATTGTGTTACGATGCCTCGGGTTGAGCGTATAATGAATTTCATTGGCGGTTTAATGCAAAATATACCACCTGATTTCCTGATTTGCAAAATTGGTTTTTCTTTTCTATGTCAAGTGTGATTGTGACTTGTTTCTCCATGGCAATGCGGGGATTTGAGGTTGTTTTCTTTTCTTTTTTTGTTGTTATTCTTTTACCGCTGCATATTGTTGGGCGGTAACCATGGCGTTCTGGGCCGCATTTAGGGTATTTTGCATCGCAGGCGAGCGAAGAGATGATGTTTGATTCTGTCGAACTTGTGTGTGTATTTTGTTTTTATACCAGTTCCGTTGAGCTTTCAACAGTGTAGCTACTTTTGGCATGATAGCTACGGAGGGTCTGGCACTGCCGTGAACGTGGGATGATAGATTTTTTCATAGTCCACTGCGAATAGCACTGATAGCGATTTGTTCTCGATTTCATTGTGTAGATTATTACATATTGCATTGCTCATGTTGCCAGGTATCTATATACAGGGGGGAGGAAATAAAATAAAAAGGAAACCATAATTTTGTATAGGTAGCTGGAAAAACAAAACAAAACAAGGTGTTTAAAAGTGCTTCCGCATCAACCTGCAATTAAAAAAATATTAGTGCTTGAAAAAGAAGGGGGTGTATGTGTATGTGTATATGTATATGCAATAAGATATGAAAAGCCCTGCTCTTCCCAGTGTATTATCGTAGAAGAAAGAGGGGAGTTCTTTCTGTTTCTTTTCTTTTCTTTTTTGGTTCTCTCTCTCTCTTCGTTTCACCTCTTCAACTCGGCAAATACATAAGGCATAATCACAACACACGCAGTGTAGAGAACGGTAACACCTCGGTAGAGTGCCACGGGGAAAAGATAAAAGGGTGTTTCGACAAAGTTCACCCAAATTCCGAGGAAAGCAACGGCAAAAAAGTGTCGCACCAGAGTGGATGGTTGTTTGATAATCCCTGCCAGCAAACCGGCCGGTTCTCCAGTCATGCCTAGTTCGAAATAGCGGAAGCAACCGCGTTGAAGAACAGCGAGATTAGGGCCTGTGATTCGGGAGGGAATTAGATTATGGAGAACTCGATAGGATCTATAGAGGAGTTTTCTTACCGTCTCCAGAAAAGACAGAGTACAACGCCTGGGCGAGGATGTTGATCACCGACGCAGTTTTTTTCCTCTGCCAGTGGAAATCTTTCATCGTCTTCGTGATGAGCGGTGTGTCTGTAAAAGTCGGTACCTTTTCCGGGCTCAACAGGTTTCGTAATACGACAACATCGCTGAAAGCGACCGTCATACCACCACCAGTAAGTGGATGTCGCATATTCGATGCATCGCCAAGAATGATTAGGCCGCGAGTTGTATTGGTAGAGGATGGGAGGAACGAGTTGGGCATCGATCGGAGCCCGCCCTTGTCGAGGGCTGCGAGAAAGCTGGGTTGAATAGACTTGGGAAGCGAAGGCAGAACGGTATTCCGCAAGTGGCCCTTGACTCCTCCATTTTGCAACGAAGCTGAGGGTAGGTTGTCGGGGATGTCGATTAAAGCACGAGTTTCGTGCTCTCCGATCTGGTACATGAGAATTGGTGGTCCATCGCCGATAAACACATGGCCGTGGTTCGGCATGGGCAGTTTGGCATCAATCAGTTCGAGCCCCCAAAATTTGGATTTCACAATCGGGGTGTGTGGGTGGTACTCCTTTCGGAATTTCGAGGCATAACCATCGGCGACAACGGTCAAAGGCGCAAAGAAATGAGCGGGCAGATCACCGACTGTGGCCTGCACTCCAATCACATCCGAGGCAGACTTGATAAGCGATGTAGCAGTAGCTTCGACGATGGTGACGTTGGACGTGGCTTTCGCAGCCTCGCGCAGTTTCATGATAAAGCGACCATGGTGGAAACTTCGACCCTGTTGCGACGAACCTGTTTGCTTATCGACGGGGTACGGAATCTTCATATGAGTGCCGCCCAAAATCACATTATATCCATCAACCTCAATAGCGTCAATTCCTTCCAGGCAGTCCGAAAGACCCAATTGCTCCAGTGCTTGAACGCCTCCGGGCTGTAGCAGCTCTCCGACGATACGATCGGGCTCTTTCAAAGACCTCTCAAGCAGGAGGACTTTGCGGCCTTGTTTCCCCAGGGCAACTGCGAGAGCACACCCAGCAATTCCGGCGCCGATGATAACGATATCAGCTTGACGTTCTGGCGCACCCAGTTCATTATCAACCGCGGTCACTGATATCGATGGCCGCCTTGTGTCCGTGGTAGTCGCGGTAGTGGTCGCGGTGGAGGTGGTGGTGGCAACGACGGCGGACATGATGGGCGAGAAAACGGGGGAACGGAGGGGAAAACGAGTGATTGAACAGGTCTGAACTGAGCAGAACTGAGCAGCAAGAGGCAATGGTGCCTAGAAATGCTGCTTACATTAGCGGAAGACAGAGCGGTGGTGAGGTGGAAGATTTTCTAGAGCCCCGAGATTGAGCCGCTCGTGTGGCGTGACATGTGAAGATTGCCTGACCGCCGCCAAGCCGCCCCCTTAATATACAGAGTCATACTATTACATGTAGTAGTAATTAGCATTCCTGGAATGCAGTTTGTGATGGGTTCGGGGTTATACTTTTCTTTTCTTTTCTTCTATTTTTTTCTGTTAAAAATTTTTTTCAAGTTCTCTCTTCTGAGTCTCGGTAGAGTGTCGATAGGCCATTTCTCCTTAGAGAGCAGGAGATACAGGCAATGTTTCAGTAAATTTAGTACACCAACCCACATGTATATATATACACGTACAAATTTAACTATGTGTTCAGAAAAGCTCACTGCACATGTGCGTATGGTTGACTTCATCCACTGCGCTAGTATACATATATAGGCAAGATATAATATACATGTAGACACCATTACACACATAAGACCTCTAGTCCATCGTGACTAGTAGATCTCAGAACCAAATGAGGCGTATAGTCAGGATACCAGCCTACTGTCGTCGATATACATAAAAACCACCTAAAAATTTACACATATTCAGACAGAGCGGAACGGAGACCGCCCGGCTGGATCACCTAGCAGAGAATGGGGATAAAAAATATTCTCTCCCGAGAGAGACACATCCGTTTCTTCCCATTGCTCCTGGCTGAGAAACTGCATAGAGTCCGACCAGCAGAAAGGTATTGTCTCGTAATGACTCGAAGCGAAATAATCGGCAGGAGGCTGTTGCATTGGAGTCGAACGTTCGCTAAGAGTCAGAGAATCACCTTCCTCGAAAACCTTGCGAGATAGCAAGACGAACTGCTCGAATAGTCGCTGCAAGATGGAGATTGGTTGACTGAGCGATCTCATCTGCATTAGGAAATCGGCGATAGCTTTTAGGAAATTAAAGTCGCCGATGTGGAAATTGGTCATGGCATTGCAGAAGAGGGCGAAGTAGGAGGTGAGAGGGTAATATAAGAGGGTCCTAGTGCGTTCCCTCTATGTAAGGATATATTTGTATAATCACAGGTAATGTAAGGAAACTAACCAGTGCAGAAAGGCGACGGCTTGCTGTTTGTCGTTTGTTGAACACAATGCCAATAAGGCTGATAGCTCCTGGCGAGCTGACTCGAGGAATATCTCACCATAGTGGAATACCACACCTCTCGGGCCTTCGGTGATAAAGAAGAGGGTTGTTTTCAAGGAGTTGCAAGCGAATTCCAGGGCTGCAATCTCGTTGCGAGCATCTAGCCCGGTCCACTCTGGCGAAGAAGGAACGAGCTATGAATGAATTGGTTAGTTTTTCCATCTTACCTGAGGACTGAGGGCGAAGACAAACTTACCTGAAAAATTTTCCTCTGAATTTTCTCAATATTTGGGAGTAGAACCTCTCTGAACATGCTGGTGTCGGTTTGCATTGACGATAGACCATTCTGAAACGCAAAAGTCTCGCCCTGTACTCGCGCCATGGCAATATAAATGGCAAGAAGGCCAGAAACCGAGGTTTCTTCTCCGTCGAGGTAATCTCCGATAATATCATTTGCCACGCGCAGGAAACATTCACTTGATCCGGATTTCCAGGCATAATTTCGATCCAGCATATAACACCACAAGAGACAAAAATATTCCTCCTCACTGAACTCCCTCCCATTGAGGGGTTGTTTGTTTAACCCGATATCGGCACAGATACGGCATGCAGTCTTTACCAACTCGTAGCAGAGCTGTGTATCGCCAGATCCTTGATGTAAAAATATCTGTATCTACTTTAGGATCTGCGCAAGGGGGAACAAAAAGAAAGAAAAAGGGGCAAAAAACATACACCGCATAGAACCGCCTGAAGCAAAGGAAGAGATGGCGGACTCGTGAGCCGAATCCGGGATAACGCGATTTGACCGGCTCTTTTATACTGAAAGGACCTTTCTCGCAAATAAATGGAGAGCTCATCTTGTGCCTTTAGTGCGAGTTTGGTAGTAAGGAATTTATAGGCCATTCCATTGACACAAACATTGGCGATTCTTGCCTCTTGAGAAGATCCATCATTTGTCAATAGTAATAGAGCCATACGTTTGAGGGACTCCTTAGAGACATGTTTGAAATAGTCTAGGACAAAGCATCCGAAGTTGTCGCTGCTAATATCTGTATAGGACCTATGCCGTCAGCTGTCCGTCTTTACTTGCTCCAGAACCGGGCAGATACGTACCTTGCAACATCCACGTAATGAATTCAGGGGACAGATTATCAGATGGAGGATCTATAATATCGCTGTTCTGGAGGTAGCTGATGCCCTCTAGCTCTTGAAAGACTTGATTCGCCGTATACAGGGCCGATTGTAGGGCCTTCTGGCCTTTAAGACTAAGGTTTCGGTCGAGGCATATGTGATGGCCAGGAATCGAATCCGTATCGGCAAAATGGATTTGTGGAATTTGATTATCAAAATCAGTTGCCTTAGCTGAAGATTCGTGTTGTGATGTATTTGTTGTGCTATCCGAGGGTGCTGCAGAGACACATCCTCTAGCATCAGAAAAGGGACTATCGGTTTGCGTTCTAGACGTACGACTAGGGCCCGACTGTGCTTGAATCATTGGAAGGGAATCTTTTGTCTGGCCCCGGTCACTCATAGATTCCCGATTTTGTGACCTGGTCCTCTTGGGTAGCCGCCTTCTGCTGCGATTTCGGGTGCATTGTACCTCTTGGTCCTGACAATTACCGCAGGGATTTCTTTTATCACAGCGCACCTATTATCCGTTGCCATTAAAAATGGTGATTGCTATATGAATTTATTCCTTACCTTTCGAGAATGACATGTATCGCACTAATTGAGCTTCATTAGACTATGTAGATGGCATACCAGGAGCTCACGGGATACGTACCGCGGAATACTTGTATATTAATTGGCTAGGTTCATATAGTGGAGTTTGCATTTTGAAGGTCTGAATAATGTAGTGATCGTCTTGGCCTTTGACTGAAGGCGTGGTTCTGCTTTATAAAGATTATTATATAGTTGATACTATCAATTGATTGATATCTGGTTCTATTCAAAAGCGAAACGAGGCAATGCAGAAATATGCAACATGTCTCAGGTGCGCTAAAAATATCTTCCCAGTTGTTCATTTTGATTGGAGAACGGGCGTAGCGTAGCCCTAATTACATGTAATAATACCCACAGGGATCCGAAGCGGAGAATGCTTTAAACTATATATGTACTCGGGTTACCTTGACTCACTCAGCCACTTCCTAGCCAAATTTATGGATGACCCCAGAGTTTAGACGGCCATAAGGTCGCCTTTAAACTCACTCGAGCCAAGCCAACCACTGCGCAATACGGTAGCCTGGTGGGGACTGAGCAAGGAGAAGCATGTACTACGCCCCAAACCACCATATCAGAGACAAAAGACCTGTATTTCCTTCTATCATTGAAGACGGCATCGCAAACTACACCTGAAGCTCAACCTCAGCTACACATACCACGCCAGGGTTGGGCATGGATTAATTCGCCATTGAGATGTGGTTGGGACTTGATGAAAGTTGAGTAAAACAATCTAGTATATTGTACTATTCAGAATCGAAGAAAAAATCTCCAGAATGATAATTGTAATACAAGACTACCCCCCATCATGACCAGGACGAATTCAGCGTCGAGAAAAGTACCGCAGGACTCCAGTCTTCCCCAGAAACCACAGAGCACCCATGAAGCGGAAGACGGAAAGCGCGGAAGTCGCCAGCAGAATGATCTTAAAGTACCATGCTGTGCGATCGGTCGAAGTAGTCTAATTGATAAACATTGGTCAGCACGCACGTTTCTAGCTTTGTCGGTCTCAGAACCATACCGTCAAACACAAGTTCCGCACCCCAGCATTATTAATAAAAAGAACTAGCAACGAATTACTCAACGTCCAGATGAGCACGAGGTTTGTGCGAAAGGTCTTGTAGGAGTCGTTCATGTCGGCTTCATCCTTCTCTTCGGGTTCTTTGAACGGCTCAAGCGCGCGTCGGACAGTACGCTCAAATTCCGTGTCAATGTCCACCTGTGGCTTGTCAATTTCCTCCACAAAGCCTTGCTTGGAGTCAGATTTCTTCGTCTGCGCAGATGGCAGTGCCAATGCTTGATCGGAGCCCTTGGTACCCCAGGAGACGTCGTGCCAGTTACAGAAGGCGTAAACCATCAAGACGTTGATCGACGAAGGCATACCCAGGAAATAAGCCCAGGAGGAGGTGAACATGTGCCAGGGATCCATGTAGAGGAAACTAGCGGTAAAATAAATGCCGTAGGTAGATGCCAGTGCGATCAACACCAAGCCGCTGGTGGAGGTGAAGAACGATTTCACAAAGGCCCCCGCGCCATCGTCGAAATTGAGGTCCAGATTCCCGCCTGCAAAAGCCGAGGCAACCAGATAAAACGAGAGGACGAGAATGTAAAGTTGTACGACGGAAAAGTATACGAGCGCTACCATGTATGGAATCTTGGACCTATGGAAGCCAAGTCATTTGATCAGTGTATCGAACTGCATTTTTTTCTTCTCCCGACACGAAACTCACCCTTTAGGTCGATTTCCGAGAGCCAGAAAATACTGCTGCATAAGGAATATGATATAGGTGACTTTGATGACATTGTTCAGAATCGGCGTTGTTTCATTTCCAAAGGGCCAACCCTTGTTCTTGTTAGTAGCACTCGGCACTCCAACGATATCCATGATGACCGATGTTGTCAGCCAGTACGATGCTTGAAGCCGGCCGTTAATATAGTTGAGCATTGCTGGGAAGAATGAATGGGCATACCAAGCGAGAACCAGGTCATGATCAGCATCGCAACGTTATAAACTAACTGAATATGCAGCAATATCATCCGAAAAGCATTATGGCCACTACTGTAGATACGACTAAAGTGCATGATGGCGTATAAGCTTGCGGCGAACGAGCCATTAAGCCACCGTCGCCTCTGGCCTAAGAATTCAGCGGGACCTTTAATCCCCGGTTAGATATCTCTGGATTGCTCAGTAAAGTCAGTAAGTATAACTCACCCTCCGGTACGTCAGTTTCGCCTTTCGAGGCCTTCACGTAGCTCAATGTCCACCGATAACCTGCCTTGGCAACAAGCTCAAAGCAGAGGATTCGGTCTTCGGCCAGAAACATATTCTTTTTGAAAATATTCATTCCTTCGATTCCTTTTTTCCCTAACCTTTCCGAAAGAGTATGGTCGCCATGAAAGTATTGCTCCAGTGGCCGACCCATAATCGCCCGATACCGGTACGCGGAGAAGGCACCTGGTAAGACGCTCACGTACCCAAACACACTCTCCAGAGGCTTATCCAGGATATTTGAGATTTTGTACTCAAAATTCTGCGCTGCAACAATCGGGTTCAGGAGCTTTTCCAACCGGTCACCCAGTAAGGCGTGGATTTCACCACAGGCGCCGCCGAGATCCTTGTTATTATAGAATGCTTGCCATAGGGCAAGGAGTGACTTGTGTCCTGGCTTTGTCCCTGCGTCGATCAGGATGCATACCTCTGGGTTCAGGATCCTTCCGAAGGCATTGAATAGCCATCGGTGTGAGTTAATCTTTTTGCTATTTTTTTGCTTGAGGCAGAAGATCATTTGCACGGGCGGCATATTCGTTGGGCCTTCGTCGCTTCGAGGGCGGATCAATTGTTGGTTCGGAGTCACCGACAACTGCGTTGTATATTCGAACTGTTCGTCGTCATTGTCAGAGATATAATGACTGAGATACCTAGGGTGGAGCCAGGGGGAAACCAACTATATGAGCGACCGTTTCCCTGCCATCCACATCACCTTTCATGATCCCATCCTGGTAAACGCCAACGGTTGCCAAAACATCGAGGGTATTCTTATCGCATGGACCAATCCCATCGAAGACAAGGCATACGACAATCTTTTGCCAGGCAGGCCCTCCCTTATTCCAAAATTCGGTCTTCTTCAGATTGACGATATCTCGGATGTTTTGCATTACGCCGTGTAGTGTTCGCGCCGTTAAGACTTTGTCTTCATTATAATATGTAATTGCGATCAAGAGCTCAGTATGGCGCCCGTACATCGAAGCCCGAAGATTGTAGCCGTTGCGGAGGGTGAATTCATCAGGGTCGCAGGTTGCCGCGGTATCTAAGCCGTTAGGTTAATGTAATTTCAATTGCGTTCTTGTGGTTGAAAAAATTGGCTTACATCTGAGATGTGTAAACTCCTCCGCACTCTGCCCTTCGTCATCACGGTATTGCGGTTCGATGGCATTGTGTATTGCACTCGGCACTGGGTAGTCCACGCTCAGGACAGTGTCCCTGACGAGATTAATCTTGCGTGTCGGATACCGTCGAAGACCACCCGATGCATTAGTCTGTCGCTTCTGCCACGAGGTAGAAACTGCAGCGGGATTGTTGTGACTCAGGTTGTGGGACGGTTCCGGAAGCATATCATAGTTGGAGGATCCTGCTGGGCTCAAGGATCTCCCTATATCACGCTCTATCGACTGTCTGACGAGATTATATGGTTGTTCGAAAGGGCGCCCAAGACGAGAAGGGGTGGGCTCTAAATATGGAGAGGGTTTACGTTCGACGTTTGGCGATAGAGGGTGGTCGGAACTGTCTATGTGTTGCTATCCCATCCACAGCATGATACATCAGTTACCCACTCTGTTTTACATTATAGAAAAGTAGAAAATAATAACAGAATGATGCTTCTCACCATGAAAGGGCTATCTTCTGGTGTCGAATAGTAGCTGCTCGGCTTTGTCGTCCAGTTTTGTTCGGCCTCAGGTGTGTAGCCATGAGGTGGGTAGTCACCCCCAGGACGGTAATCCATGTTTTTCTCGGGAAAAGGTCGCAGGAGTGAGAGCCTGAGAGCGTTACTGTTTAGATGGTGCAAAGGAAGAAGTTTGATCACTCAATTGAGGTTATGTGTTATTTGCAATTTGGCTGGGCAGGAGAAGAAGTGTTCAATAATGATTGCCACTACTAGGAACCAAACAATACATGGCTGAAGATAGACTACGAACCTTATAATCAGTTTCACCTTTCTCTACGTAGGGTATAGACCCCATCCATCCATCATAGACCCATAGAATATAGACCAGCTACATCCGCCAAGCCTTCCGTAAAATCCAATTAGAGAGTGTGAATTCTGACCCGCCCTTATGCCGAGCCAACCAGAAGCAGAGCATCTTCCGGCAAATTTTAGTCGGCTTCCCTCAAGTGCTGAATTTGCTCGGAAGTTCTTCTATAATATTTCTTACAAAAGTTGTTGCCACGCTGTGATGCCCGTGCCAGCTTGGCGTAAAATATGAATTGTTTGCCATAGACATATAACTTGGTGCCTCTAGATGCGTAAGCGCTGCCCTGGATAGATAGATGGCCGAAGACCCGTATAATCCTGTGTTTTTAATTCTCAGCCCTATTCTATTTTCCAAGTCACCCTCTGTGAAGTTGCTGTGCAGTCAATATCCATTGCACTGCCTAATGTCATCTCTACTCAGCCTTCTTCTGCCCACGCCGTCAATGGAGGTCCAGATTCACTTAGATAGACACGAGCCGATCTACACAAATCAAGACGCCATCTCTGGACTTATTAGTCTCTATTGTGAAACTTCACTCGATGTATCAATGATTACAATCACACTGTCTGGACAAGCCGTATCCAGAATAGGCTCTGCAAAATATACCGAGAATCATCTGGTTGAGTGCTCCTTGCTTCCTGAAGTCTAGATATGCTAACTAAGTCACAGTTGGTCCACACAACGCAACAAGTATTCCCAAGTCATGGAGAGCTGGGGGCTGGTTATATGACTTTTGGTTATAAGCAACACTTTTTCCCGTTCTCTATCGCGGTATGCTGGATATCTTGCCCCTCTGCAGTCTATTCACGCAGCTGATATGGGCTTCAAGTTTCCTGAATTGCCAGAGTGCTCTAAAGTGTACCTAAACGAACGATTAGCTGTAAAGTCGCGACCAGGAACTCCATCAGCACCATGGAGAGGCCAGGTTGGTCATTTATTGCGCAGACTACCTCCATCTACTGGGAATCCAATCTCAGGCGAAGAGATATCCTACGTCCTAGAGGCCAACGTTGTTCTTGGTGGCCTGTTAAGACAGCCTATAAAGCAAGTTGAGTCTTGCCTGGACATACCAACGTATATAAGTCTCTAATAACTCTCTAACATTCCCATCATTGGCAGTCAAGAAACATTCTGTTCTGCCCAGTTTCAAATATTATTCGGCCCCAGGAAGCCACCTTGGAGAAACGAGTGATCAGGCTAGATATCGAACATGGCAAGGAGACTCTGTCGGCGATGTACCAAGTTAGCATCGAACTCACAAACGGCGCCTGTCTTGTTCTGAATCAGCCAATCCCACTACAGTTGCACATTACCAACGTCGGTGCTGTGCCTTATGATCTCTACTTGAACGACTTCCAAACAATGCTCATCGAAGAAACACAAGTCAAAGTAATGAGCAGAACGGAAACGCACCGACGACTCTGGATCGTCCGCACAATGAGCAATATGCGCCAATTAGCATGTCCCCGAGGTCTACCAGCTGGGTCAATATTGACCCTGAACGATTTGTTATGGCATGACGAGTGTTTGCCTTTAGCTGTCACGCCGACTTTTGAGACATGCAATATCAATCGCAAATATATGCTTGAGGTTCGCTTGGGATTTCAGATAATATCGAGTAAGGTGAGACATTTTCTCTTGCTTCCTTAAAATCCACTTATCACATCAGACTAACCAGTCACCAGGTCCAAACAAGAATCATTGAGCTTAGATTCCCAGTATATCTGATAGCAGCTGGTGCGGCAAGTTCTCGCGTTACGAGTCCGTGTGTAGAGTTGGAAAAGAAGTTAGCGGCCTAAAATGATTTCCTTTTCCATTTCCATTTTTTCTCTTCTTCTTCTTCTTTTCTGCTTTTCAGATTTTTCGTGGTTTTCTGTTCGTTGTCCATAGTCAGCTGTACATACAGTCTTCAATAAGTATCCCCCATTCTGATCCTACATTACTTGAAAAAGAGGGAAAACACTTTGAGTGAGATGTACTCTTTTTTGATATATACATATATGAAGATGGCTACATATGTAATACTAAGCTATATAAATATGCAAGAACGTAAGCCCCAAAAAGGAAGATAAATCTAGACTGATAATCGACATATAGACTTACAACTTGGTTCTTTTATGTAGCTATGTTCAATTCAACCCAAGCTCTTATGCTTGCTGCAACCGAATCGAGTGGACCTAACTACACGTACTGTGTCAAATGAAGGGAAACCAGAAGCCGTCAAACAACTTTAAAAATACAAAAAGTATCCAGACTATATGGAGAAGTACAATTATTAAAAAGAAAAAAAAAGAAAACATGGGAAAATCCCGAAAAGAACGAAGATCAGCACGTATCAAAATCAAACAAACAGCCCAGTAACCACAAGTCCCAGCAAGGCCAAAGCAGACTTATATCTGAACGGCCCCTGAACAGCCATAGCTGTGCTGGCGCCAGACTCAGCATCGTCCTTCTTCGGCGAGGAAGCAGTCTCAGAGGGTTTAGCCGCCGAGGTCTTGGTGGCTGTCCCCGTAGGCGTGGGATAATCGGTCGAAGTCGCAGTCGCGTTCACAGAGCCCGTACACCAGACATCTTCCCACTTGACGCCATCATCATACAAACAGTCGGTGAGGCGTTGGACGGACTGATCCACGGCAAGAGCATACAGAGCGCAGTCATTGTTGTAGGCGCGGATGCCGGCGGGTTTCGCACACTTGTTGAAAATGGATTCGTACTCGCTTTTGTTTGGGACACCACAGGCGGCGTCTTTGACTGGGAGTTCGTATTGCGCTGGGCTTCCGCATTTGGTTGAGGTTGCGGCGGCAGCGGTTGCTGTTGTGGAAGACATTGTCGAGAGAGAGTGAGACAATAAGAAATTGGATAGTCTTAAGAAATGGGGAAAGTAAACATTTGAAGCTGTTGACAGAAATAAATAAGTAAGTAAGGAGCCTTTGATTATGAGTTGGGGATTCACCTTGTATGAGTCTGTTTCTGAGCCGTCTATTTTTAGTCGGCATAAATATAAAAATTATATCCTTACCCGCCCTATCTAGATCTAGAACTCTTTATATGACCCAGCAGACACTCGATGTGCTGGCGGGAGAGATAATCTCAATCGATCCAGTAGTCCTCAACAATGAAACTGCTAGTGACAATATATGCCCAGAGTGAGTCTCATAGCTCAGGAAAGCAGAGGTGACAGGCAAGACAGTCTAGATCCCCTGTTATCGGGCTCAAGTCTCACATATAAGCCATACTTGGAAACATCGAATCATGAATCTAGTTACCACCTTGACCATACGCTACAATAAACTAGTCAATGGCGTAGCGATAGTGATAGTATTGCTGCGGTCTTAGATATACAGAGCAGGCATTGAGTTTATTGGGTGTCCGGGCTGTTATAGACCCAGGGTCCTTTTGAACCTCTTCTTTTCCCTGTCTTGCTTAGCTTCGATTTCGACCTTCATACCTCTCGGACCAGATCCTGAATATATGAACGTTGGCTGCTGCTACACCGCCACCTGCCTCGTTGCAGTATAGCCACTTTTTTACCGTGGAACATCAGGCCCCTCTCACCGTCTTTTTCTTGGCCTCCCCAAACGACACCGAATACGCGACACACACAACCCTTCAGCCACATAAGCAACGCCGGATTGGAGGAAAGAATGGAAGAATTCACAGTCGGAGAGACCATTGAGCGCTGAATAGTCGAGGTGCTATTTTGCTTTCTTCGCCTAGGAGTGTGGAAGTGAAGACATTCAATCACTTCATGCCACTACGAATACCCCGCTTCGTGCTATGTGACCCGTCATCCGCGGCAACTTCAGACGCATTTTACACGTTCGTGTCTCTCCAAAATGTAGTGTTCCGAGACAATATCTGTCCGAGGCAACTAATTATGCATGGATCCATGCATTGGCAATAAGCACGCGACTGGGCAAAGCCGCTTCCCTGTGGAGACGCCTTATTCCTGCCGCCTGGAAGAAAGCTGACGGACTTTATCTCTGCATCTCCCCCAACGCCATTCGAGTGAGATATCGATTTCCGTCTCCAGGATTTTCAATAACAAGTCATCGCCAACGGAATGAACAAGACATCTCACACCGATGAGCCCCTCGAGGGTGACGGCTACAACCAGAGCCCCAACCCAAACTCCAACGACCTGACCACCAACGAGGACTTCAACGGTCTCGTCAACAGTCGGGTCATGCGAGAAAGCGAATCCCAAACACTGCCAAACGCGACCTCGAACATCCCCGAGCCAATAGTCAGCGATGCTCCTACCGACAACGATGGCACGCTGGGGCAGCGCGTCAGGAACATGCTCGCTACCTTTGGCTCCTTCGTCGGGCCAGGCTTTATGGTTTCAGTTGCCTACAGTATGCTCAAAGCCCTGTTATCCCGCAGCCTTTCCCTTCATCTCATTTGCATGCGTGCGCCTAGTTGATCCGGGCAATTACTCGACCGGCATCGCCGCAGGAGCCTCGTACCGGTTCCGCCTATTGTTCGTCGTCCTCCTCTCCAACCTGTTTGCTGTCTTCCTCCAGAGCCTGGCAACCAAGCTCGGCACTGTTAGTGGCTTGGACCTCGCCGAGGCATGTCGCGCGTTTCTTCCACGATGGCTCAACTACATTCTGTACGTCTTTGCTGAGGCTGCCATTATTGCCACAGATATAGCAGAGGTAGGCCCCCCTGATTCAATTCCCCATTTCGGCAGTGCTAAATGGCTAGGTGATTGGATTTGCCATTGCATTGAACCTTCTGATCCCCCAGATACCGCTGGTCGCGGGATGCGCCATTTCCATCCTCGACGTCATGGTAATCCTGTTTTTCTACCGCCCAAAAGGGTCCATGAAAGGCCTACGGTACTTTGAAGTGTTTATCATGCTATTGGTTCTCGCGGTGGTCGTGTGCTTTTGCATCCAGTTGTCTCTGATCCATGCCACCACTCCCGGGGAAGTCTTCAAGGGGTATCTTCCGTCAAATTCTCTCATAGAATCGGAAGCGTGAGTTCTAAATTGCTTCATCACCTTCATCCTGGTTCTAACACTTTCCCATACTTTCCCAGTCTTTACCAGGCGTGTGGGATCCTCGGCGCAACAGTCATGCCGCACAGCCTGTACTTGGGGTCGGGCATTGTTCAACCCCGACTACGCGAATACGATGAACGAAATAGGCTCTTGCCTCGTCAGCTTACATCGGGCTATTCGGTTCTAGATGATGGTATTGACAAAGGGTACTACGTCCCGTCCTTGGGCGCAATTAAGCACTCGCTCACGCTTTCGATTCTCGAGTTGGCCATTTCTCTCTTCACATTCGCCCTCTTTGTCAACTCGGCCATTCTCATCATTGCCGGTGCTTCGCTGTACAATAACTCAGATGCCCTCGAGGCCGACATCTTTGGCATTCACGATCTGCTCTCCAAGTCCATCTCACCCGCGGCAGGTATTTTATTCGCTCTGGCATTGCTCCTGTCGGGAGTCTCAGCGGGAGTCATATGCACAATCGCCGGCCAGATGGTTAGCGAGGGCGCGCTGAACTGGAAGATCAAGCCATGGCTGCGGCGCCTCGTAACCCGAAGCATCAGCATCATACCGAGCATCATCATCGCGGGAGCTGTGGGTCGCTCTGGGCTCAATGCAGCTCTCAATGGGTCGCAAGTGGCGCTGAGCATCATATTGCCGTTTGTCACCGCGCCGCTCATCTACTTTACCTGCTGCGATAAATACATGACAGTCCACCCGGGCGGAGCGCGCTGGCGCATGGCGGGTAGGGACGATGAGAGCGAGATCATTGGAGAGGGAGGTGAAGGTATCAAGATGGCCAACTCGTGGTACACGGCAATTCTCGCCGTCTTGATTTGGCTCTTTATGGCAATCATGAACGTGGCGAATCTAGTGTTCCTGGGCAAGTAAATGCCACGGTGCTGTAGTGGCTCGGTGAGGAGCAGCTGCAGGAGGGTCAGTGACCCGAGAAGAAGGGGGAGGGTTTTATCAACATGGCAATCCCCTTATTGCTCCCAATCAAAGTTGGACTGTGCGCACTTGATGTTCATTTATACGGAGCGCAAGCATGAGCGGAGCAATAGAGGAATGACCATTCAGGGATGAAAAATTTCGGAAGGAGGCGAGGAAGGATAGGGCTCATCATAAGAAATAGCGCCCTGCAATTTTCTGTCCTGAGCCATCATTATCTAGCAACCTTCATGTACTCAATTCACATAGTAGGATACTGATAATGCAAAAGTGCCCAAGGCAGTGAGAGAGTTAACTGTGGTATTAGACGTATGCGTATTTCAATAATCTGCTCAAATCAGCTAGCTATCAGGCGATATTTCGAATCATCCTCGGAGTCGTCGTCGGATCCATTGTACAAGACGCTGCTATCAGAAGAGTCATCATAAAGCTTGCCAGAGAAGACGCCTTGGCGACTACTGGCGGCAGAGATAGCCATAACAACACTATAGTCCTCGTCAGAAAGATCCATACTGGATGGAAATCAAGTAAGACCAAAGCAGAGGCAATTCGGAGAGAAGAATGACAGGAGGCTAGATATTGGATTAAAAAATATATAGATAGTAGTGTTTTACACAGGCAAATAGTATGGATCATGGATAAAGAATAAACTGTTCTTAGAGGGCTCTAGATAGTCCAGATTGTGGTATTGTTTTACATAGTGTGTAAATTCTATGCTTTCTTTACAGTAGTGTACATCGAAAATGTCAATATAAATACAACAGCATACACACATATAGTCCTGTATACGCTTAGGCACTGTTGAGTCCACAGTCTAGTCGACGTAATACTCGTCTCCCTCTTGGACGACATTCCTCTCATACCACTGCTCCTTGGCCTTTTTCCCAACCGCGACGCCAGGGGACCTGAGGAGATAGTCCATCTCGAGCTCCTCATCCCAGCCTTCCACGATTCGTCGGATACTCTCCAAGTCACTGTCGCGCCACTTGTGCACCTGTGGCTGGAAGTTACTGTCGAATCTCTTGCGCACATTCTTGGTTTGGAGCGATGCCAGTTCTGGGTCGCCTCGCACTTTCTTCTCGAGGATATTGGCGAGAACTTCAAGGTGGTCGTGGAACACTCTTCGCTTTAGGTATTGTTCACGGAATCCTGGCTTGACACTTATGCGTAGCCGAGCGATGCTTCGCCGCATCTCAGCCATAAAAGGCTCATTGCAGGCTGACTCTCGCGATATAGCTGTCAAGATGCACCATCGCACTCCCTTGAGGTTCCCGCTCACCGTGAATAGTCGGATGAGCAGCTTCATGCAGGTGCCGTTGAATTGCAACTGACGTGCCCATCGCGACTGGTAGACTGTAAGCAACAAATCCAGCGCAGCTGTATCATGATTGCGGCGGAGCATTTTGGCAACCAAAGAATTCATAAAGTGGTGTTTCAGCTGTAAAGATGGTTCTTCCCAGCAGAGATTGTAGAAGCGGAAAACTGCCATTTTGTAGATTTCAACCTCTGGAATTGACGGATCACACTCGTCAAGTTGAGAAAAGAACTTGGGAACGACCGGGCGTCTGGTTTCCCAATGGTCTCTAACCAACTTCTGGGCCCCAATTAGGTTCCTCTCTTCCACGAGAGTCGCAATGGCTGCCAGTTCAACGTGGGCTACTTTGAAAACATAGCCCGACTTGTGAGCTCTGTTAAATGCATCCAAAGTCAAGTTCGTGTTGCCGGTATGTAGACCCTGAGCCATCTGTTTGTCAAGAAACATGAATTGGTCGATAGGTCTATCTGTCGGAGTTTCATCAATCATTCTGCGATACCAGTTCGGATGGGCTTCTTTATGGGGAATCTGATTCACCAGCGGATGAGGAACCGAACGTTGGTCATGTCCCAGTATCTGTCGGGAGAAAGCTGCCTGACCGTGCTTTATCCTCGCGGCATTGAGCATCTGCCAGAAACCAATCGGGCTATGTTGGAGAGCGTGCCGTTGACGCTGTAGCATTTTCATAAAATTGGTTTCATTAAATTCAACGTCCCACTTATAATGAATCGCAAGCTCGAGTAATTTTTCAATCTGTTGCGCACCGCCCTTTTCCACGAACGCCTGGACAACATGTTTAAAGAGCACACGATCGGGAACAAGGTTGTACTTTTCTACTGCGTTGACGAAGAAAGTAGAAATATCCTCAAAATTATGAGTAGGCCAGTATTCCAAGAATATACTGTCAAATATGCGCCCAAAGTTGGATGCATCGGATGTTAGCCCCAGATCATGCATCTCTTGGAGGCCATTCTCGACCTCAGTCCAATTGCAGTTCAGCGCGGACGCATACAGCAACAGGCCCTTTGTTCGACAGCTCAATGGGATGTTATAGACTTTCTGCATGTCTGCCGCCAACGCTTGTGCATCTGCGAACCGACCAAATTGAATGTATGCCCGAATCACGGGGTTGAAAAGCTTTTCAGTGGGTTGCTTTCTAAACCGAGGTAAAAGCATCAACAACTTTTCGAATTGCTGACTGAGTGCATCGATATCCCTTGCCTTTTTCCAGAGAGTGCTCAAGTACAGGCCAGCCAGCCCGCAATTGCGATCGTTCCGGACACATCTATACATCAAACGCGATGCTTGTCCTAATCTTTGTGACTCCAGCAAACACCGCAAAACAACCTCTTCGAGGAAGCCAGACAGATCCATCGTATTGTAGTGATCCAAGTAGAGTCGCGCGGCAGATTCTGTGTAGCCCGCCCTTGCCAAGGCGAGGATCAATACTTCCCACATGCGCGGTGATACGGCGTCCACTGTTTCCAGACGTCTGAACATATTCCTTGCTATAAATACGTTTCCGAAACGGCAATTGGCATAGAAAATATTGATCCCAAGGTCCTTCGCATAGGGGTCCGGCTCGTGCCCCCTTGGCAAGTGCTTTTCAAGAAGCATTTCCGCCGCCTCAATGAATTTTTCACGCTCAAAGAGCTCGCGAACATTTTCGAGACCTTGTTGTTGCAGGCGCCGGTTTTCGTTCCCTTGTGAATCCTTGGTCGCTTGTTGAATTGGTGTAGAACTGTTGAGCTTAGGCAGATCAGATGGCCGTTGCTTGAGCCAAGTCTGGATTTCGCTCAATGTGTTATTAAGTGCATCATCACTCTCAGGCTCTGACGAATTGTCCAGGTTGTCCTGTGAAGCTCCCTCGTTGCTATGTTCTGTCTTTTCTGTGCCAGTACTGCTGATGGCGGTCTCTAACGATTGGCGACTGTTATTCGAGTCTCCATTATTCGAAGATTCCAGATCGAGTTTCCCAGCTTCAGCCGCTTCTACTATCCGAGACAGCTTTCGCGCGGTAGAGGTCGCATCGTAATAGGGAGCGGACGTTTGGAAAGCCCGTTTGTTCTGGAGGATCCGCTGCGCGACTCCGACGCGTCGATGAGGGTTGGAAGTAATTGCAGAGACTGCGCACACGTTCCCAAGTGTTGGGCTAGCTAAGGCCAGCTGTCGTAGAATTCGGAGAGCATTCTTTGAAGGTGCGGCCGGAGTTTGGCGCAGCATGGCCCCGGTGCTCTCAAATGACTGTGCAGTCAATTGAAGTGGAGGAAACGCATAAAAACAAAAGAAGGGCTAATAAAACAAAAAGAAAGGAGGAAAACAAGAAGAAAAGTGCATCAAAAAAGAGAAGGCTGATGCGCTCTCACCGTTGACAGTAGTTGCTGCTGGGAAGTTTTTTTCGGGCCGTGCCTGCCCCGGCCGGATGCCAAGCCTTACTCCGGTTTACCATAAATTACAAGTTAGAACAGCGTTGAATACAAGGTTACGCGTATTCTAAGATATTATTTATGGACTCAATCGTAGATTTACAGTCTATATTCGTGTATAAATGCTTTAATATCATTTCATCTGACAGGTCACGCACATCCCATAATAATAGTAAATAAATATATATATATATAAAAGGCAAGCTAAAACCCCGATCCAGCTGATCCAAAACAATACCTCAGTCTTCTGCAGTATCGTTTTCTGTGGACCCCGGACGCTGACTGGACGCTGAAGTCACTGGTAGATGTACTAGAGGCGAGTTAGAATACTTGACAATAAAGGAACTTCAAATTAGATCAAAACATACTACCGGGAGCAATGAACCAGCTCAGAATAGCAGATACTCCGAATACCGATGCTAGACAAACGAACACTGTTTGCGTAAACTTTCCAACAGTAGCAGTGTAAATAAGATTGAATATTATTGGAGAGACGACTCGGGCAAGGGCGTGAAGGAGGCCCATTGCGCCCAGGATCTGACCTGTGCGACTTGCAGGCACATGTTTCGTGATTGAAGATTGCAGAGCGGGCGAGCCTATGCCCCCAATTGAAGCTATTACGGCAGAAAATAAAAATACACCGCCGGTGCTTGCGAGAGAATACCCAGTGTAACCTGCAAGCTCAAACAAAATCGCTAGACGGATGGAGGCAATGTCCAACCAATCAGACCCTGAATTGGTTTGTACGGTTTGTTGTGGTCCACGTAGGTATCGCGTGATAGTCGGAAAAATGACAAGTAAAGTGATGACACGCCCAGTGTTGGTAACGGAAACAAAAATGCTCGACTCGTAGTCGTCCCATTGAAACATGAATTTGGCATAGATGACGATGATTTGCATCGTACCCATAGCTACGCCGAACATCAGGGTATCGATCGAAGCTAAAAGGAACAAGTTCTTCCGTAGTGGCCTGAACATGGCGCGCTGTGCGAGCGTGTACGGTTGGTCTTTGTCTGGCGTGGGGAATAGTATTGCCAGAGGCTTGAAGATATTGACCGGGTTGATATCACGCAAAAAGGATTGCAGAACAGTACTGTCGGACTCGGATTGCTTTTTGCGGTATTTCTCCTTCGCAACCTTTTGTCGTTCCTTAGAAACAGATTCAGGGATCACAAATAAAAGTAAGAGGAAGGGAAGGAGGTGGAAGCACATGACGGTGTAGAATACCGCAAGGATGCTCCCGGTCAGCTTGATAAAAAGGCCGAATAAGAACGGACCGAGTGCGATTCCGCTGAACAAGGTTGCGTGGAATAGACCAAAAATAACATTTCTTCGCTCTGGAGACGAGCAGTCGGCTCCGTACGAGTGTGCCAAAGCAATGGCCGAGGTAAACGACCCGCAAAGGCCGTCGGCGAAGGCTCCCACTAGAAGCCAATTGATCGATATCGTTTCGTAATTCGTCGCGACAAACGTAGTAACTGCCTCCATAACAAGGGTACCAAAAATACAGAGCGCCAGGAGCAGTGTGCGTCCGTACCGGTCAGACAGATCACCCAGGCGCGGACTGACGATTGCCGATAGCAGTCCTGATATGAGACTGAGGTACAGCATGAACTGTGAAGTACCCGCCGACACTGCTGGTATATTGCATTGATCATTGTTTTTTCCGAATACGATTGGCAGGTAGGTGAAATTTGGCTCTTGGGAGGCTTGCTTAGCAAAGTAATCTCGACACACGAGGTTCAGGATGAGCTCGATTCTCGGAACGACGATGCCACCAAAGGCAAGGGTGAATAGAAACAGCGGAGAAAGGATCCACAGCACCTGCACACATGTGAATTAGAATCATCAGGATACACAGGATGCAGAGTCGTCATACGGAAGGGCGCCTCCATGGTGGTTTCCGAGAGAATTCATCTGATCCTAACCACGGTCTCTCGTGGTCGTCGGCGCCGGCGGGTTCGTTCGGTAACGGCTCTGGAGAAGTACCTGCCAGCAACGGGGCAGTTTCAGCGATGCCAAGGTCGTCGATAGTCGTGCGTCCTTGATATCGCACACGTGCATCCTCGTCTGGGTCGATCGCAAAGGGCGCCTGGCTCTCCATGACATCCAGAGTGCCGGGATCGTAGTGCGAAAAGCAGTTTTATGAACGTATATTTGTCAAACGAGGTCCAAAAGCCATACCTTTCTGGCGCAAATGGCGTGTGCTTGGTTTTTGGAGGAGTGAGATAAGATTCCACAATCAGGATGAATGACGATATCGCGAGCGCCTTGTACCACGTCTCATCCTTGTCCAGGCCCACTAAAGAGGGGGGCCAGCTGTGAGCCCAACAGGACACGTCCGGAACGAGCGGATACAAGAATCCAAAACCCCGTTGGCAGCCAGGAACCGGCGCAAATAGCAATGGCGCGATAAGCTGACGGGTGGTAGTTAATCGTTGAACCGGGGCTGCAGATTAATAATAATCAACGTCAGGCCGAAAACCAACTCTGGTATCTCCGCGTGACTAGCGTTATCGCTTATCACTACTACGAAGTTGCGCATTTTCTCTCGACGACGTGGTACAACTACGTGTCCGTGTAATACACTTTTGCTATTTACTATCTCACATCCGGACTTTCTATAGTACAAGGGGCCGGAGCTTATCGCCGGCAAAGAATTTCTTTTGCTCCAAACACCGCTCGCTGGTGCAGCCCTGGCAGCGCAATGTCATCTGTTTGGAGCACGCTTGCCCCGATTTCAAATGTGTCGAAGCAATGTCGGCCAGAGCCTCGATAAAGGTTCTGTTTCCGTTCAGGCTTTCTGCTCTTTTCACTCCAGGATGCCCCGCATCATGAATCACCTCTCGGTCGAGCTCGTACAGAGTTTCGATGTGGTCGCTGGTGAAGGCGATGGGGACGAGTACCATGTCGGTAAAGCCCTTCTTGACGTAGTTCTCGACAGTGTGGCTTGTTTGTGCTCCTTGCCATGCAGACGGTCCAACCTGCGACTGCCAGCAGAGCCTGTATGGGTTTGTGAAGCCAAGGCGCTGCATGACTGCATGTACGGTCGCGGCAACTTCGGCCGTATATGGGTCCCCTGTGATAGTCAGAATCATGTTCAGACACATGAAGCACAGAGAAAATAAACTAACCGCGGTTGACAACGCTCATTGGGAGACTGTGCGCGGAGAAAAGAAGCAAGACCGATGACCGCTTATCTTCCGGATATGTAGCCAGTTGATCCTCGATGAGTTTTGCGAACGCTTCCACAAGGCCCGGATGCGTAGGCCAGCGGTCAATCACACTCCACTGGATAGCGCCCGCGGGATCTTGACCTGAACGTGGCCCTTCTAACCGATTCCGCCACTTCCACAGCTCATTAAGAGAGCTCCCCGTGGTAGAGCATGAATATTGAGGATATTGCGTAAAAGCAACAGCTCGGCCACCGTTCCCTCGCCCGAATCCGTCATCAAGTAGTCTATTATACATCTCTTCCGTTAATGGTGCCGCGTACCGGAATGCCACGTATGGTTTGTGTGGAGCAGTCTCAGGGGATATTTCGTCGAGAAGTTTGCACATTTCTTCACATTGATGCTCCGACCACTTGCGAATAGGCGACCCTCCGCCAATATCTGCGTATTGTTTTTGAATTTTGGGCGTTCGACGACGAGCGAGGAGGGGACCGATGTATTTTTGAAGGGGTCCCAGAGGGATCAAGTCGCCATCAGCCTGCATGCGCTGGTGTTAGTAGGACGCATTTCCTTCGCCATTGGATACCGATTAGACATACAAAAAGACGGCTAAGGAAATCTTCCACATGGTCAGTCTTCGAAGGACCGCCCATGTTCAAAAACACCATAGCTGTAGGCCCCTTCGAGCCCTTTGCTGGTGCCGAGGTGGCCGTTGCAAGCCCATGCTTCTGGCTCCATTGGCAACCAAAGGCTCGGACGGTCGGCCTGGCGGTGCTGTGGGAAAGGATGCGCGTTGGCAGCGCACTCGGATTGCGCAATGCCATGGTCGAATATGCCTCCGTTTTTTCTTTTCCAAGGAGTATTGTGTCGAGTTCAAAACTCACGCGGCCGAGACCGAGGCCGAATCGCCTGAGCAAGACCCGCCGACGGGGAGCTGCGATCGAGCCAATCAGAGCGGCGCTAGACGTCATCAATCCACGATCGACGAAAAAGGTATGAATACGAACCAAATTAAATAGAGAACTAAGATACCTTTCCGTTTTATAAGTTTTATATCTGCTGACTATTTCAAGGCCATAAACCATACATATATCGCCGCGGGTAGGATGGTAAATGCCGCCGACACGAGGACTATAGACGTAGATACTTATGCAGTATGTCACAAAAGATACAAGTACATACATGTAGGAACGAATATATCCAGAATACATTTATTTTTTTTTTTAAAAAAAAAAGGTCAAGGGAATCTTCTTCCCCAATTCCAAGAGCTGTTCTGATCCTCGGGAACCAGATTAAACATTGCTGCACAATAGTCAGCGGCACGAAACATATATGATGAGAGAGTAGTTTCAATATTATGCTTACGGTCTCCGAACGCCCCGAATATACTGTCCAGATGCTCAAATATGTGTGCCGAGGGGAATCCAAATGGCTGTGCACCAGCAGGGCCATTGAAACCAGATGCCAGCATCTCAGTCTCTGAAGGTGACTGGCTTTGTATTGCCTGGTCCATCGGATCCAGACGCCCCGCGATATTTGGGACAGAGGATTCAATTTCAGACGATCCCTCGGTCAATTGTACACCCACGGTTCGATCATCGACAGCCGTGCCTCTGTCTGGGCTAGACGGCCGGGTTTCCCTCAACGCGCGTGACGTCTCGCGCTCAATAGTAACTTTTAGTAGCTCTGTCAAGAGCTCATCTGTTTGTTTTGCTATTCTGTTATAGTGACTGAAACCCCTGCTACTGTGGATAATTCTCATTACCCCCTCTTTGGCTTCATGGGAAGCAGTTGTGAAAGGCTGACTGGTAGGCTGAATGCAAAGAATAACCCCAGCAGTGAACTGCTGGACAGATGCAAAAGACGCAGCGAAATGATTGTTCAACTTGTGAACGGGGATTCGTGATATCCGGAGTGCCGCTTCTGTTGCTATTCCCAAGGATTTATGCATAGCGTCAAGTACAGATGCCGAACAGGTAGAGTTGTGGAACCTCTGTTCGAGAACAGGTCGTTGTGTCTGAATCACAGCTGCATCGTAGGTCAACTGTAGTATAGCGGCTTGGAAGTATATTATTTCGACTTGACCTTGGATGGCATGAGAAGAAGTATTCATGAGTTCTCGTTCAATCTGGTCCCATTTCCCGTCACTAGTCCAATACTCAAAATCGAAAAGTTTTGGCAGTCTTCTACGCCAATGAGTTAGAACCTCATCCGCCTCTTGGGCGATCTGGGCGATCGCCATTAAATCGACTTCTCCAACCCCGCTCTCTGCTTTCAGGGGCAGTCGACGAAAGCGCAAAATGATATCCCGGTTAAGGCTATAGATTTCAGTCTTCAAAACATGGAAAGGGACCATCGAAGTGATCCCATGATTTGCATCTGCTACCAATGGATGCTTTAGCAGCCATGGATGAATCTTCAAGTCATCTGAAAACTCTAGAGGATGCAAACTCGCAAATGCGGTGTCAATTGAAATCGGGCGTCCATATACGACCGAAGAGAAAGTATCAGACACAATGATGCTATTCCAGCAACGAGAACGTATCTCATCCGCTATGAGGAATTTTCTCGATGGTCTTATCTGCATATCAAGGGCATATGCAATCCTCATTGCCATGCCAAACATGGTCCAGGCAAGGCTCGGAGAGTTGTGAAAAACATAGTAACTGGAGACGAGAATACATGACTGGACTCCCTCGATTCGGCAGTCTTCGAGAATGTCGACAAAACGAAGTCGGATTTCGGCCAGAAATTCCTTTAGTAATTTATGCGCATCTAGCCCGTACGTTTGTAAGAGCTCATGTCCAGACCATTTTCGATCCGGTAGGACTGACTGCAGACCAATAAGGCCCACTGCAAGAACACTGATAACAGAACTTAGTTCCTGCCGACTCCAGACTTGCCTTGAGATTAGTCTCTCTGCTGTTTCCCGAAACGAACTTTCATGGAATATCAGCATGAACCATTGCATTCGATGGAAATATGCGTCAATCAAGGCTAGCATCACTGGCAAGGGTGGCAATTGCATTTCTTTCAGACCCCAAAGCGAATTGTCGGTACCAGATACTCCACTATCACCGGGGACAGAAGCCCCTGTAAATTTCCGACCGGTTTCCTCTTCATTAAAAACTCTTCTCGCAAAGTCAATTGTCGAGGTGCTGGAATTCAATTGGCGTTGCCCTGGGGCGAAATCGCTGTTGTTTGTCGAAAAAGAGCCCCGTGAAACACGAGTCTCGCCTGTATCTGTTGCGTGAGCAGGAGAATATCCTGATTTTGAGGACGAGCAATTATCTACTCCTCGTAGTTGGCGCTTGTTGGTCCGGCGAGGCGGTTGACTAGATGTCTCGCATTTGCTCCCTGCCCGAGTGCAAAGGACGCATGGTCGAGTGGCATCACACTATAAACAGAAAAGAAATACTTTTAGATTTTCAATAACCTAGGAAATAAACCATGCTCATTTCCTTTCCTTGTCCTTCCTCCTCAACTCCATCTACGCATTGTGTGGGTTGGGCTTACCTTGAGTTTCTGCCGACGGCAGCGGTCACAAGCTTTCGAGGTACGGAGCCTCCGAGAGGTATTCCCAGTTCCCCCTTGCATGGAGGACCGAAACAATCACGAGTGTAACATGCAGGGGAAATGATATGTGCAATGTATTCAGAGTAATTACTAGTAAGCCCGGCGGGGAGAAGTTAACTGGGGAAGTGGGCCTACGCGGCCAATCAGAGCACTTTTATGCGGAAATGCAAACAGTGTAAACATGATATTGTTACTATATATTGTCATTAAATATGATTTTATGACTACACTCTGACATACGTCTCCGAGTGGCTAGAAGGCTTCTATTCTCTGATATTTCTCTATTTTTATTATTCCAACTGGATTTGCCCTGGTTTTCCAGTTTCTCCGCTACCCCGTATTCCATTCCGTTGACTAATCACATTGGCCACGGAAAACATCCCAAGCACATGAACTGAAACGCTTAGTAGCCTGGATTATTGATACAGCTAATATGTGTAGCGAAATCCTTCCAATTCCTCAATCTGTTTCCCTCCACTTTCTGCCCGTTTGTTGGCTCTGTAAAACTTGATCTCAAGACCGATGGTGATAATAATCATCAACGCATTAGCCAAAATTGCTGCAAGTAAACCAGGGCGATAGCCGGGCGCATCTTGAGCGCGGAAAACAGTCGAAGCGATGATACCCCCAATACTGCCTCCACCGATTAGAGTAGCAGATGTAAAGGCACGTCTCCATTGACCTCGAATATTGTTGCTAGATTAATAAAATTGTTAGCAAATCCTATCACGTAGTAACCGGTGTAAATTTTTAGAACAATGTTTACCTTTGCCAGGATACCAATGCCGGACAGTTAGAATTGCCTGCCAAGGTAACCTTAATTGCGAAATTCTTTGTCAGATTCAAAGAGTAATTAAACTTACTGCAAATGGTGGCTAAAAATATCCCGAAGTAGCGTGGTGCTGGACTTTCCAAGTAACCTAGAAGAGCCATGCCAATCATAGCCAGTGCGGCGTTCCCCAAAACCACCAGGCCTCGCATGTGCCACTTGTCCGAATATATTGCTTGCAAATACATAATAATGCTAGCAGCAACATATGGTGGCGCCACAAGGCATTGTGCCTTGACTACACTGAAATTCATACTATCTTGGAGAATGATAGGAATGAAGTAGCCGATGGCGTATGTATTTGTGCATGTCAGCACATATAGAGCACAATAACCCCATACCTTAAGATCCAAGCCAACTTTAAGATATTTTGACAGCGAAAATGGCTCGGCAAAGACATCTTTTCGATCGTTTTCAAGCCGAGTGATTATGAAGGCGGCTTCGCGTTCGTTCAGAAACTTCCACGACTGGGGAGACTTTTCAGGAAAGTCAACCAAAATAAAATACGACACAATCCCGAAGAGACAGGTTAGTGTCCCCTCAATCTAATATAATATTTGTTAGAAAACTTCCCTCGTCACTTTCTCTCCCTTTTCCTTTTCTTCTTTTTTGATGATAGTACTCACAACGAAAATCCATCGCCATCCGGATATTCCAGCAAGACCGTCCATCTGCATGAAGCCATAGGCTAGAATACCCCCAAAGCCAGACGCAAAACTGCCAATGAGGTAAAACCCAGCATTGCGTTTATGCAATTCATACCGACAGTACCATGCACTCAGCAGGAAAATACAGCCTGGATAAAAGCCAGCCTCCAGACACCCTAGAATGACGCGCAGACCAGCCAACACGGACCAATTTGGAGCGAACCCGAATCCCTAATATCAATATACAGTGAGTTAAAGAATTCTGAAAAGCGTAGTACGTAGTAGCTCACGATCATGGTGGCACCCCAGGCTAGAACAATAGAGGCAAGGAATAAACGGGGCCCAATCTTGCGGATGGTCGCAGTAGCAGGGATTTGAAAAATGGTATAAGGTATAAAGAACACAAGGGTAACAATTGAGTATGCGTTATTACTCGCATCCATTTGGAGCTCATCCTGCATGCTGACCTTGGTGTTAGATTGACACTGAGGTTAGGGATGTGTAACAAACCCAGCAACAGATGCAGCACCAAGATTGGTTCTATCCAGGAGACTGATGAAATAAAGACAACCAAGAATGACAACCAGACGGAAATCCACACGTCGTATGATTCGCTTCTGCTCCTCCGGTGCGAATCCAGTGATGTTTTCGCAGTGCTCAATAGCTTCCTTCTCGATTTCTCCGTCATATTCTAGCTTCTGTTGGTTTTTTTCCGAGTCCACACTTTTTGGAGCCATTTTCCTAAGTTTTATCTCAGTACATGAATATTGCATGTAAATAATACCGATGACAAGGACCGGGGATTGGCTTGTTTATAAGAGCCATGCTAACTATATGCATTAAGCTACTGTCCTCGCTACTCCGCACTTCGCATTACCACCCCACGTCCCCGCTATTTTTACCCCGGATTCATTCATGCTGGGTCAAAAAGTTTCTTTTGCAATATATCAACTTCCACCGGAATTGAGAAACTTTAAAACGCCATCGGATCCGCGCTCCACGACCAATTGACATGAAGCCCTAAAGCCAATGGTGGGCCTGGGTTCTTGGCTTCCACCGGAAAAAATACCATACATTAATCGGGCTGTTTTTATTGCCGTATATGGAAAAGGCCCATTTGGATATCTTGGTATAATTGTACAAACCTAAATAGAAACACGGAAGTCTAGCTTTCGGTGGACCGACATCGGAACTTGCACCGTGATGAATCATTTCCATCAATGCTTTATGTTTGTTGAACTTGATTAAGCTAAGAAGTTACGTAGCTTTATACCTTAGAACTCACTCTGTGTCTTATGCATGGAATTGAATATCCTAGATGGAAATAGAATATTGATAGGTAATTGAGTGAGTACCTATGCTAACTTAAGTAAACCAAGAGTCATTTGTAATTTTCTCCGCATTTAATATTTAAGTTAGACCTGCTATCGCCGCTCACGTAGGTTAGATCCTTGTCAACGGCACAAGGACCTCCTCTGTCAAGCGGACCCCATTACTCAGCCTGAATTTCCTTTCTTGGTGGACCAAAACCCTACTTATCAGCAAACCATCAGAGGACCTATCTGCTCTTAAAATATCTTTCGTACTGGATATCTGAGTAGAAACAGCATGTTTCCCGCTTACGGGGATATTCACGTGGTACAAGTCGAAGTCAAAATCCTGATAGGAACTATGGTGTAAGGCGTTAAGTTGCACACTGTGGTCTCCTTTGTGGTTATATTGTCCTTGCCGTACTTATTGGACTTCCAGCTTAGGCTACTGAGACCCGAGGGGTATGCCTCTGATGTGCGAGAACCCACGATTCAAAGAGAGGTTCAAGGGCTGGAATGAATAGAGCAATGAGAGCACCACCTATTTCAGAAGTTTCCATTGCCTGTATCGGATCATAAGCCCAGCTACCATCAGTGGCCCACTGGCCGATTGCGACAAGCTAATGCATGTGAAATTGTTAATTTCCGCTGCCAGGCGTACGGCCAGAGACCAGTAACAGGGACACAGTGAAACAGAAGAAAGAAAAACTGAGCCAGATATGCGAGAACTAGAAATCCGCAGGCAATATTAATGATTGCCGATAGTTTAGCATGACGAAATGCCAGATGCTGTTAGAATGCCAGACCGGAAAAGCGGCATACAAAGAGCGCGGTCGTGTCGAGGGCATGCATGACAAAGTCGTGAGCTTCGGTATTGTTCACCTGAGATAGGCTGAGGATGCATTGGATGTTCTCAATATGCCGGCCACTTCCCAGGTCGATACGGACAATCCAGAGTGCAATAATTACAATGTACAAGAACTGTATACTTGCAGGCTAGGCTGCGTCAATCAGCTCTCTGAATGCGAGTAACCTACCATGGTGAAAACGCCCAGCGCATCATCCAAGCCAAACATCTTGACTAGAAATAGCCTGGCATAACATCGAGCAAAGACGAGAACAAACGACAAGGCACTGACAAAGACTATGGTGATTTTTGCACGCTGATCTCGCGCCTGGGCATGATACTCCATACTGATACCGGAGGGAATCCGGCCGCCAGCGCAGACTCTATATTGGCGGGAATAGCTGGCATCTTTCAAATCCATGCAATTAACGTATCTGCAAAACATATCCCCTGGCCTCTTGACTCTGGGTGTGAAAGAGTTGTCATTATTTACGACGAAAATGCGAAAAGCGGAATATATGAGAATATGAAGTTCTCGCTCAGAAGCTTTCGACCTGAGCAGCGAGCCTTTATTAGAAATTTGACCATATTTTCTTTGTATATTTACATCAGACACACTCCAGGCTCGCATAAACCGAATAAGACCGTTTATACATCCTTTGTCCCACCAGCCAATGAATACGGCCAAAATTAGAGTTGGGCTGAGTGGGGCAAAAATCTTTATATTATTGGCTTACCAGACTGTTTTGTGGGTCAACGTCTAAATGGGGCCGGAGATGATGGGCCAATGGCTCTAATGGCACTACGCCGCAATGTCACTGCCGCAATCAGTAAGGCTTGCTGGCATTCCCCTTTACAATGCATAACTACGTATCAATTATCAAATACGTAGGAGTTTTTTTTTTTTTTTTTAGCATCTTACTAACCAAGTGACATTATGGTTTTTCTTAGTTTTACGCTCAAAAGAGTACGTGATCTATATGAAAAGGGTTAATAATTCTTGACATAGTTTTATCAAAATGTTAAGATGCTAAAAACCTCCATTTCATATACATATGTTACTGTGCGGGTTACTTGTGTGGGATTCCTCAACTATCCGAATTTCCCGAAGCTAGTCTCTGTTACATGCAACAGTGGCGCACCTCCTACTCCTGTCGATGTACTCTATACCTTCAATGATCCCTTTCTTTCTCTTTATGCTCTATCCCTCGTTGTACTTATTTTTCTACTTCCTATTCCCACGTAACAGGTACCTGTCAAGGACCAATGATGCCGTCGGTTGCATTGTCCCTCCTAGCTGCGGTCGCAGCTGCTTGGAGTTTGGTCACCCCAACCATTGCATTCGACAGTAACAACAATACCGATACTCTGGTCGCAGACCAAATCGACAACAGTCCATATCCATTTGACTTCCCTTATTTAAACACTACTGGTGCCAACCTATTTCCAATGCGCCTCTGTAATGGCTTTAAGTTGGAAGAAGCCAGCATCGACGAAATCCAGGCGGAACTGAAGTCGGGTAAGCTGACTGGCGTTCAGCTGCTCGAGTGTTACTCAGAACGAATCTACCAATTGCAACCGTATTTGAAGTAAGTCATCTATACTCTTCAGACAGTTTTGGCTGTTGACAATTATAGTGCTGTCCTGCAATACAATCCCGATGCAATTGAGATCGCGAAAGCTTTGGACGCTGAGCGCCAGCGAGGGATTGTCCGAGGGCCCCTGCACGGAATTCCCTTTCTGGTCAAAGACAATATTGCCAGCAAGGACAAGCTGGAAACTACCGCCGGTAGTTGGGCTTTGATCGGCTCCGTAGTCCCTCGTGATGCCCATGTCGTATATCTTCTACGTGAGGCCGGTGCGGTGCTGTTAGGCAAGGCTGCTCTCAGCGAGTGGGCGGACATGCGCTCAAACGACTATTCTGAAGGGTACTCCGGACGGGGTGGCCAGTGCCGGACCCCTTACAATTTTACCGTCACTCCCGGAGGGAGTAGCTCGGGCTCTGGAGTTGCAGTCGCCTCGAACCAGGTACCTTTTACACTTGGGACCGAGACGGATGGCAGTGGTGAGTCGCCTCGTCGAGCTACTTTGTTTTTTTAACCGGATGGAACTAACTTGTGAAGTGATTGCCCCTGCTGAAAGAAATGCTGTTGTCGGGATCAAACCCACTGTCGGTCTGACATCTCGAGCTGGTGTGATTCCCGAGTCAACTCACCAGGATACTGTCGGCTGCTTTGGGAAAACGGTCCGTGATGCAACGTACGTCTTAGATGCCATCTACGGCATCGACCCGCGCGACAACTACACCTTCGCTCAGGAGGGAAAAACTCCACAGGGAGGTTATACTCAGTTCCTAACAGACAAGACTGCCCTGAAGGGCGCTGTATTCGGGCTCCCATGGTTGTCCTTTTGGCAGTACAATGATCCGGCACAAAACTCCCAGCTCGTGGAACTTTTGAACCTGATCAGTTCAGCCGGGGCCACCATCATCAACGGAACTGAACTTCCGTACTACAAAGATATAGTTGATCCCCAGGGATGGAACTGGGATTATGGAACGCAGCGCGGGTACCCCAACGAATCGGAATACACGTACGTCAAGGTGGACTTTTACAACAATATTAAGAGTTATCTTGCCGAATTAAGCAACACGAACATGCGTTCACTGGAAGACGTGGTGCAGTACAACATCGACAACGTTGGAAGCGAGGGTGGCCGCCCTGGTGTGAACCCGGCTTTTGCCTCCGGCCAAGATGGATTTCTCGCGTCACTGGCAACTAAAGGGTTCATGAATGAGACATACTGGCAAGCTCTGAGCTACTGCCAACGCACCAGCCGGGAAGATGGTATTGACGCAGCACTGCACTCGAACGGTCATAATTTGACCGCCTTGCTGGTACCTCCCGACTTTGGTCCTACGTACGAGATCGCGGCTCAGGCAGGATATCCGGTTATTACGCTTCCTGCTGGAACCAACAAGGAGTCGAAGATGCCGTATGGCCTGGCGCTCATGGGAACAGCATTCTCAGAAACGACCCTGGTCAAGTACGCCAGTGCTATTGAGGATCTGCAGGTCTCTTCCAATACCCCTTGGAAGCGGACCTTGCCAACATGGAGCGGCTACCTAGATCGGAACATTCCCATCATAGACGCTTAACCCTGTACATAGCTAGTAGCTAAGATACTTTATCATATTTTGACAGGTCATACGTATTTGGACTGATACAACATTTGAAGTTTGAGTGAGAGTACACAAAAGTGATTACATGCGTCAATTGCTATATATAATTCCTGAGAAAAGAAAATGTATGGTAGCTGTTTATCTTTTAAAGCAATCTATTGTTGACTAACACGTAAGTGCTGGAGAATAATACATAGAAGCAAAAAAAAATTCCTATTTAGTAAGGTGAGGTCATAACGTCGATCGAGGAGTGTGAGGATCAAGGATGTCCCTCAACCACCCAGCCATCATGGCAACCATCTCCTTGGTACAACTGTGACCCGTATTCTCCTGCACATAAAAAGTGACATCCTGCTCGCTACCTGGCGCCTCCCTGCGCCGTCTCTCCTCCAACCACGAAGCTGTATACTTTGCCGGGACTAAGGTGTCATGCACACCATTGCATAATAGCAAGGGCACGTTTGTGGGAAACTGGTATGTGACTTTGCGGTCGTCTCGATAAATCATCTCTGCTAGGGAGCGCGGCCATCGACGCCGCTGCTCCGGTGTCATAATCAGTTCCAAGTCGTCGTACTTTAACGTGTCATGCTGCATGTCTTCTGGCCCGACAGCAGATTGATCAATTCCCAGTCGACTGAGCAATAAGGGAGTTAGTTGAGGGCATCCAACAACCATCGCGTATGCATGAAACTGGCCGGGGGCTGCCAAGGAGGCAATTCGCCAGGCAGTGTGTCCTCCGAGGGATACCCCTGCCATGATATTATAAAATCGGCTAAACTGGGGGAGATAACAGGGAAGGTAGTCCACCACAAGCTTGAAATCTTGGGCAGATCCGGAAATCATGGATGTCAAGTCCATTCTATACATGTATTATCAGTATGTATACCAGCTCGACGACAAAGGTAGACAAACGCGTGATTCTCGTTGCCATCTTTCCAAGTCTTATTTGCTGGGGGGAAAACCTGACACAAGAGTTAGAGAGCATACATAGTCACGAGAAAGCGATGTCTACCTCTCGATCTCCGTGGTTTCTCATATTCATCGTCACAGCAATTAGTCCCATAGGTCTACCTTTCCTCGTATCCGTTCGGTATCGATGCAAGATCTCATGGGCCATGTCTTCCATGACGCGATACGTGCGCGTTCGGTTATGCGCCATATACAACACCGCGATTTCTCCATTATTATCCAGCGATTTGCTATGGTGGACTTCATCCAATCCGTAAATGTAGATTTTGAGTCCGCCGATCGCCAGTTCGGTCTTGCTTGAGAGGGGTGTGCTTGGTGGAAGAGAGAATCGCGGCTCCAGGCCGGTGACAGTTTGTGTTGTCATTTTCTTTTAATTTAATTTAATATTTTTGGAATTTCAAAGTTCACTTTTCCTAGATTAAGAGAAAGAAATATAAAGAGATACAATAATACAATTTTGAGATGGCCGGCAAAACGGCCGACTCGGCCAAAATACGATAATTACCGAAAATTACCATGACTCGGCAAATGAACGACAGTAACTCCATCCATCAGTGCAAAACTAAGGAATGATTGTCAAAAAAGTCCAATATAATCGGAGTCGCATTGAAACTTGCGGGATGATGGCCACGAAGCCCATTGTCCGCATTCGGGAGTGTGCTAGGCCAGTCGTGACCGATCACAGAATCATATACCAGACGCACAAGCCCAGTAAGACCAAAGGAATAGTCTACCGTGTTTGAAGCTACTGCTGTTGTGATGTTCTTGCTACTGTTGAGCTTGTCTCGTGCCGCCCACTCTTGAATGAAATGGGGGATAGCTGGCAGGCATTCGCCCTTGCGCTCACCACCCGTGTATGGAATGACCGTATCATTTCCACCATGAAAAGCCAAAAATGGGATATTCGATCGTGCTGCATGGCAGGGAATTTTCACCGTCGACGCCGAGCAGGGCACTGTGTCCACATAATATGCGCCTGAAACGGGCGCGAATGCGGCGATACGCTTAGACAAGCCAGCATCGCAGGCAAGGATGTTGGTGAAACCGCCGCCATCAGACTTGCCAGTGGCCCAGATACGAGTTTTGTTGATACAGTAGCTTGATTCAACATTCTTCAGGATATCGGTGGTGAATTGAACGTCGTTGGTGGTAACGTCGGGGACGCCTTGCCATTTCTCCTTTTGCAATAATCAGTATAAATACAGTAGTATAGAACGAGTAGCAATGGCAACACAGTCTTGCATTACATTTACGCCCTGTGGATATACTACTATATGCTTGGTATTAAACTCCGGATTGGTCAACTGGTCGAGCTGCAACTGATCCTTCGCCGTGCGGTCGCCGCCGTGGAACGAAAATATAATGGCGGCCGGCGTATCCAGTTTGTACAGTGGGGGGATTGAGATGAGATAGCTTCGATTGAGACCGCCGCTTTCAATGGATACATTCGAGACGTGTCCGACGGCCTGTCCCGAGGGCAGAGCATTCCCACATGTTGCGGCACTTATAGCGGCCAAGCCTGTTAGCAGACTGACAAACATGTTAAACGACGCCATTTTCACGGGTTCGATTGCAAGGATTCAATAATATCCACGTACTAAGGAAAATTCAATGCAAGAAGGATTTTAGAATGGTATGCCAAGGCGCCAAGTATGGCTGTATTTAAATGCTGAACCCAGCGAGAGCTGAGATTGCCGAAATCACCGAAGTTGCCGAAGTTACCACCAATAACTTCTCGCTGACTGTTCCACTTGTGGAGCGTCAGCTGAAGTAGTTACGTAGTTGACTATTATTGATACGCAATCGATATCTTTAGGGGCGTAATTGGGTCTGATTCATTGATTCACATGTGGGTTCAAAGTTACAAGCATGACTACGTATGTGTCAGGCCAACAGTAAGCAGGTCATCAATTTGCGGATATCAATTGACATTGATATATTTTCTTAACGACGGAAATTGCTTCTAAGAAAGGCAAGCTACGAATCGAAAACGTCGAGCCATATAACCATTTAGAACGTTAAACACCTATAATACATATCGGAAGTCCTCATTCTGCATATCCGTCAAGTTCTCTTCAATCGAGTGAGCCTGACCACTCTGTCTGCTGCTGCTGCTGCTTCTTGGAGTCTTATCCCTCTTTGCGTTTTCTCTGCGCAGGGCAATGTAAGTGACGGTACCGGTGACAACCACACCACACAGACACACAAAGCTGCCGATGAAGCCGGCTCGATACAACGGTCCCGGTGACGCGCCAAATATCAGCGGCCCTATGATGTTGCCAATGCAGTAACCAACAAAGGTCGATGCGCTGCTGGTAGTTTTTTCTGCGGACTATTAGATTATGCAAAGCCATTTATTATGGAGAAAATGGAGACTCACTGGTGTGACCTGCAATGTTGGACGCAGCAAGAGAAACAGCCAATCCCCCAGAGGCGACCTGAACGGCAATAAGAAAGATGCCCGCGAACAAAAGGCCCCTGTTGCTGCGCGGCCCTAACCAGCAGATCAGAGTTCCTACGATGGAGATCAGTGCGCACACCACAATGCATATGTAGCGAGTGCCGGTCCATTTGCGAGTTATATATCCAACAAGGAGGATGCTTAGCGCAGTAATAGCGCCTATTGGACAAGTAAGGGCTAAAGAGTCGAAATGGTTAAATCCAAAGCCGTTGATCACTACTGTGCCGAATGTGCCGAGGGCTCCCGAGGGAACGCCCGTCAAAAGAACGATCAGCGTGCAGCTGTACGTTTTGTAGTCGCGAAACGCTTCGAGACATTGACTCTTGTCAAAGACATGACTGATTGTACCCGCCTGATTTTTCTGCAGGCGGCGTATGGCGATTGCCCGTTCAGGTTCGCTCAGCCCTTTTGTCGTCAGAGGGCTGTCCGGAAGGGCGAGAAAAAGAACGACGGACCAGAGAGTCGTGATGGCGCCGAGGACCAGGAACATGGGCTTCCATGGGAGGAGTGAGCTATGGATCTGACCGAGCCCATAGTTGATCAACGGCGAGATCGTTGTGGCGACGCCGACGCAGCAGTACCACAGCCCCATACGTAGAGCCTGCTCCTCGCGAGTCCACCAAAAGGTCACCAAGACAGTAAAAGTAGGCGCGACGGCAGACTCGAAAAAGCCCAACACGAAGCGAATGACCATGATCCCTGCATAGTTAGAACACCCGGCAGTAGACATGACTACGGTACCCCAGAGCAGAGTGGACAGCGATATCACGCGCGAGGTCGGGTAGTGTTGCGCCAGGTACACCATCGGATATGTACCGACTAGATAGCCAATGTAGAAAATCATGGATGCATTTGAGTAGCGCTGGTTATCTGTGATTGGCGTCCCGTTCGCCTCGTGTCCGACCACGGTCGTTAGACCCAGATCGGTATTCAAGTTGAACTGTGTAGCAGCGCTGAGAATTCCTTTATCGTAGCTCTGCAGCGTGTACGTGGCCATCATCAGCGGGACAATCCTGGTCATGTCAGTCAGGCTTTGTTTTTTTGGTGTTAGCTAGTAAGACAGGAGGGCTGACCAGAGGTCCAACTTGCGCACAAGTCGTCTCTCCTCTTGTGGCGAGAACTCTATCTCATCTTTCTTTTCTATCTCTTCAGCCTTCTCCGCCTCTTCTAGGTCGAGTTTCTCGACGCGTCGGATGGAGTCGTCCATGTTGGTGCCAGATGCAATCAATGAAATCAGTCTGTCAATCAGATCAATTGACTACCACGAGCAAGTCGCCAGCTGGCATCGCGCCGGCTTTTAAAGGCAGTTGCCATCGCGAGTCCTTTGCTTCGGTAAAATCGAGTTAAATGAATGAATACATTTTGACTTCCCCAGATTTTGGGCTTGGCTTTTGCGGGGGAAACAGAAATGCCGGATTTGCCGAACGGCCGGTGCGGCGACAACAAAACGATGCCAATGCCCACGCATTTCTCCCGCGGCAATTTCACCCGTCAACCACTATGTACCACTGCATACCGCCAAAATGACCCACGATAACGCTTCCAAAAAGCCGCGTCGTTCGCGTGCTGCATGCAGCAATTGCAACAGCCGCAAGGTACGGTGTGACGTGACCCAGACCGGCGCGCCATGTACGAATTGCCGGCACGAGAACGGCATTTGCGAGATCCGGCCGCGGAAAAAGCATCGGTCAGTGAATTTGCCCCCCTTATCTCCTCTTCCCCAGATGGATTTTTGTCGAGAGTCATGGCTGATTTAGAGGAAGACCGCGCTTACCACGACGGAGCGTGCGAGAGACGAGCTCGCGGCCAGAGGCTGCCGATACTGCAGATACGGCGACGACAGACGCAGAAGGCGGTTTACCAGACGATAGCGCTTGCTCGTATATCGGTAAGTCGCCATCATCTATCTGTAGAGAATAAAGTATGTAACATGTTCAGGCGACCCACGTGGTCCACGGGAGTCCGTCTACGAGCTGTGCCATCCTGGTGTGCCGCAAGAAGCATACCGGCCGTCCGCCAGCATTGCTCCAGGCAGCCCATCCAACATAAGTACAGCTCACAAGCCGCACGAGCTGGAATACATCCGCCACCAAGGCGGATTTTCCTCACTGCCGCCAGATGTCTGTGACGAGTTGATCCGCTGCTACTTCTGCCATGTGCATTTCTTCCTACCCGTTGTGGAAGCGTCGACATTTCTGAACGAGTATGTGGAAAAAAGATGTCAGAATATCAATTTCTTGCTACTGTGGAGCATGTTTCTGGCAGCTACCAACGTAAGCCTTTTGAATCTATGCTGTTATATATGCTCATGCTGAGATAGTTTGTCGATGTGGATGTTTTGCACCGAGCGGGCTTTTCGTCGCGGAAGGCCATGAAGAAAGCCATGTACACGAGGGCAAAGGTATGTGTTTTTTTTTTTTTTTTTTTTTTTCTGAATAAAGTGGACTATTGTTTCTGATTGATAAAAGTGCTTCTACGATCTTGACCATGGCACAGACAAGATCACACTGATCCAGTCGGTGCTCCTGATGAGCTTCTGGTATACGGATGCCCAGGATCACACCGGCGCCTGGTATTGGGTTGGCACCGCCGTGACGCTGGCGCAGGGGATGGGGATTCATCGCTGCACCAGTGCGCAATCACGGCACTCGAACCAGATCCTGTCCGAGGAGCGACAGCGCCTTACGCGCCGTCTGTGGTGGACGTGTGTGGTCCGCGACCGGTGGCTCTCGCTTGCCAAAGGACGGCCGATGCGGATTCACGATGAAGACTGCGACGCAGCTCTCCCGTGTGCGAGAGATATCTTGGATGAACTCGAGGTGCTCTCTGCGCACGCGACACGGGAATTCATTCCTGCTCGATTCCACGATCTCGCCGATATGTGGGTGCGGCTCGTCAGGGTCAGCTCTGCTCTCGGCCGCATTTTACGCACGCATTACCGACTTAAAGGCCCCAGACCTAGCGCTGAAGACATTGATGAGCTCGCTGCCGACCTAGATGACTGCCAGCCAAGTGCAACAGTAGTTATTCAAGGAACAAGTGATGTCCTGCTTCTGCATGAGTATCACCTACACCTCTTCTACCAGTGCGTCTACCCTAGCCCTGGAATTTGTCTTTTTACGTCTTAACGTGTCGCTTCCAGGGCTAGCGTAACCGTTCTCTACCGACCATATTATTTAAATGCACCTGGTTCGTTCCCTGACAATTCGTCAGCCGCGTGGCAGCAGATGGTGCAGAGGCGAGTACGAACGGCAGCATCAACGACCAACAATGTCATTGAGAAAATAGTCGAGATAGATGCCGTCAAGTTCATTAAGCCTATGGTGTATGTGTGAAAATGCGTTGGGGGACGTGACTAACGGCTCATTAGCATTACCTCGTTGATCCCAGCAATGCAAATCCACCTGTTTGACTGCAAATCAAGCAGCCCGCTAAAAGCCAGCCTCGGCCAGAATAGGCTCCAGCTGTGTTTGTTATTCTTGGCTAGCTTGCGCGACACGTATTGGAGCGCAGGCGTCATGTATCGACTATTCGACCGTGCACAAAAAATCCTCACCAACAAAGGAACTGACAATTCAACTGCTAGACAAAACGATGCGGATCAGCATCCAGTCACCCAGCACCCAACCGTTAACAGGCAGACAACGGACAAAACGATGTCTGGTTTTGCGGCATGCACTCCAGATACCTCCGTTGGTAGCATCCCTGGCAACGAATTCATACCAACCAGTGAGTCTCGGGATTTCGGTAATTGGGAGCAACTGTTCAGCCCAGGATTCTCTCTGTCCGATGACCTGTCGCAGGCGCTTTTCGCCGATTACACAGACAGCATGGTGGAGGGAGAGGTGTCGGCCAGCTCTTGGTATAATATTTAAACATTACTCGGTTTCGAGGATGCCGAATTGATATTGAAAGCATATCAAGTAATGAAGGCAGAATAGCAAGAAGATACCAATCAGAGAGGATACGTGCACTTCTCATTAGACTTGACGTAGCGAGACGGTTCCCTCTGGAAGCAGGAGAGGAAGGAAGTATAGCATGTGTAGCCCTATTTTGCCGAAACTGCAACACGATTGGGCCATGTTTTCTAAATTGTGGGTCATGGATATACCCGCTTCACGTGACTTCGCGTCCGAAGCCTCGCGTCATAGGGAAAGCACGTGCAGCAGCAGCAGCTCCAGGCAGCAGACGAGGCAGCAGAGGGGAAATTATCCATATTATTTCTTCCACTCGCTGCTGATTTTATGGTCCACAAAGAAACAATGCAAACAATCTCTCGCGATGGCTGATAACTACCCGCCGCCGGACGAAGACGCCCTTCAAGAAGAAGAGGAGATCGATGATGTCGTATGCTCGCGCATTTTGTCTGAGCAGGAAGTCTACCACTAATTGCTTTTATTTTCATTATTAGGGCTATAAATCTGTCAAAGATGCCGTTCTTTTTGCCATCGAGGTCAGCGATTCCATGCTGGAGGCCCGGCCGGCATCATCGGACAAACAGGCACCAGAGTCGCCGGCAAAAGCGGCCATCAAATGCGCCTACAGCTTGATGCAGCAGCGCATAATCTCGCACCCAAAGGATATGATGGGTGTACTGTTCTTTGGAACGGAAGCGTCAAAGTTCTACACCGAGAATGAAGATAGCCGAGGGGACCTTGCCTACCCCCATTGTTACCTATTTACAGACCTGGACATTCCTGATGCAGACGACGTAAAAAAGCTACGTGCTATGGCCGAGGATGAGGAGGATACAGTTGACGACGTTCTTGCTCCTTCGAAGGAACATGTCTCGATGGCTAATGTACTCTTCTGCGCCAATCAAATCTTCACATCCAAGGCCTCCAACTTTCTTTCTCGGAGACTTTTCATAGTCACAGACAATGACAACCCACATGGAGCCGACCGTGCAATGCGTTCTGCTGCTACGGTTAGAGCTAAGGACTTGTACGATCTTGGCGTGATTATAGAGTTGTTTCCCATCTCCAAGGTGGATCATGACTTTGATCGGTCAAAATTCTATGATGTAAGCTGGGTCACAGTAATCGTCTAGAAAGGTTGCTAACAGTAACCAGGATATAATTTACAAAACCACTCCTAATGACCCACAAACTTCTGGCTTGACACCAACCTTGACACAAGTTCCGACCTCCGGTGGCGATGGCATTTCGCTGCTGAATTCCCTCCTGTCTTCTGTGAATTCGAAATCTGTTCCTCGTCGGGCTCTTTTCTCAAATGTCCCATTGGAGTTCGGACCGAACTTTAAGATATCCGTCACTGGATACCTCATTTTCAAAAAGCAGGAGCCAGCCAGAAGCTGCTATATCTGGCTTGGCGGCGAAAAGCCCGAGATAGCGCAAGGCACGACAACGCAGATGGCAGAGGACACTGCACGGACTGTTGAAAAGGGAGAGATCCGCAAGGCGTACAAATTTGGTGGAGAGCAAGTCTCTTTTACCATCGAAGAACAGCAGGCGCTGCGCAACTTTGGCGACCCCGTTATTCGCATCATAGGGTTTAAGCCGATATCGTCACTTCCAATCTGGGCCTCTACCAAACACTCCACATTCATATATCCATCCGAAGAAGACTTTGTTGGGTCGACACGAGTGTTCTCGGCTCTTCAGCAGAAGCTCCTACGAGACCAGAAGATTGGAATCGTGTGGTTTATTCCTCGACGAAACGCTGCACCTGTCTTGGCCGCTATGCTCCCTGGCCCGGAGAAAATGGACGAAAACGATGTTCAGATCACTCCACCAGGGATGTGGATTCTCCCTTTGCCCTTCGCGGACGATATCCGGCAAAATCCCGAGACAAACCTGGTAGTAGCTCCGGAGCCATTGATTGACCACATGAGAACAGTGGTGCAACAGCTACAGCTCCCCAAAGCTCAGTACGATCCTCGGAAGTACCCAAATCCGTCTTTACAATGGCATTATCGTATCCTCCAGGCGCTCGCGTTAGACGAAGATTTGCCAGAACAGCCAGAAGACAAAACCATTCCCAGGTATAGACAAATCGACAAGCGAGCGGGTGACTATGTTGTGGAATGGGGCGAGGAACTCGAAGCACAGCATCGTAAACTGTTCGCTGAGCAGCCCAAAACCTCGACGCTGGCGAAACGAGGACCAAAGGCGACGGAACCCCTGGCTGAAAACCCTCCGAAGAAGGTCAAGGCTGAGAAGGGTGATCAGGCTTCGGACGTGCTGAATCTCTACCACAGTGGGAATTTGTCGAAGCTAACACTTCCGGTTCTTAAGGAATTCCTGACCTCCAAATCGCTTTCTACTGCGGGAAAGAAAGCGGATTTGATAGAGAGAGTCGAGGAGTACTTTGATAAAAAGGGATAGCTCAGCAGTGGCCGTTTAGGACCCTCGGTTAGAGAGATGAAGAATACATATTCGTTTTTCTACTAGTTAAAGCTGCTGATACCAAGGTGCATGTCTTTTATTAACTTTTTGCATCGTAGGCAATGCTATACATAATGCACTCTAATTAAGATTCTGCTCCAATAGCCTCCTCCCCGGCACTTTCCACGTCCTCGCCGTTGGCAATAGCCTCTTCACGACGTTTCTTGGCTCTTTCTCGTTTCTTGTCTAGGAGCTGGTTCAGCTTCTTAGACACATTAAAGACGCCGCCGGTGCCTGCCCCACACGCAGCGCATGACGGGTTTTTTCTATATCGCTGTAGAGCACAGGACTCGCAAAAGTAGTGACCACATTTGGTGATGATGGGGTTTTTGTAAGAATTCTTGCAAATGATGCAGGCAAAGGGAATGCTTTCAAGCAACTTCTCGTCGGTTTCATCATCGTCGTCCCCAGCTGCTTTTTTCTCGCGCGATGACACGGTTTGCCCGGCCATTTTTTTGCCCTTGGTCTTGATTTCCCAATCTCGGTCAAGTTCCCATCCGTGTTTGTAGTCTTCTCGCATGTGGGCGAATTTACACGAATCGCCACTGTCATAAATGTTAGCTAGATACTTTTAACAGAGAAAGAAGGGGGAATACACACAATCCACAGAATCCGCTCTTTTTGTAATCCACGCATACATCAGGAGCCATGTCGGTAATTGTTATGGTGCGTATATTTGTCGCCGCTTTCATAGGACCGAACTGCTTCGTCGGCGCATCTGGATTCTTGCGAACAAAAGATTGATAGTTTCCGGCGCCTCTGTACGTACCATCCGCTGATGGAGCGGCCGCTGGAGCTCTTGTTTTGCCCAACAATTCCTTTGCGCTGAGTGCCTTATCATCTTCCCCTTCATCGTACCAATTTGACTGTTTCGTCGCATCGTTCGAGGAAACGAGCGGGGCCGCAGCCGCGTAGAGGGCGTCACCGTCATTTGTCTTTCGGTGGGCATTGTTTGATGCCGAGGAAGCAGTCACTGTGGCATTCTTGCGGCGTCTTTTGATGCGCCGGCCTTCGTCGTCGTCCGAGGAGGTAAAATCGGAATCGGAATCGGCTGCAGGCGGCGGCGTTGCTGCTTTCTTGCGCAGGCTCGTTTTGGACTTCGCAGAGCGCTTTTTGAAAGTCACTTGAGGGATATCGGCGGGCGCGGCTTCTATTTTCTCGTCTACCATTTTCTGTTTTACAACAGGAAGGAACTGGACGCCGTGATGCTGGGCGCAAGACTGGATTGATATACGTATGGAGGTGTAATCGTTAAATATCGTCGTGGCGATTTCTCGATTCTAGAAGCAGCAAGAGCAACGAAGATAGATCCGGGGCTAGCTTTACCTGGTTAGCTCGTCCCCAGTTGATTACTTAGCAAGCGGCAAATGATAAATCTCGTGACGTCACATGACTGGGGCGCGACATCGGCCGCGGCCGTTTCCAAGTTGGGATTAGCGGTCAATCCTGCAATTTCTCGCCTGCCGCCGACCTCCCCTTTAGGCAAAGCGCTGTTTACCGCTGTTTTATTTAGCACGCGCCAGCGAATCAGAGCGGCTACAGCTTACTCCCGCCTGTCAGAACGTGGTATTTTACTCGCCCGTATCTACGATAGATTACAGCCCGGCCAGTTTGCAATACGTACCTGCAAGGAAAAATTGGCTCTGGGCCGGCCCTGGGCAAGGGCGCTCCCGCTGCTGGTGCTCCTGCTCTGTGCTGGCTCTGGGTCAGGCTGCGGGTGACCTGCCTCGTCCTCAGGGCCTTCCTTTCTCTTCTCTTCTTCTTCCCCGTGTGCCCCCCGCCCGGCGAAGTCGAAATCTTTGGTGTTTTCGACTTCGTTGCAGCAGATTCCTCTCTTTTGTCGCTCCCTGTGTTTCTTTTTTTCTTGTTTTCCTTTCCGTTTCATCCGTTGTACCGCCAGCTGTCCCGTCACCTCGTGCAGTGGCAGTTGTTGTGGTCTGGCTCGACCCGTGTGCGCGCCCACTCAGCACGGCCAACCACAACGCGTTCCATAAAACCAACCGCCTTTTGTTGATGTGCCGGAGTCTGGTGTCAACAAACCGATAACAGCCGTCGCCTGAACCTGAAAAAAAAAAACAAAAGGCCTGTCTGTCCGTCGCGCGGTGCTCACCCTCCCACACCTTCGTCCCTTCGTTCACTCCTTACTACCATTCGCCTTTCTTGTATGAGTTGTCCTTCGCGCCAAGACCGGTAGCCGCCTACCCTTCAACCTTGCCGCAGCAAAAGCACACACGCACCGAAACCGCCTGATGTGCGCGGCCTGATCACGGCTTCTCAACAATCAAGAGCAAGAAAAGAGAAAAAAGATAAAATCAAAGAAAAAAAAAGAAGAGAAGAGAAAATTGCATCAGCGCTTACCGTATTCCTATCTTGGCCGCGACTTGTTAGAACTACAAGTCTCGGCTCCCGCTTCACGTCAGGAACCAGCGACTGATCAATATCGCGCTGGTTGCTGAACGTGAACATCCCCCTCCCTACACCATGGAGGACCCTTTTGTTTCGAGCCCCGAGGGGCCCGGCGCATCTCGAGAACCTCACCGGTATTCTTCCTTCGACACACAACTCTTCAGTTTGAACGCATCGTCGCCCTCTCAGGCTAAGCGAGCCCTTGAGGCGCATCTTGCCGAAACCGAGCGCAGACTCCAGGAGGCTTCCAAACTAGGAACTGCGCTCATCAACCAGCAAAAGGAACTCTCCGAGAAACTCCAAGAAGTCGAACAACAGCGCGATGAAGGAGAGGTCGGTCCCGAACTGCGACAAAAGCTCATTGAGCTAGAAAAGGAATACAATGAAATCGGACGTGAAAGCGCTCGAGCATTTCTAGCCCCAAAGCGAGCTATCAGTGGCGGAGAAGGAACTCCGATGGTTGATTTGCGCGTAAGCATACTTCGACCTTATCAATGCGCTCTTGCACCTATGCTAACTATCCTTTGCAGTCTCCCGCCGCCTCTGCCGTACTCAACAGCCAAGCCAGCGCATCGCCATCAAAAGTCAGCGTCCCTTCGCGAAAGCAAAGGAACCAACCCTCTGGCCGTGTTCACGACATTGAGTTTGCAACCGAGATCTCGACCTCTCTTCTTGCGCAAGTACGCCAACTGCAAGGGCTCCTAGCCGAACGAGAAGAAACATTGAAAGCTGTAAACCTGGAAAATTCAAGACTCGAACTCGAGGCAGAGGGATTTTCGCAAAGAATCCGCGCTCTAGATGAAAGCGAACAGCGCTACAAGGACGAGAACTGGAACCTGGAAACGCAAACTCACGAGCTTTTGAATGCTGTCAAGGATTCTCAGGAGCGTGAAACTAAGCTAAATAGTGCTCTGAGTTCTCTGACCGCTGAAAAGAGCAAAATCGAACGGGATTTGGAAGAATTGAAGCAGAACAATGGGAAACTCTTGGAAGACCAAGCTGCTGCACAGAAAGCTCACGATTCTGAAGCTCACATGCTCCGCAGAAACTTGAACAGTGGAGACGCAGAACGACTTACTCTCCAAGCCAAAGTTGAAGAACTGACAAACCAAAATCAAGAGCTTGCCAAGGCCGTTGCATCAATGCGAAGTCGCCATATAGAAGCGGAAACGCCACGCCCCGTTCGATTTGAGACCGAGGATACAGAGCCGGACCGAGATACGCCAGATAACTCACCCCCTCCGTCGCCCAACAAGCAGACTCCAAGACATGGTCATCTTGAAACAGAGACAATCCGTAGCTCTTTGGGCCATGCTCATCGAATGATTCAAAATTTGAAGAGCAACATTCACCGGGAGAAAACGGAAAAGATCGAGCTCAAACGCATGTTGCAAGAAGCCAGAGACGAACTGGAGACACGTCGACGTGATAACAATGCACCTGGAAGTGGAGCGAAGCGCCAAAAGATCAAGCCCGACACCTTCAAAAAGCCTCTTCCGCGGTCAGACCTCCTGGGTCCCGGTCGAAGAGGTCGCACAGAAATCACTTTGGATGAACCGGATTGGGAAGATCACACCAGCGAAGCAAGCCCGACCCGAACTGTTCGATCGAAAGGATCCCAACGAGCTCTTCCTTCCCGAGAGACCACTGATGCCAGTGACGTTTACCAAACTGCTACTGAAGCCGAAGACGCTTTCGAAACAGCCAATGAACGAGATACCGCGACCGAAAGCGAAGCTTTCCAGACCGGTGCTGAGAGTCTGGCTGAGGATAGCAATGGTGATCTCACCGAAACTGAGGATAGGAGGACACCTCGCCTGGGCGGTCGAAGAGTCCCGTCTCAACTGGTCATGGCAAAGGCTGGCAACAGATCTTCGTTCATGAGCACAGCGTCTACATCCGATGACGAGGCCCCTGAAGTCCACACCCCCGTGCAATCTCAACCCCAGCGCCATCGCGTAAAAGTCAATAGGCCTGGCTACAGACGTATACGCCCGTCTGGAGAGGCGCCCATGGCATCCTCTATTAACGACACTTCTAGTGCTCAAAATTCTCCGGTTGGCTCCTTCCGGCATGAGAATGCTGTGCCCATGGGTCAAAGCCTCTTTGCAGAGCTGGAGGAACTTGGAAGTCCTGGCAGTGACGGCGAGTTTGGCACACCCACGCGATCCGCTCATATGCTATCACAGCCATCAACACCACTTCAAACTTCAGTCATTTTGGATAGAGAAATTTCTCAGACACCTATATCTTCGCGGCAGTCTACGATGGTGGACTCCTCCACAATGACGGATCCTTGGGAACCTGAAGTTGTCGTTGCAGCCACACCAGCTCAAACCCCCGAAAATGATTCGGCAACTGGTACAGCATTACCAGCTTCTGTGGACTCATCAACCCAGTATACTCCTACCAAGATTTCCTCTGGGCCAAACTCTGAGCATGTGGTAGCTGTTCCAACACCGCCAAAGACAATATGGGACGAATCAAATGCAGCTCGCGAGAAGGATACTGTTAACGAGTTCCAGACTCCAGTCAAACGCCATCTGGATGTCTCTATAATCCAAGCAGAAGAAACAACCCCAATCGCCCCTGCAGTTCGCGAATTGTCGCTGTCAACTGTGTTCGCTGAGGAGACAATGCCAGTGGCAGCGAAGTTACCAGAGCCTGAAGTAGCAGTTGCCGCAGATCAAGATACAGAACCCAAGCCGATAGAACTTTCACTATCCTCGATTCTCAGTGAACAGACTGAACCAGTTCCTTTCAACCTACCGACGCCGGAACCTGTTGTTATTGTGGAAAAAGTTCAGGAGATTCCCATCAAATCTACCCCGGAATTATCTATCTCGTCGATTTATTCTGCACAAACAGAGCCTGTCCCTGTCCAGAAACGATCTTCCCCAGTCCCCACTCCGCTATCCATTTCTTCTATTCAATCGACAGAGACGCTGCCCGAAGAACCAGTTATCTCGAAGCCTGAAGTTGCGGTTGTCCCTATTGTGGACGGACCACTATCCCGGCTTGCATCCGCTGTGGATATCACTCCTCACAAGAAATCATCAACCGTCTTTATTTCGGAGGATGCCACTAGCCAGACTTCTCGTGGAATAGACCTCGAGAATCAGCCCGCTGAACAGACCTTGCCTTTGAGTGACATTTCTGGCAATGGTACCCACCGGGAAGCCAAGAATATCATGGTACAAAATACTGATCAATCTGCTCAAACTATTCTGTCCTCCAAGCAAATTGACCAACTGCTTCTGGATCGTATGGCAGCCCGGCCATTTACACCATCTGAACCACGATCGGTGTCTGGCCTTGATTCAACCATGAATTCTCCGGGTGCTACACCGAAGGCTAAAACTCCCATTGTCGAAATCAGCTCTGTCCCGACGATGGAATCTACTCTCAAACGACCTGGAAGTGCCAATAGTGTAAGGATAGGCTCTGCTGGAAGTCAACACCCACCTCTCCCGTCAGATCACAAGCAAGTCATTGCAGCAGCACAAAATGCTCAGGGCGGAGCGGGCATAATGGGACCTCCTCTTGCACCAGCATCAGCTTATAAAACGAGCAAGCGTCCCCGTACGCCCAACGAAGCTGTCCAAGCTGCCTCGGTTCGGTCTAGGTCAAGACGTGAAAGCCAAACATCGACTGCACGTTCGTCCTTTTCATCGTTTGTCTCCGAGCTCGATGTTAGGTTTAACATGCATCCAGACGACTTGCCTCAAGGTATACCCAGTGGAACAGACCCACGCATGATCCAGGCAATTACTCAGACTATGATTGGTGAATATCTCTGGAAGTATACACGCAGGACCGTAACTGGGGATATGTCTAACACTAGACATCGTCGCTACTTCTGGGTCCACCCATATACTCGCACACTTTACTGGAGCGACCAGGACCCGTCTAACGGTGGAAGAAATGAAAGCCGAGCGAAGAGCGTTGCTATTGAAGCTGTTCGCGTGATCACTGATGACAATCCTTATCCCCCTGGTCTGCACCGCAAGAGTCTCGAAGTCCTTACGCCTGGACGTCGTATACGGTTCACAGCTGCCACAAGTCAAAGACACGAAACATGGTTCAACGCCTTGTCATACCTTCTTCTACGAACTGAGGATGAGCGGCAAACAGGGGAGCATGAGATAAATGCAGAGGATGTGGAAGAATTCAATCCTGGTATTCGAAGCCACTCCCGCCAAACGGGTCCGAGAATGTCTGTCTCGTCTTATCACAGCGTCAAAACAAACACGTCCAAACCACGGGCGACATCATCGCTGTCGATTCGCCCTCCAGTAACACCTGGCCGAGTGTCGCCCGCGCCAAGCTCGCAGCAAAACGCAACCATTCGCCATCAGAGTACCTCGTCCCGCCTGAGTAGCGTCCTGAATGCTACCGTTAGAGGGTCTTTTGCAAGTATCAGAGGCAGACGTGCTCCGATTCCCAGCGAGGAAGCCTTCAATAATTATAATGCGGAACATGATAGCGCAGAGGACCTACGGCAGGTCATTGAGCGTCAAGAACGTGAAGCAGATCGTTTAGAGAATGTTCGTGCGTGTTGCGATGGTAAGTTTAGCTTTTCAAACCTGCCACACTTTGAGTACTTATATCTAATAATTTTTATAGGCAAGCACGACGTTGGCTCCCTGTCGAGAACCAGCCGTTTTAGTCCTGGTGTGAAACGATTATCGCATTCGCATGACCACCTTCATTACCATCATCATTAACCTCTCAATTCGACACCTAAAGCCATAGTGTACTAAAACCCTATTATTCCTTCAGTTTCGACAAAAAGCCTCAGCGCCAGACCAATTTATTGTATTGGTCAACGAGTTCCCTTTGTGTAATTTTGGTCTAATTTGGCATCATTCGCAGCTCTAGTTGTCTTACTTGGGAGTTTGACCTTTGCAGCATAATAAATTATGCTTTCCCTTTTTTTCCCCTTTAGATCTGATGTCTTACCATTCCTTTTTTATTTTTCTTTTTCATATTGCTACTATTAATACGTCTCGCCCATATTTTTCCTGGTGCTCTAGGAATCCTGGAATCGCCAATTCTGACCTTTCTAAACGTTCTTCCTAACCGTCAATATCCTGCAAAGTTGCTTTTCAATGTGGAAATTTGAAAGATTGTTGGGAATCTTGTTTCATTCAAGACTGTCTCACATTTGGAAACGGCCGTCACTCGCTCATCAAAATCTCCTACTACTATTCGTTTGTTACATTTAATCTTTGTCAAATTAAGGTTATACTTCCTCGTGTGTTTTTCTCTTATTGATTGTTATTTTTGTGCGTGTTCGGCGCAAATTGGGCATCGAGAATTGTACAGACTGCCGACACATCATCTTATCCAGTTTGGAGTGATAGTTCATATACCTCCACTTATCAATATCATCGATATAATCTGTTTTCTTCAGATAGCATGCATGGTCCATGGTTTCCGGCTCGGTCAAGGAGAGAAAATCCCAGATGTCGTTTCATACATGTAGTACATGTAGCTAGCCGATCGATTTATAACGAAATATTATTAGTTTGTCTCTAACCTCTTGTACTAGACTCAGATCCATGGCCCACATGTGGCATCTGGAATTTTCGACACGTTTCTGACCTCACAGCAGATCAATTGATGGATCCAATGTCAAATGTCATGTGTTCTGGCATTATTATTGGTGGATCTCACTCAGAAACCCCGGTATCAAAAATAAAGCGAAAACGTATGAGAATGATAAGCTCAATTATTGTGTTGTGTTGAGACGGTCTTGCACCTTATTTACTAAGGGAATTGTCTTTCAATCGGATACCACAATAGCTGACATCATTCATGTGCTTTGACTTTGGACTAGTCCCTGGAACGGCGTAGCGGCCAACGGCAAGTCGTTAATTGTTCATGGAACTATAAAGCCCGCACATCAAGCTTTCGTATAACTTACCACTTCACCAACTTTTGAAATCCAGATTCAAAAAGTCTCTCAGGATGGCCGAAACCGGTGCCCCCCCCACATACACATACCGAGAGTACTTCGATGGCCTTATCATCCCTGGCCTTTTACTTTTCTCGGCATCCAAATGTATTCGATCTCTTCCCTTTTTTTCTTCTTTTTTTGTTTTTTGTTTTTTGTTTTTTTTTTGACAAAAGTATGATTTCAGCTGTGGGAGGCTAACACTGTAGCGAAATCTCAAGACTACGCAATTGTAGTATACGAAACAATCTTCAAGCGTAAACAACCACTAGCGCCTATATTGCGGTCAAGCGAGGTTCAAGATGAAGCCTTTGGTCGATTCTGGATCGATTTATCTGTACCACCAAACGAAGGGGACAAACAGGTAGTTCCCGAACTCGTCGGCTCTTCGACCTTGATCCCGGATTTACTCGCCCAATCCCGTGGTGTCGTGCTGGATATTGGGCCTGGGACAGGCTCGCAAATGCCATTTTTCGTCCCGCCAGCGGCGAATATCTCGGAAATCTACGGCCCTGAACCATGCACTGGACTACATGCCCAGCTCCAGAAGCGGGCGGTCTCAAACGGGCTCGATGGGAAATACCACATTGTGCCATCCAGCGTTGAGAAACGAGAACTAATTGCAGCGCTTCAGAAGCAAGGCGTGCAAATCGACGACGCAGTAGTCGATCAAGAGGGGATCTTTGACACTATCGTGTGTGTCCGCGTTCTCTGCTCTGTGCCGGATCCCAGCAAGGAAATTGCGGATTTGTATTCGCTGCTACGTCCCGGAGGACAAATGCTCGTTGTCGAGCACGTTGGGAACCGATTTCCAAGGAAAAAGGGCGGCAGTTTGCTTGCGAGATTTATGCAGTCTGTCTATATGTGGATGGGCTATAGTTTCTTTGTCGGAAATTGTCGTCTCGATCGGGATACCGAAGGGTATTTGCGCAAGGCGGCAGATCGCGATGGTGGATGGGCCAAGGTTGACCTGAAGCAGAATTTTACGTGGTCAACTATGCCTTATATCTCCGGAACTTTGGTGAAAAGAGGATAGGAGGATCGCCTCCAGTAGACAAAAGGACGGGCAGTGTTGTTGAGCTCGTTCAAATATCCCTGTGTGTAATGTTTGTTTATTCGCATTGTTATCATTCTACGTCTGCTATTGCTATGTTCATATCTATAAGATACTTTTCCGCTTTTGATTAATCTATACGGGCGAATATATGTACTTTATAAAACAGGAATATTCGGAACATGTCAGGTCATAAATCGTTAATTCAATGCTGTAAATCATTCTCATAAAGGCATCGGGCGTCCCGGCGGCCACCAGTCAAAAAAGTCCCAAGCTTCAGCCGTCCATGGACCTTTGTCGGATTCATGGATCGGCTCTGTTCTCGCCGGCCGTCTGGTAGCAACGGGTGAAGATGGCCCATGACGGTGTTGGTCCGCGTTACGCAGAGCAGTTGTGTCAGAGTAGGATTTCCGGAACGGTTTGGGTTGGTTTCTCCTGGAAGCAGGCGCAAGCGCGGGGTTCGCTTCTCCTACAAGCTCCGGAACAAGAGCATCGGGGGCCGATACTGCCGAATTAGAATTAGGAAGCATAGAAGACAGGTCGGAATGGCTTCGCATCAGTGTCTGTTTTTCCGCATGGGAGCTCTCATCATTGTGGTGTTCAGCATTCACTTGCGGGGTTGACGGGCTATCATCGTCTGATAGATATATGCCACCGGGAGAGGCAGCGGAACCGTGGATTGCTGAATGGGAAGGAATACGATAAAGTGCCGTTCTTCGAAATGACTGTGACGTTGATTCTTTAGGAAGGACGTTGTTTCCTGTCAAGAAATTTGTGGCCCCCGCGTCCCTCGAAGTGCCATTGTCGTTCATGACTTCGAGGACTGCAAGAGTCGAAGCCGAGATGTCAAAGTCAGGGTTGGGCTGCGTAAAAGGCTGCCCATCAACAGCTTGACTAAGGATATTCCGTCAATGAGGGCCAATTCACTTTCGAGAGGTGTGTACTGACTTGGAGCCCGCCTGTACAGGTTCTGCAGTGGAACTGCTCGCAGCTTTTAACGGACGTACTCTATACATGAGCTTCTGACGAGGTTCTTGAATTGACATGCGCAGAGGATTGATTGGAGTATTGGGTCTGTGTAAATCAGGCTCCTTCCTTTCGCGAGGCACTTGAATGCTGCTCGTAGATACAGAAGCGTGTGAAGGAGGTTCGACGGGCTCTGGACGTGGCTCATCATGTGATGAGGCCACTAGACGCACTGCCGACCCGGGGGTATGTGATTGATTCTCCTGATCTATAGCTTGACGGTTCGAAGCTGGCTCGGGGATGGCGTCTTTTGAGCCACTGGTCTTCTTTTGTTGTCTGTTTACATCTTTTGGCCCACTCGTCATCAAAGGCTTGTTGGGTACAGGCCTCACCCGCTTTGCTCGCGGGGCTGGATCCTCCAATTCTATTATTTCAGAAGACCTTTGAATTTCTTTCCGAACGCTCTCTCGTTGTGAGGGCCCGGCGCTGGGCTGTTGCCGCTGTCGCTTTGCCCGGGGCCCGTCTTGCTGGTTGGTTTCTGGTCTTGCTGGCGATGAATGGCGTTGCTCATAAGGCGATGAAGGAAGAACGGCACGGCCGATAGACGGCCGTTTAATACCCAAGAGATCGTTGAGAGACTTGAGGGCCCCTGTTCGCGAGGGCAGTGGAGTGCGTGAGGAAGGCGGCGGCGCCGAGGATTTCTCTTGTCGAGGAGACTCCTGGCTGGCCTTTCGCTTTTCGAACAGGGCAGAAAGATCGGATTGGGTCGTTTCCATGCACTCGCTCACTTGAATGAGCACGCCCTTGTCCAATTCCAATTCATCGCCATCCTGGATGTCGTTGCTGTCACGCCAGTGATGGTCGCCTATGAAGTTGCCGGTATCGTCATAGACCATGGCCCGCTTATTGAATGTGTGGAACTTGAGATAGCCATCCTGCCAGCGTTTGGCCTTGCGACGGACGTCGTGCGTGAACAGACAACGGAACTTGATCACAGGGGCTGTATTTTGGCTGGCGGGCACGCCGGCGCTGGGGGGTCCACGAGCAGACGACGGGGGTCGAGACATGGCATCAGCCCGTGTAGAGCTTCATTCTCATAAGGCCAGGGTCGCGAGCTATTTGGAGAGGCAGCGTTGGCTGGTTGAGTTGAAGTTGTACTGAGGTTTTGTCACTTGTGCGGGGGACGTGTCGAGAGTCGAGACGCGTCAAGGTTGGGGAAGGAGCCAACGGGTAATTAATTAGTGCGGAGCCAAATCTACTCTTATACCTTCAACTTCCTCTCTCGGCATCTCCAGCGCACAGCAACAAAGGTATCGTAAGGTATCGTCTGTCGCACTCCAGTCGTCGCCGTGATGCTTGGCTCGTCCTTGGGCCTCGGTGGGCAGGCATACGCAATCACAACAATACGTACTACCAACTTTGGTGCATGCAGGTTGTTGCTCAGCCTCAGCGGGAATAGTTGGAACTAGATAGACAGCCCCCCCTTTCGAAGCAAGCAAGGCTGGCGACATATCGCAGACGCCTTGCCACCAACATTTGGCGCTGCATTATTATTGTCTGTGATTCTTGGCCGAAATGGGCGGCCTGCGCATGACGGCCAAAAGGATTTAACTCGACCTGAAACACGTGGGTCCAGGCCCTCGTCTTGATCGTGGCAGGACACGCGTAGGAACTACGTAGTACAGTACGTACCATTCCTCATTTCCATTTTATCTCTTTCTTGCACACCTGTGCGCTACTCTAGTTTCTGCTCCTACTTGCATTGCATGCTGATTGTTTCTTTCTCCCTTGTTTACTGTCTGTCACCTGAATCCCGAGCCCTGATCGCCCTCGCCCGCACCCCGCGGGGTTGTCCCCCATCAACAACCCTTGCATCCTAGAACTGACATTTTCATGCAACTCTTCATAGCTCACGTTCGCCTACGGCCTTGCATCTAAACCTAGGAAGCAACCTACCGAGAAACCGGCGCAACCGGTGAAACCAACCAGATTATCCCACTGCGATAATCGCATCAGAGCGCATAGCTCTAGATCGCCTGCCGCAATGCAGTCCGTACACAGACAGTTTGGAAGGCTTATGAAGCGGAGTGCCGATGAAAGCCAGGTCTCGGTAATACTGAAGGACTTTGACGAGGCAGATAAGCTATTGGCCAAGGTGCGAGGATATGACAATGGACATTACCTTGAGAGGAGCGATGGCCACTGACCTGCTTCTTGAGTAGATAATCGAATCTACCAAAGCCTGGCGTGATGCCTGGGTGTCGATACTAACCTATCAAGGCCGCCTTATCCATGAATTTGAGGAAATATACGCGCCCATTATCGGCTCTTCGGAGCCTAGCGATCGATCGAGTTCCCCAAAACTCACACCACAAAACCTTCTTTCAAGAACCAACCGCCTTCACGAGGAATATGAATCTCTTCGGATAGACTTGCTGGATGAAGTCCATGCCGTTGACGATCGGATAATCAATCCAGCTCAGAAGGCAAAAGATGCGATATCGCCTCTTAAGAAAACAATCAAGAAACGGGAAGACAAAAAGGTCCGTCGTCAGGTTTTTCAGACGTTTTTGCTATTCTGACTGACCTTTTTACACTTTTCAGTTGGATTTCGAACATTTCCAAAATCGGGTTGATAACTCTTTGAAAAAATCTAAACGTTCGGACCGCGACAATGCCGTCCTAGCCAAAGCCGAGAGCGATTTAGCAAGAGCGAAAGAGGTGAGCCCTCCCCCTGATCGTCTAAAAAAAGGTTTATATATGACTGACAAGTTGCTTCCATTTCAATTTAGGAGTACAACGGCGCAGATGAGCACCTGCGACAAAGCCTACCACCGCTAATCTCCGCCATTTTCTCCCTATTACCGTATCTACTGGAATCACAAATCCAAATACAATACACGCTTCTGGCTAATTACTACACGGTCCTCCATACCTACTCGGAGCAAGAACAGTTTCCGTCTCCGGCACCGCCAATGGAGCAAGTTATCCAGACGTGGAAGGACCAGGTTTCTCCTATTCAACAGGAAGCAGAAGCGATGGCATGTATTACGAGTGGGAAGGGCATTCGTACTAGCGAAGAACGGCGCAATGGAAACAACAATACTGGGATTGGTTCGCGACGCCCCAGTTACAATCGACAGATATCAGCTACAGCTTCACCGACTCGCGGCCTTGCTCCCCCGGCGCCGAACCTCGACACAAAGCCACGAATTGGAGACTACCTGTCCACCTCGCCATCTTCGCACTCAAACAATTACGCCTCTCGGGTTAGATCCACCTCTCCAGGCGCGTCCGATTACATATCAAACGGTTCGTATCCCTCACCAGCGGTTACTCCTGGGCGCCACACATCCCCTGGTCCTCGGGGCGGAGGTGATTATTTTAGTAGCCGCGACCAGCAGCCGTCATCATCAAATCAAACAACACCCGGAGTTGGTATTGGAACAGCGGTAGCAGCAGCAGCAAAGAAAAAACCCCCACCGCCGCCGCCGCGTGCAGCCTCATCGACACGCGCAATGTACGTGACTGCCCTATATGACTTCGGGGGTCAGGGAGACGGGGACCTGGTCTTCCGTGAAGGCGACCGAATCCGCGTTATCAAGAAAACGGAGAGCACCGATGATTGGTGGGAGGGCGAGCTTCGCGGCGTCAAAGGCAGCTTTCCTGCAAATTACTGCCGTTGAATTAAATGGTCTCATACACATATATACATCCCTGTATATCTATACCTATATATCTATAACGTTGTCTTCGAAAATTCTCAATATCTGATAATTGCATGGCTGGAACAGAAAGAAAAAGAATCACCCCCCTCTCTACATATGTGGTCTTCATGTGATAAACGTGGGCCTGCATGAGATTGAAGGAAAAAACTGTTTTCTAGTTAACTATCTTTAATTTAACATTTTTAATTCTTGGAAGCATCAATCCAGTTGTCAATTGATAACTTGAGCAGAACGAGAGACGGGGTATCTGATGACCGGAGAGTAACGACTGATCAATTGATTTCACTAATTCTTACAGTAACTGGCCATTGGATCCAAGTACTGCGAGGATAAAAAGGGATACCATCCACTTTCGGCTATATAGATAATGACAAGTTGATAAATATTGAATGCACAATAAGAAGATTTCTGCTAAAAGGGGAGCTGGATCCTCAGATGAAGGCTGGCACATCCGCGTCACAATCTGGTGCATCCTCTAGCGCACGTCGTTTTTTCAAAAAGCCATCTACCATACGTTTGCCATCTGTAGTTGCATGCAAACCTGACAGGTTGGGTGCTGCAACTGCGGTCTGGTCCTTATGCATTGTTGGGGACATTTCGTTCTCTTTGTTGCGTGTAGCGTAAGGTGAAGCTCCTCGGATTGACCGAAATTGGATATTTTTCACATCTTTCGAATCGTCAACCTGTCGAACAGTACCCAGTCCACCGGGGCTGCGGTTGAGCCTGGCTTCGCGTGCTGCTTTAATAGCCAATCTGCGATTTGGAGAATTTGAAATTTCAATGGACCGTGTTGACCTTGTGGGTTCTGTAGGTGCATCTCGAATATCCTGTTGTTTTGAAAGTTTGACACTGTTGAGATCCTCGTATAAACGAGTGATCATATTTCCATCAACGGAACACCGATCTACCGTTTTGAATGATCCTACTGACTGACGGCTCAGGGGGCGAGAAAAGTTACTTTGACCCGTCAATTTTCTCTCTGCCACCGGAGTTGGTAGGCGAAAGTCCTGGGACTCGTTCAAGTTCTGCAGCCCGCTCAAGGAACTTTTTGGTCGCAACTTTTCTGTATACATCAGGCTTTGAGTACCAGTTCCAAACCCCATTCGCAGTGGCTCTTCATCACACTCAGCGTTTTCTCGGTGATGTTTCCTTACGTCTAATGGACTGGACAATCTAGGAGCCTCGAAAACAGCAATGTTGTTTATTTGAGAATCCATCCACTTTTTCCATTCCGCGCTGTTCTTTGACCTGAGATTTGCTGTTGGTGACGACGCGTTTTTCTTGGGAGATCTGTATGGAACTTGGCTATCAAAAATGGTCGCCATACCCGACCGCATAGGACCCTCGATTTCGTGCTGAAGATCGTCTCGACTTACGGCACACCCACTTGGGGTTCTGGAATAAATGCTAGGTGATGTTGAAACACGTCTCGTATTCGCGGCCTGTTTGACTACGACGCTAGCAGCGTCATTATCAGAATCTTCAATTTCGCGTATTGAATTCATTGCCACTCTGTATGGACTTGGGGTTTTCGGTTTCATCGATGCACTCGAAGGGAAAAAGGGCGACTCAGATTCCCGAAGAGAGCTTGAAGACCTTTTGGAAGGCAGCCCGCCGTGCATAACGGCCTTTGCAGGAATCACGGGTCTGGTCGTTTCTAGATAGCGGGAGTACGATGAATGGTTTTGGGGGCTCTCCGGTCGAGAATCCACAGGGAGAGACGTTCGAGCAGTTTTCATTGATACGTCACTTGCCATTTGCCGAATACTGCGACCCTCTCGTTGAGACTGGACGGAGGAAGAGCGTTCTGTGATGACTGGATATCCTCGAACAGTGCCGCTTGACAACACTCTCTCCCCATCCTTCGATGCAGCCACGCCAAGGTGCCTCATTAAAGCTGAGTAAACACGTTGCGAATCGATTTTTTTTCCCTGTTGATATTCGCCCTTGCTTGATTCATGCATTTCAGGTACTCCAAAATGCTGTCCAGTTACAGAGTGACCACCTTCTGCAATTGTTGAAAGATGATTACGGCCAGTATTAGGTTTTGCCTTGATAGTATTTCCTGCAGTAGAATTCGTCCAACTTGTGACTCGAGATGCCGATGTGGCAATGCTCTCAAAGCTTTGTTTGGGACGAAGAATTGGCGGCGATGTTCCACCAACGGTCGTCGGACTGTAGTTGAGTTAGCACTGAAGTTTGAATCAAACCATTAAAAAAAGGGCTGTACTGATGCTCACCTATCAAATATTGCGTTACCTTCGTACGGAGATCCAAAGGCTGGTTCTTCTGGAAGCTCGTCTTCAACATAGCCTGGTCGACCAAAGACCCATTTCAAGCGCTTTTTAATATTGAGTGACAGTGCTCGAGCTTTCTTATGAAGACCATTTGTGGCGGGAACTACGTCATCATCAGGGCTTAACTCTCTCATTGCTCTAGGTGCTGGTCTAAGCGACTTTTGCGCGAGTCGACGTTCCCGCGAGTGTGGTGATGGATGACTTCCAGGAATAGGGTAATCTTCCTCAGAAACGCGCGACCTAGCACCCATTGTATGCTGACTTTTTGCCCGACGAATCGTCTGCGAGTTCCCATTGAAGAATGATAGAGAATGTCGAAGAGATCGGTGAGTATCAGCAGCAGTTTCAGTACTTTTCGTACGTAAAGAATAGTCTGTATGCGGAGACTCAGTCGAAGGAACTGTTTCACTGCCGCGGTTATTTCTCATTGATTTAGTCGAAAACATGGATCGAGCCTTTCGGAGTCGTCGGTAGGATGATGGAGCAAAAATTTCCTCGTTTCCGAAACCCTGAAACTCATTGCCCGTACATGTATCAACCAGCAGGTGTTTCTCATTGGAGCTTCTTGTTTCCCGTGGTACCCTTGAGGGATTGTGAGATACAGTGGCATTGTGATGGTTGGGAAGACCTGCTTCTTGGGCGAAGCGGATGCTGGAACTACGGCGGATGGTCGTAGTTGCAGAGGCCGACGTGACATCCTCACTTTTAGCTTTTCTCTCTTCGTGAGAGACATGGCTTTTGCCTTTCGCTTGTGTCATGGCCAACGATGCAGCCTTGGTAGCGTGATGCCGGGCGGTTTTTGGATCTAGAGATTCGGGGGCTGAAGCAGCTGGCTGGCGTCTGCGAACAGATGGAGCCGACTTTGAGCGTCTCATTCGATGCCCCGAGTCAGATAGCATGACGAAGCTGGTCGGGTAAAAGGTGCAACAACGATACGCAGTAGATACTACTATGAAAACACAACGGTGCGATGGAATGAAGAAGAAACAGGCGATGCTCGTTGCAGGCATCAGCAGAAGAAGCCGGGCTGGATGGCCGCAACTGGAAGGAGCACAAGACAGCGGGCTCCTTCTCTGTGAGTTACGAGGAACCACATTGACGCCAGAAAAAATTTGTGTCATTGCTATTTATACCACATTATCGCACAGTAGGTTTTGTAGTAGAAGGAAAAAGAGACATACAGCATGAGGTGAGAAAATAAGTTTGCATGAGAGGGGAAAGAAAATAACAGACAGGAGATTGTACAAGGAAGCGGAAGTGGCTGCTATACACCAAAGCTCTTGAAGACCCAGCTTTCAAAAGCGCACAGATTAAACCAGCTCATATTCATTATTTGTTTCGTGAGCATTCAACATTTAAGCTCCATCACCCCACAAGCCGACAATTGCCATGGCCAGCGCGGCACCGGAAAACCAAGAGCGCGTGAGTTGCAGTCTGCGTTCTCTGTCCAAGTCACGCTGTACGCTCTCGCCGTTGAAATCGGCGTCGGACTCCACGACAACAAGATCATCGTCCTTCTTGGACGGCGTCCGTTGTCGAACACTCAGCGATGGGAAATCAATGTCCTCCACCACAGTGCGGAGCCAGCCGCCCAAGCCCAGAGACCGATTAAACCAGAAATCCACCCCGAGAGAGCCGATGGTGGAGGACAAGCACACCCAAAGCAAGTATGGATGCTTCTTGCGTTTCGGCACGACGAACCAAGCGAAGAAGAAACAAGTGGTCACAAGATTCGATAGCCGGATAGCGTGTTTTCGGGAGCGACGTTTGACATCTTTCAAGGTGCGAGTAGCATGCGATGCGGTTGGGAGAACTTTTAGGGCTGGTAGAGTGATGAATGCAGTGGAATAAGACACGCCCTATGCGCCAGAAGAAGCAATTAGTTGTGAATAGGAAACAGCGCGCAGGTATCACGTAGGCATCACGCAAGCGAATGATAAAAAAAAAAAAAAAAAAAAATACACAACTTACCGTCAATAGTCCCAAAGAAACCGTGCCAATGAACTTGGTGATTGTGATCGGGCACGGCATAGTGATGGTACGCGAAAATCGAGCCGGGAAAACGAAAACGCAGGGGAAGGGGGCAGACCCAAGTGGCCAGAAGCGAGATGGAGGGTCAGTTATGTAGTACAGTGGCGTGGAATTACAAGATCGTCGTTGTTAGTGCACCTTTTGGGGGGTTCTGGAAGAAGATTGTCAGAGGAAGAGTGGCAGAAAGCAAAAAAGGTCAGAAATAGTGACGTCGGAATAGCCTAATTGGTGCTTGCTGATTGGCCAACCGCGGCGCGAAGAAACAGCCAATCACGGGAGACCGGAAGCATTAAGCAATTTAACTATATAGAGAAAATGGGGGAGCGCCCGATATATCAATTGCTTGTATCCAAAGATTTCGTGGGCTGTCATGTGCGCTTTGCAAAAAGATACACACATATATACATATGAACAATTTCTGTTACAGTACGAAAACTCAATATTGTTCAGGTTGTGATTTTGCAACGGCCAATCAACGATGCAGATCAGACCCCAGGTTGGTTGGTAGAAACCGCTCTGGGATATTAACGGCGCGCTCTTTTCTAAGAAACAGATATGATTGAGCAGGACCAATTCTTGAGGTTTATTTCGGATAGGAAGACCTGTTCTACAGCAGACGGATCGTTGAATGAGACATTTTGGAAGAAGATAGCCCTACGACGGAGTTGAAAGTAAGGTCTCTTTTGCTATAGCGTCTTCTTTTTCATAGTTGTTCTGCGCGTTGTAGACGGACCTCGCAGCTCTTTCTGTCTATGTAAGATTAGTAGTGCAGATAGAGCAGCACCGGCACCCTGGGTTAAGACGCATTGTTCCATGAGACCGTCAACTTCTTCCGCGGAATTTGACACTAGTCTGCGATTACCCCTGACTACCGACTCTACTTCTTCAACCATTCATGGGCTTAGCTCATAGTTGACTCCAATTATGTGCTACTGGTTTAATGAGTTAAAATACGTACGGCCAAAATAAAAAATAGTACAAATTAAAGTTGTCCCCACTCTTCCGTGACCACTCCACAGCACATAGTTCTTAGCCCCACAGCGCAGGAGCCCTGCACCGTGGCCCTGCATCGTTTTGGATATGTATATACATAGGTATTCTTTACGTACTAAAAGAAATGGACGCACTTAACTTTGTCGCCTTCTATTCCATAGTGCTAGACGCCACCCATCCCTCAAACATAGGGTCCAACTGAACCAAGCACGAAGGATGAAGTGTCGACTCCACTTCAACCCAAATGGATCAAGAGTTAACTAAGTTAATGCACTAATGCATGCGGCTTACTGTGGATCAAGGTCAAGTTCCTAGTTAAGTGATCCAGTCTCCATTTGGCGGGAAATTTCGAATATACCAAGACTCCCCGGGACGGAGTTAACCCATTTCAGGTACGGCTAAATTGGAAGTTGCTTAACCCTAGCCTGGGTGTCAGCCGTATGCATTAGTTCACTGTTGACAACTAGCATGGTGAAAAGCATGCGATCAGCTTCTAATCTACAGCCCTTGAGTTCGAGTCAGCTAGTCGCGGCCGGTACATTATAGAGCACAACGGTAAATTTACCCTTTCTCCCGGCTACGGTGTATTGAACTACTTAATTCATCGTGAGCCAAAAGATCGAGATCCTTTAGAAGAGCGCATATTCCTAGGATAAAGTGTCATTCTACCTTGTAAGCCTATTTCGTGGAAGCTGCTCCAGGCTGATATAGCCAATTCGCACTCTCATAGAACCCTATTACGTGTCAAGGAGACTTTTCTTGGTAGGTGAGACATACTTGATTCTCTTTCGAAAGGCAAGAAGCATGAATGCAAATATTGTACCCCCTTTCTAATTTAATTTTCCTGATAGGGAAATCTCAAAGCCAACCCAAAAATGCCTGAATCCGTCATCATCAAAGGCTCCAGCTTGGGAGGTCAAAGTACGGTGAAGCCTACGTCAACTTTTACAGGCGATGTCTACGTTGATTTCCTCCACACCTCAAAGGAGGCTGCTGTAGCAAATGTTACTTTCACTCCCTGTGCGCGAACCCATTGGCATACACATGAAGGTGGCCAATTTATCAAGGTTGTTGCTGGTTCAGGCTGGATTTGTGATAAAGGCGACGTTCCAAGGCGGATCAAAACGGGAGATGTTATTTGGGCTCAGCCGGGAGTTACTCATTGGCATGGCGCTGATAACGGCAGTATCATGACGCATCTCGTGGTTGGTTTGGGAGAAACGAAGTGGTCAGAAGCCGTGACGGATGAGGATTATGCTGCAAAGAGAGATTAGCTAGTCAACTGAAAGGTGACAATGACTTGATACGTTAGAAAGTGTCTTGCTTTTCCTCACGAGGGCTGTGAATAATAAGCCTAAAACACGGTGTGATTATAGCGCATTCCTCGAAGCGATGAACATACCGTTGGTTGTTTTTCTTTTTTTTTTTTTTCCCTTCTTCTTTTTCTTCTTATTTCCATTATAAAAATAAGTTTAAATAAGTTTATTCTAATCGACTTGACGAGGGTAGGAAGGTTATACATATCAGGTCTATGTTGGTACATTTACAGTATTTTGTGGTTTCATATTACGTATCAAAACATGGAAACATGAATAAATGGGCATTGTATTATTAATTTTAACGGTAACGATACCGTGTTTTAGTTTCGTTACCGTTACCAGGCCGCCCTTTAAGTTTTAGCGCGTTTGGCCTCCGGACTCATCCTGAGTCATACACAACTAAATCGTCATTGGAAGAGTCAACTAGGTAACCACAAGGCAGATTTGAGCCTGTATTGCCCAAAAGCACCTTTGAACCGTGAGAAGTTGAATAAAACTATATAATACCTTGATGTTAACGTATGCCTAGACATTTCTTTACTTCACTTGCATTACTGTTTGCTCCTGTCCTGGCGGGGTGTATAAATTCCTGTTTCTAGCCATGGCAGAAGCAGAAAACAACGCCAAAAAGCCTCATACGGAAGAAATAATCCGTCTCGATGGTAAAATGCTCGAAGGCGGCGGCCAACTGGTCCGCAATGCCGTTGCCCTATCCGCCCTCACTGGCAAGCCCATCACCATTACCGACATTCGCGGAAAACGTCAGGGAAAGACGGGTTTAAAGGGCTCACATACAGCCGCGATCAAATTTCTTTCTGAAATTTGCCAAGGGGAGGTCATCGGTGGGGAGGTTGGGTCTAAGACGCTTACATTTTACCCTCGCGGCCGTCTTCAGAATGAACGGGAAGAACAGACAGAGGGAAAAAGACTATTAGATCTTACATTGGCAAATGGAGAACTGCCGACAGTCAAGCCAGAATATACTGTTCACCAGTCTACGGTCGGGTCGATATTTCTCATTTTTCAGGCAGTATATCCCTATCTGGTTTACGCCAGCAGCTTGGCTGGGAAACCGGTGCGGTTGCAAGTCACTGGGGGCACTAACGTCAGTTGTGCCCCGTCATTTGAATACATTGATCAAGTCCTAGTTCCGAACCTGCAAAAAATTGGATTGCCAGAGTTATCGGTCAGGTTAAACGGGCGAGGATGGTCCACAGGGCCAAAGGAGTTGGGCGCAGTGACTTTTCTGATCCATCCATTACAGGCATCAGGCTCGGACGTTTTGACGCATGGTGCTGATGGCTCAATATCAAGTGGGTTCCCTGCGCTTAATCTCAGTCAATTCAAAAGGGCAACTATTACAAAAATCGACATTACCATTCTCGCGCCAGATGTAGAACTCGGAGTACAAGAAGCCCAGGGCAATCGCAGTGATAGACGCAAAGCAGGCCGAGAAGGGATCCAGCATGAGGATTACGAGACGTTCAATCCCAGAATATCCATACGCGAATATCTTGAAGAGAAGACGCACAAAAATCTGCGTCGGTCGCTGAAACAGATACCAGATAAACAGCTGTTTTCTCCCAGCGTGGCAGATGAAGATGACGACGAAATCGTTCCAATCAGCCTACATACATCAGAAGCCACCTACAATAATACGCACCTGTACATTCTACTAGTGGCACACACGTCCACGGGGTTGACTATCGGAGCAGATGCTCTCTTCGATGGGTTCAAGAGTCGCAGCAGCAACAAACGGCACAGTGGGAAACACAGAGGTGACAAAGGGGAAAATAGTATGATCTCAACACTAGACGGCCTGGTAGAGAAATGTGTGGATAATTTCATCCAAGAACTTAGCGGGAGACCCGACGAGCCCGGGCCAGAGAGCAGCAACAACAAGCATCGGCCGTGTGTTGATGTGCACATGCGCGACCAGCTGGTCATTTTTGATGCCTTGGGTTCTTTGGAACTACAGTGGGAGAAAGCCGGTGGCCGTCCGGTCGACATTGTTAAGGACGACGAAGATAAGAGGTACTGGAGTTTACATACCCGCACAGCGCGATGGGTGTGTGAGCAAATACTAGGAGAGGGGGTCTGGGGAGGTGACTAAATAGACAACATTAAAATATTGAAATATTATGGAACGCCTTTTGCCTAGCGCCCAGACTTCACAGAACTGTCCTTATATAATGCACTCAGCGGTGGAACATTGGAATATCAACGTTTCCTCTTCGTGTATATGTAGCAAGCACTACATAAATCATGAATTATACTAGCTTTGAACGCCTTCGCCATAAAGCAAACTCTTTTCTATTTATGTCATGGCACGTATCACTTAATCGTCATGTTATTAAACGACTCTTGATCGATCTGAATCGTCCGAATAATTCCTCTCCCAGACGGGCTGAACCCCATATCTTCCATGCGATGCTGCCGGTAGTTCCCCATCTCCATATCCAAATCACTAGGCCGCAGCTGCAACTCATATGAACTTTCCGAGGAAAGTCCCCGGTTCAAAGTAGACTTTACCGAGCGCGAACGCGTGTGGAAGAAGCTCAGAGGATTCTGAAAATATGGCTGTCGTTTTGTCGCCGAACCGTCATTCGACGAAAAAGTCGACTTTTGAAAAGAATGAAATAATGAGGATTCGCGAAACTGTCTGCGCATTATGCCCGATGCGGCTGGCATCGAGCTCACCATGATTGCGACGTTGGTTTCGACGAGGCTGTGTGGTTTGCTTGCATCAGTGGTTGGTGTTCATGTGTCAAGGGCGAGGTGCACTTACACGCAAGCGTAGACACAGGCTTGAGCCCATGTATTATCTTGGAGATTCCGAAGACGAATGCGGTATACCAGCGAAACAACACTAGCAACAATGCCCCTATATCGCATCAGGCCTGCTGCTGCCAGAAATAACCACTCAAAAGATTGGAACTCACATTAACGCGGTTAAAAAGACCCCAAGCACCTGCAGGCGTTTCCGTGCCGTCATATTCAGTGAGAGGATGATCGGCATTGGCAAGATGAAAATATACACGTCGAGAACGACAGAGAGTGCTCCATGAACGATGCCGTACGTGATGTTGTGATTTGGTTGCTGAGATAAGAGCAGACTTTCCCATGTATCTCCGACATGTGGCGCCGAATAGTAAGACTCGAGCGGAATGGAGCTCCAATTTAAGGCGGTGGTAAAGGCTATACCGGCGTAAATCGCAATCTGCATAGGCCGGTCGATACTGAAGATGGAAAGATAGAGCAGGAAGACGGATATTTTTGAGAAGAAGAACATCATGCCGGCAACAACACCCTGGGCGTATAACACCTGGCGACTTGATTAGCTTGTGATAGTCAACCAGTAGAGGGGACGTCAGCCTTACTTTCATGTACGAGGCATTGAACCAGCAGAGAGGTACATTCCATTCATGGCGAGCATATTTGTTCACTAGTCGTGTCAATAACCACTAACCACATAAGTGTTGGTGCACCCACGCCAGAAAATAATGCCCATGTACCCTCCGGAGAAGGCAACAGCGATAATAACGAAACCTGGCTGAGCCTTAGAACTAATTCACTCTTATCCACTTGATAAATGGGGTGACGCCTACAGTCGGACAGTTTCCATTTCGGGAAATAGAAATACAGCCTGGCAATTGTGAAAAGAATCGCAATCGAATAGGTCAGCGCCGAGGTGGCGGTGACTACCGGCGCAAGCGAATACGGATCGACAAAGTTGGGGGTTACTCCATCTGGCGGGGTTGAGGCAGGATAATCGCAGAGATTGGCTCCCGGCGGGAGTTGTGAGGCCATGGCAGCGATTTATCACTTGCCATGAATAGACCCGATCACAGCACAGAGGAGAAGAAGGAACAACAATCAGACATGATAGCAGGTAGGAACAGAGTTGACAGACATTTTGGCTGACAGAGCGAGCTGACGCGATACGACTTTAAAGGTTTAAGCGTAGTACGTACAACACGTGTGGGCTGGCCCCAGCGATCGGCGTTCCAGCCATGAGAACTTTATTGTTTTTTATACAATATTACTATTTAAATAATAACTTTTTAGATATATTGTATTAGATTTAGAAGTAATTTTTAAATTTTATATAATATTTATTTTTTGATTTTTTAATATCTTTGTCTTTTAACCGAGACGCGAGATGTCCATGCTAACATCGCCCCCATCTTCCGCTGTCAGCCTTGTGGAACGGTCCTTTCTGCGCTGAAGAACGAGAAACTTATGATGACGAGAGTGTCACATAACAAATTTGCAGTAACCTCTTTATCGTTATCTAACTTTGCTCTTTCTTTTCTGCATGTATAGTCGCTGACAATCACATAGATGTACGCTCCGAGCAGTCGGATGCGAGCTTATAGTTTGCAGCTACAGTGCACGTAATGGAAAAATGGTTCCACCGAAGGGTCTGTGTATTTTGAAATTTCTTCGTAAAAAGTGGTGAATCGTTTCCGTATATAATTTGTGTAGCGTTTCGACGCCATACAAATTTTAAGGGAAATTGCGATGGTCTTGAAATCTGACTGAAATTAGTGCACAGGTGCTAACACTTGAAAGTTCCCCCGGTGCGAGCGGCAGCACCTGCGAATTGGAAAAGAATTCACTGTCAAATAATGTAGTAAATATTGTAATTCTATATAGCAAACTTCTCAAATAAACGACCGGGGCAACGAGAAGGGGACGGGGCGCCCAGCCTCTATGTCATTTGTCAAAGAGGGAGTTTCTCGCCTTTCCCTCTTTTCTTTGCAAGTAAAGATACCAAGATGACTCCCTCTGCAATCTGGGTGCTCCTCATTATACGATCTTAGCCCTAACCCTAACCCTAGTGCCACGTTTTCCCTTCAAACTACGTCATTATTGAGAGCTTTCAACAGCCTGTGAATGCATCAATGATGGATTCTGCCAGAATTGAGATAGAAATTCTTCGGCCCCGGTAAACTGATGGTCAGGGAGCAGGCGGTTCCACTCGTCTGACACTTGGAAAGCGCCATCCGAGATCGCCAGCAGCACCCCAGACAAGAGCTTCCCAGAAAGGGCCTCAGCTTGCTCGGGAGGGATGGATGGATGATCGACTTTGGGTTGCCAGGAGGTCTGTATTTTCTCGGCCTTGAGATCTTGGGTGCTGATGGTCTCCACGTTGAATGGTGCATCTGGATCGAAGTGGATTCACGTAAGCTACAGGCACGAACCAGCAAAATTCAGGCGCGACTATACTCACCTCGAACCTTTTCGCCTAGAGCGATGAGCCCCCCAACGGAGATATCCGTGCCTCGGATCCCCCCAATAGTGGGCCATTCACCCTGATACTCGATCGCCTTGACCACGACATTCGCAAAATCTTTCACGGTGGTAAACGTGACGACGTCCTCCATCCCTTCATCTCGCACAATCGCGCGTCGATTGTAAAAGTCGAACTGTGTTTCGAAGGAGCGGAAATGCTTAGCTGAGTTGTACGGGTGTACCAAGTAATCTATAAACATTCCCGGCTGGAAGAGGCAGTACTCTAACACTTTACCCTAATGTCAATATCAAATCCAACTAATTTGAGAGTTACAGTAATATTATATACCTTTTTCCTTCTTGTTCAGTTCAACCAGGTAGTCGTGAATCACTGCTTTACCGCCATACCATGGCATAAAATCAGAGCTAGATCTGAGGTAACGTCAGCTTGATACCCCTAGGAGGAACATTTATAGGCAATTATCTTACGTTGCCCATTCGCTGGGCGCAAATCGTTTTATGCCTGCTTGGATAGCGGCATGGATGAGATTCATTTGTGCCACGTTGCCCGGGTCCGTCAAGACGACAATAAAGGAAAGAAGAACTTCAACTCCCTTCAAAACTGTCGCCAACTGATCGACACTGGTGTAGTCTACCTTAGCCCACGACACTCCAGACTGGGATTCTGTCGGGGGTTCCTAGACACATATTTTAGCGAAAAGAACGATGCAGCTGAAGAAGCAAAGTTACTTGTCTTGACAGTATCAGGATATCGTGTTTTTTGGTTGCAATTAGCGCTTCGATGACTTCCTGGGCCACGGCTATTATTGTTAGCATAATTCAATACAGTATTATATTCGCAGAATGAAACGGGCATACCGCCAGAACCGCCGGCTATAGCAATCTTAACCATATTCACAGTTTGTAACTTTTACACTGAGTTCATAAACCGATACCAGCAGGGCCATGTTAGTGATTGTTCTACTAGTTGTTTATATAGTTGGAACATTGAAGGCAAGACTTGGTTCCGCCGGGCGGCGGAGCAAATTTAATCTATGGAACTGTGGGGGCGATCTTCCGTCTACATCTCGACAACAATCAAGTTACATCCTAAATCGCTTCGTGCACCATGAAAAGAGCTCACTGTCAAAACAATGACCTCGCAGCGGAATCCAAGACCAAAAAACCGCGCAAGGGCACGCAGAGTTGCTGGGAATGCAAGCGACGCAAGATGCGCTGCGCGTTTGCGTCGCCCTCGGGCGCCATCTGCGTTGCGTGCGAGCGGCGTGGCACCTCCTGCGTTAGCCAGGAGGCTGCCCAGCAGAAACAAGATAGTACGCCGGTCGCCGGTGGTCAGCCGATCGGGGAGAAGTTGAATCGTATTGGCGAACTGCTGGAGCAATGTGCCAGAATGATTGCGCGTCGTGGAGGGGCAGAGGATATCGACGGTGGAGGGCAGCGATGTCTTAGCCCGAAGAGGTTGGCCAGGGCGTGTGATGGGACAGCTTTATTCCCACGGTACACCTCACCGGTATGGAGATTTTGTATCCTTTCTTGTTTTTTAAGGGACATAAGTAACGCTCAGACAGGACCTTCTTGGAGGCAGCCTCCGTATAGCACAACCCAGTCAATTGGAACTAGAACGAGCGCTCGTTGGTGTCTGGCCAGAGAAAGTAGACGTTGACAGTATTGTTAAACTAAAAGTGCACCCATTTCAAGTTGTACGTGCGGTCAACTGCGCAAGAGACTTCCACCCTTCCCATCAAGACCAGACAATATCAGTGGCACCCGGAAAAGCGCTCCAGCTACCACCAGAGGGCACACATCCTGTTATAGTCGCGCGAAAGCTGTTGACTCTGGCTTTATTCCTTCAATGTGCGCGACCATCGACAGCCAAATTCGATAGCATTATGACCCGTGCTGTCGAAGCGGCCCGATATCTCGTAACAAGCCGCGACGACCTAGTGGGTTCTTTAGAAGGCATTGAATGTCTTCTGATGGAGGCCACATTTGAGAACAATGCCGGCAATCTCCGCCGCGCATGGCTGGCAACTCGGCGAGCGATGGCGACGGCACAGATGATAGGGCTTGAAGAAAAAACCATGCCGTCTGCTGCAAGTGCTGAGTGCTGCACGTCCGACGAGTCGCCTCTTGACCCGGAGCACATGTGGTTCCGGCTGATCCAAACAGATCGCTTTCTCTCCCTCATGTCTGGGCTCCCTCAGGGGACAGGTGCAGACAGCTTCACAGACGCCGAGACCATGCAGGCTTGCTCTCCCGTTCAGCGCCTGCAGCGCATCCACTGTACTGCATCAGGGCGCCTTCTTCAACGAGGAAAAGGCCGGAATAGCGCAACGGACATGTGGGAAATCGACAGACTGCTACAAAACGCCTCGGAGTGCGTTCCCACGCAGTGGTGGCTGGTTCCCCAACTTGACGGCGGCCCAGATGAGACTTTTGAAGAGATATCGCGCATGATGGACCAAATGACACATTATCATCTTATCGTCCAATTACATCTGCCATGGGCCATGAGCGGAGAAAACGACGTCTGCTTGCATAGCACGCTCTCCGCTATAAACGCCAGCCGGGAGGTTATGGTGCGGTACATGGCAGTTCAAAAGGGTTCCAAGGGGGGAGAAAAACGTTACTGCTCGTCTCTCGACTCTCTGGCCTTTGTGTCCAGCGTCTGCCTGTGCTGGGTACATATCAAGTATTCGAATCAGGATCCGTCTGGTTGGGGACATCAGCGGTATGGAGACCGGGCGATTGTTGAGTGGTTTGTGGAAAACCTGCGTCGTCACCGAGAGCGTAACCATGTTAGCGCGCAGCTGCTCGCTACGCTGGAGCGACTGCTAGACATCCAGTTGGATGGGTCAACCTATAGTACTGTGTTACAGCCCGACGCGGGGGGCGAGAGGGTAGTTGGCTGCGGCGGCCGAGTGAGCGATGACAATGTACTACATATCCACATTCCTTGCCTCGGAGAAGTAATCATCCAGCGCAGCGACAACTCACGTTGGACCTTGCCCGAGCCATTTCCAAGTCTTCCAGACATGACTCTGGCGGGCGACGAGTCGAGCTTGGATTTGATGGCATTTCTTCAAGACAGCACGTATTAATTACTAACATGTGAAGAAGAATAATATACGTAGTACGTACTACGTAGACGTGTTTTCGAGCGAGGCAGATTATTCCATAACACATGCAGGGGTGCAGCATCCAGTAATAATACAAGAATCGTTAATATGTAGGGCGTTTAATTTCGGCAAAGTCAACCCGGTGTTTCAGCGAGATTGCCGATGCATTGTTAGTCAGTTAGTCAGAATAGGGCTGTAAATAATGCAAAAAGGAAAAAGAAAAGGAAAAAAAAAAAAGAAGGATCATACTGGTCAACCAGGTACATGTACGGATTTCTTGAGGATTTGTTCAACAAGGCCAAGGGAGGATTGTGTAAGAATCCGACCGCCATAATTTACTGGTACGTACTACATGTATACACGTGCGTACCACAGTAGTTAATATGTAGTCCCCACATCGGACGGTAAACGGCGCGCCAAGACCCGATCCCGATCGATCGTCGGTTGGCGCGTGATTGGCCAGTGCCGAGGCGAGTTTCAGATCGATGCGAGACATTGAAATGAGGCGCAGTAAAGGGGCGCCCCTTTTTAAATTATGTATGTGCGTATTTTCATATGTGTGTGTGTGTGTGTGTGTGTGTGTGTGTGTGTGTGTGTGTGTGTATTTATGCATACATGTGTATAAGTATATGTGTGTTTATATAGATGGTGGTGGTTTAAGGTTTTCCAGAAGCTTCCCGGCAAAACCTCGGAATTACGGATAAATACTGACGATACATTTTGCAGTCACTCCGTAACTTGGCTGCCTAGTTTCTGCCATGTCTTAGTCAATTTTGACAAACTAGGTAAATAGTAATAGTTTATAGATGGGGAAAGAGCGCATTTATTCAACATTCCACAAGCTATACAAATCAATGGGCAGATGTCAAGACAATGGGGTATATATAGAGCGAATGAGGGTCGTGAAGGAAAGACAACAAGAACATGTAAAAAAAAAAAGAAAAAGAAAAAGAAAAAGAAAAAAATTAACACAGGGCTCGAAAATGTTCGAAAGTATTCGAGAAGGATGAAATATATGTGGGCATGTAATAGGGAAGACAGACAAAGACAGAGAAAATCCCAGTAAACTCTAATCGCTCCGCCCGCTCCGGTCTCTCATTGTCCGCTCAGCGGGCTGTCAAGGGAAGAGGCCGCCGAGTATGGCACGATCCGACGCCAGGGTTATTTGCTCTGGGATAAAGCGAATCCCCTGATACTCGGATGTGAGGCGGACCAGCCGGAGATTTTTTTTTTTTTTTTTAAAAAAAAAAGGGCCAAAAAGAGGGGGGGTTACTTTGTTCAAAGACCGCACGCACGAAAATAAAAGAAAATCAGTAAATAAAAAGGCCAAAAGTAAAAATAAACAATCGCAAATTCAGTTATCCTCGTTCGGATAGATGCAAGATCGGGGCGTCGTTGTCGATTCTCCATTGATTTCCTGTAGAGAATTTCCAAGGAAGCCGGCTTCCTGTTTGTTATAAAGGTAGGTCATAGTAGAAACGCCGCGCTGATACCGTTTAAATGCCAATCAAAGAACCTCCCATGCATGCTTTTTTTCAGTTGTTGCCAGCCGCCGATAGTTTGCTTGTTGTATGTATTATATGGCGGTGGCTGGATGCAAGAAAAAGACAAGGAGATTCATCATTTTAGATCTCGTGGGTCTTGTCGGACGCCTCCTGAGGCGCAAAGACAGACCGCACGGGACGGCGCAGGTCGCGGGTCGGCACAAAGGGAGAGAAGGAGTTGTTGGGTCGCCGCAGGTTGAGGACCTGTGATAAGACAGTTAGGATATGTTGGATGTTGCATGTGCTGGACGAAAAGACTCACGGTGCAATCGTTGCATTTCCCGCCTTGAGTGTTGCAGCGGCCACGGCAACCTCGGGGGTAGTTTGCGCAAGAGTACATGATGTTTTTCTCAGCTTGGTACAGTTGTAGTCGTGGTACTGGGAATTATGTAAAGCGTATGGTCTGGCGACGTAGCGTCTAACGTGTTGGTTGGATTGCAGGTGAATGGCGAGGCGACAGCACGAAAGCAAAGGGCACGAAGAAACGAAGGGAGCGTGAGCGTAGATAATTATTAAATCAGTCGGCGGTGGAAAGGAATGACGTCGAGCAGCAGCAACAGCGCAGCCAGCCAGCAGGGGTGCGAAAACGAGCGAAGAAGTGTGACGAAGTGGAAGTAGAAGAAGAAGAAGAAGAAGAAGAAAAGAATAATGCGCGAGTGAGGCTTGCAGAAAAAAACGGCCACTAACATGGTCTAGATCGTTGCGGGTAAGCGTATGGTACGGTACGGTACGCAGGATGATTACACTGCGTGCTGCGGGTGTCCCACCGCGGTACTTTTGTTTGCCCTGTAAGAGTGGTTGTATATACTCCATACGTACCGACGGATATGGACGAATCTGGTAGTTAACTACATCCCTGCAATTCTGGAACCGCCAAGATCGCTGTTTAGCGGCCCGGGACTGCGGAATCAACTAATCAAAGTGGTAAGTCGCAACCACTCTCCAATGAGTCAGTCGGGCTGTTTCCGACGCCCTCCATTGGACGCCGCCACGTTCCAGGTAATCTCGGATGACGGGCCAGCTACGAATACGGATACGTCAACGCCGCCCACCATGATTTTTTTTATGGCTGCCTTTTCGGGTCGACAATTATTATTAGCAACTATGTCGAGTCAGCCTGATAGGAAGCGGAGTCAATATGTTATCTAGAAGACGTCGTACATTGGCGCGTTCAGAGCGTACCACATGCAGTTGGTCCTACATAAAATGATACCGGACTTGGTACCGCCAACATTTAAATAATCCTGGTTGACGGAAATCCTCAAAAACAAGACAATACGAAACCGACCCAACATCTATTGATACCCATAACGGTGTGACAGGGCTGAGGACGGGTATTCGGTCCCTGGCCCCGGGCCACAAGCAAATTATTCGGACAATTATTCTAACAACTAAACAATAACAAGTAAACAACCAAGTAACTAGGATGTACGTACCATCTACATATTTTCCAGGCATCTAGGGCACAAAAACCGCCCCACCAATAATAATTGACTGATTTAAGATACTAAAATATTAAGATTTCTCAACCTCGCACCGCGTGTTTCAGCAGGTTTGATTCAACCGCATGTGTGTGCTACATGGACGCTGGTATAATATATACAAATCGACGATTCTTCCCCACCGGTGGAACGCCATGTGAAAACAACATTGAAAAGGTGATAATCCGTCCTGTAAGATTTACATGCATTTATCCAATATCGATTAATCAAGAATTACTTCGTCAGTCCATATATACACTGTTGCAAATGCACGATTCCGACCCAATCAGCAGCCCCGGAACACCGAGCCGAACAACAGCGAATCTCAAGATACTTACATGTAACTAATTAACTAGTTACATACATACAGAAACAACAAGTAATTTTAGGAGATCCCTGTCACAAGTACCAAAAAGTCAACACAGAAAATACGTACAACAAACCTGTAGGAAATTAGGGATCGAAGAGTCAAATTCTTACCTCCACTTTCCGACGATGCCGTGGCTGGTCCACATTACGATCTAGACTGCTGGCTGTTGGAACCAGTAGGGCGCGCAATGGGATGAAAGCAACGCACGATCTACTCTGTACTCTGTACCAAACAGCAGTATAATTATTGTTCTTATTACTGTATTTTTTATTTATTTATTTTTTTTTAAAAAAAAGAAAGATTTGAGTCTGAGAAGATACCTAGCCCTATAGTGTCAAGCTGAGTCGACCCACCTGGCTGGCAGATGCACAGCCCGCTCATGCCAACATCGCCTCAGATTGATCACATGAACGGTTAATTGGCATACCAAGTTATAACCTGACTGTGCTGTTTTGTATCAAAGCCTATTCTCCGTCCAAGCCGCGTTCCCAAAAATAAATCATTTCAGCCTTCGGGCGGTATAACATACATTGGGCAACGAGGCTGTGGTATCACCGTAAGATTTTTTTTTATATCCATTCGCCTTAAGCCGCAGCCCAAATAATACTACCACAACATGTAACCCAGGTTATGTTGACCGCCTCGAAATTCTCAGCCGCGGAATGCAACAAAAAAGCGGTGAAATCCACCTCGTAACGCAGGAGGAAGAAAAAAACAAGGACACAGCCCGATATCACGAAATGTCCAACTCTAAGCGGAGCCAGTTTCAGAGTCAAAGTATGACATGCCCAACTGAACAAATTCGCCCAAATTCTCGCCCATGGGCAAGTTTCACATATCACCCAGCAGGAGTGACTGAAGCACAAACCAGCAGCCAATCAGGCTGATTGTGCCCGCCAGCAAGAACCCATTTCCTTCCCGTGTCAGGGCAAGGTATGAAAGCCCGCCAATGATGATCTCCTTGGTTCTCGCTGTCGCTCTCTTGGCTTTCCAGTTTGGATCAATGGAGAATGGCGGATGAAGGCGAACATCGTCAGTCGACGACGGCGACGGTGGTCGAGGAATCGGCTTCAGCGGAACCGATACCGCCAGCGCTACTGCACGGTGGTCTGATGTGGAAAAGAGAGGCAGTGCATCATACCCATGGATGTTTACATGGTTGCTATCCTTCATCCAAGGCGGAAGATCCAGATACAGGATCCGATCACACCAGCTCGGCCAGCGGTGTTTCGCCCACTGCCAGACCCTGGCCTGATCGCCCCCCACCAGGGTAGCCTTTTGAGCCTTGCTAGAGTATTTGTAAGTCGGAGGAAACTCAATAGGTGCTTCCGAAAGCCCATGGAGGGTATTTTGGGCACGCAGCTCCCGCGTTAATTGGTCTTTAGCAAATAGTTGAGAGTGATGGATTGGGTCGCCAAAGTGCGCATCAGGCTGAGGGAATCTCGCATAGTCCTCAGGCGACGGCGGTGAATCCGACGTACGATAGTTCAGGTCCCCTGCAAAGAACAGATGTGATCTGGGAGTGAACATGCTCGACTGTCGCGTACTACTTTCCCCGCGCAGGAGAAGGCCAGCATCTTCGTCTACATCATCGTCTCTGCCCTCTTCAGCATCTACTCCCTGAGTGGTGTTGTCCGGGTTGGTAAATACTAGCCGCTCAACAATACTCCTCCAATCCTGGTTTCTCTGGTCATACGCATCTTCCATAGGGGCAATATGTGCCGCGACAAAGGTAAGATCCACAGTCTCATTGGCCCTCCCCGTCGTCGTATAGCCTAGTCGTGCGCCGACAGCACCCTTGTTCCCCATTTCGTGGACACCCACTCCGACCTCTGCGGTGTCAATCCATGCTATGTCGCCTGCGACATCAGACCGCGCAAACACGAGAAGCGCAGTTAGACCGCTGTTGTGTGTCACCAGATTGACATATTTGACCTCACCGCCCGTCCAACGCACCTGAGCTGCAGCATTGACGGCAGCATTGAGCGCGTCAAAGTAATGAGCCAGGAACGATCCGCCTAGAAAGGCATACCCTATAGGCGCAACTTCTTGCAGGTTCAGCACCAAGAGCTCCGGCGCAGCCTTGGAGGGCGGGAGCACGTCGAGTAGATGGGTGGAAAACTGCTCTCGGTGTATCACATTGCGCGCGCAGTTGAAAGTGACAATGTACAGAGACAGCTCCTCCATGGTTCAATCGCTGCCTAGCATCAACTGGTGCAGAGCATCAGCTTGAGCTCCCGAGCTTGTGGGAAATCACTGGAGGCAGTGACGTAGCCCGCGACCCCACTTGAGGTCGCTGTGATTGGCTTGTGGCCTTCTCCATTTTGGCTAACCATATTGGGCAGATATGTCCTCTATAGCATTTTGATGCTTTGATACTTTGATAGACAGGAAAATCAATAAATATCAATAAAATGACCTATGGTTATCAATATTCGTCTCATTCAATATACGCTCGCAACCTAAATGACAAATATGTACATCAGAGCTGTATAAACAATTCATTCATAGGAAATCGGGCCATCAAAACAACACTATTCATTCCAACCAGGAAAATAAAACCAAATGAAAGGAGCAAGAGCAAGAGGAAGACCAAAGAGATGGTATATGTATGGTATATTAGCCTAAGAGTCAAATTCAACCTTGGCAACGTTGTCTTCGCTCGATTGTTTCGGTGCAGATGACGACGACGGTTCTGCCGACTCGCTGGGCTGCGAGGATGGTTGATGAGTGTCTTTGCCATCCGGTACAGATTCGGCCTCGGCGCCTTCTAACAGGTCTCGATCGTGATCGCGAACGCTGCGATCGGTGCCATATGCCCCAGCTCCCCAGCTCGAAATGCCGCCAACCATTGCGCTCGAGGAAGCCAGACTGCGGCCGTCATCGTCATCGTCCTCTTCTTCCTCTTCGCCGCGATTGAGTGCGTTTCGTTCCATTTCTCGTTGTGCCTCCTCCATTCTCTTTCGCACTTCGGTGGCCATGCGCATACCGTCCGACACAATGTTGTCCAGCACTCCGCGGAGCCCTCTGGTAGGAGGAACAATGCCGCCGGATGCGCCAGCCGCCGTTGCGCCAGAAATAGAGCTGAACGTGGACCGTGCGGCCCCAAGGTTAGAGAATGTCGTTAGGTTAGATGAAAGAGACGAGGACGGTGCCAGCGAAGCAGGGTTGGGACGATCGGATAAGCGGAATGATTGAGGGAAAAAGGTCTCGAAGAACTGCTCCAGCAGCTCATCCGCTAGAATCACCATTCTGAAAGTAGGGAGCGTGATATGCAGAGGGTTGTTTGGGTCAAGAGCAGCATTCGCTGTTTCTGGGCGAGAAGAATGCGAGGCCACTGAGTCACGGGTGTTCTTGACAGGAGGCGATGCAGGGGAGCTCTTTACAGTCTCTTTTCCCTCTTCCTCCTCCTTCTCCTCATTCACCTCGATGAGGTCCTCCTCGTCCTCGTCATCCCCTATCTCAAATGCATCCAACTCGGTGGTAGCACCATCAACATCATCCTTGGCTGTAGTGGTACTTTGACCTTGATTTTGGGGATGGCTCGGGTCGGCATATTCAAAGCATCGTCGAATGAAGGAACTGACACTTCCAAGGAATCGCTCATCAACGCTAAGCTTTACCCTATCCCGCTGGTCAAGTGGAAGGCTGGCATCACCAACATCTTCCGTTTCACTCGGAGTGATGGCCCCATCAAAACCCCTTCTCGATAGAAAGAGTAAGGCTTCGGAAATCCTCAGGATACCCTCTCGGTCAACCTGGCCGTTGCCACTATCATCATACAATTCAAAGAAGTAGTTGATCGAGTTCATGATATCACGCGTGCCCTTTAGCTTGGCCAACCCGACGACAACATTCTGGAGACTCAGGCTTTCCGCACCGTCCGTGTTCCATTTACGGTATAGCCGTTGCATGAACTCATGATCAGCCGGCTCGATTTTCCCGCCCCATTTGGAGGTTGACGCACTTCGACCACGTATACTTCCATTGTTAGACATGCCGCGGTCCTTTTCAGACGTGGATTGCTTTCTCGACTGTCCAGGAGAGTCTGCGATTGCCCAGCGTGCAGTTTCAGCCAAGAATTCCCGGAAAGCATCGTAGTCCATATGCGTCGGGCTTGGGCCAAGTCCAACGCGACCAACTTCAGCATCAACGGGGGGCCCTAGGATCGAGTACCGTTCGACCTTTTTCTTTTCTAGCTTCTTTTGCTCTTCAGACAGCAGCTTTTGTCTCTGCTCTCGATCATAAAGAACCTCGTAGAAACGGTCGTAGATTGCCCCGAGGTCATCCGTGCTCAACTTCTTACTCTCGGGGCCGAGATTCCTTATCGATGTGCGTTTGGCGAAGTTCTCAATGTTTTCCAATACTGCATCCTTATGTTTCGTACGCTGCTCGGTAATAGCGCTGTGTGTAATCCCTGAGAACTCCTTGAAAGCCACCACCATCAATTCCTGGAAGCGAGTAATGGCCCTAAGCTTTGGGTTCTCAGAGCGGGGGTGAGCTGATTCGTCTAAGCGAGAAAAGTACGACTTGAGTATCGATATAAACGAGCCATCATCCTGCACATCCAATAATTCTTCACCATTGATACGCAGGATAGCCAGACCGACTTGAAACAACACTTTCGGGCCTTCGAGAAAGAACACATCCAGCACCCGGAAAGCGAACACTAAGGGCATTGAGTTAATATATAAAGAAAGGAACCATGGCAGCGACACGACAGATAGCTGGACGTCGGATTTGACCAGGTGTTCCCAGAGGACCGGCATCGTCTTTTCAACGAGAGACTCAAACACCTTCTGGTCCAAAAGTGTTCCATACATGGTTGTTGAGTAGTATCCAGGAAGAAGACGGTCGCAAAGAACTGACAATAAAAAGAATGCCTGTGACTCTGACATGTATCTAGGGTATGTTAATTCACATCCACGAGGTACGATATGATACTTGTGGGGCGAAACTTACATTAACAAGGCTGCAACCACTATGTTCATTGCTTGGCAGTAGCCGACTTGTTCATTAGTCCAGCTATATGCAGTCAATACTCTTCGCAAACGTCCAATACCCTCCTCGCTCTGAAAGCCGGGGTACTCTGGGAGACTGCGATTCAAGTCCTTCTCAATCTCATCGATAGCTAGAGATTCTCGACCAGAGAACTTGGTCAGGGTATCTTCGTAGAGCTTTGGGGATCTCAGTCGAAGGTAAAGAGACCCAGAAGTTACTTCCCAGATCTCTCCTCTTAACCGATTGGGCAGGCCGACGCGGATGAGTTTGTGAAACGTAGGTTGCCGGATCAAGGTCGCATTACGTCCATTCTCTGTGTACAATTAATATTTACTACTGACGAAGAAAAAAAAAAAAGGCGAGAAGAACTTACCTCTAAAGTATTCAGCCCACAAGCGCATCTTGCTCCGATCTCTAAGCTTGCGAGCGTCTCCGGGATACCGGAAAACCATACCGAGACCGGCGTCTGGGGGCTGTCTTGCCTCACTGTCGGGATCTTCTTTGCCCTTGGGAGGCATTGTGAGGAGATACTCAGAGTACTCGTCGATGACCACAGCACGGAGCTGGTCAATCTCTTTGATACTCTCTCTCAGCACCTTCTTCAACCCATCGCAAAACCGCTCGCAGGCCTGCCTGCTACCAACCAACTGCAGAGTAAATCGTTGGGGGACAAAAGAACCATCTTTAGTGGCCTGTTTCCCCAAAGCCCCATTCCAAGTTGTTAAAGCGAGAGAGAAAACATGACTGAGACTATTCAATCGTTCCACACGGCGAATAGAACACAGTGGAATTGTGAAGCCGTTTCCAGACGGGCCGGTACCATGAGTTTGACCAGTGAAAGTCGTCGACAAAGTATGACTGGCGGAGGGTATAAAACTGGTTGGCTGGGTGGAAAAGCAGAGGAAACGCTCACTCAAATGCAGGCGACCGGTGTAGCGGTTGCCAGTCCGGTCTGTTTCCCGAGAGCGTTCTCCATGGGTACTTGATGCAGCTGGCCTGGGAAGTGAAAGTATCAGGTCCGCAGTGATCTCCTGCAGCGGGTTTTGCGAGTCTGGAAGGCGAAATTGCTGGCGGAACAGAGAGGCTTTGGAGGGGTTGCGATCGGAAGACGATATCGTCGGGAGGTTGAAATTCGCAGGATCAATGAACGACTGAGCCTTTTGGACCAAGGACGAGAATTGAAACATGGTTCGTAAAAGTGTGATAGTCTATTATGTCGGTCTGGACGTATCGCCGAGCTGGTAGGTGGTTTCAATAGGCGGAGCGGAGAAGGGCTGCTGACTAGGACGGGCCCTCGTGGGCGCAACAGGACTAACTGAGATAGCCCGGTATGTAGGATTAATAATGCTAGTCGGAAACTTCAATTCATGATTCTGTGGACAGCGCCGACATGTTTCCTTCTGGTCGGTTCTCGGTGGATGAGAGCCTGCAGCATTACATGCGAACACAACGCCGTCGGTCAGCTTGGTGTGGGAGGTGAAGGTCAACAGCCAACCAACAACGGTCATAGTGCTAGGGAGTGGGTCACAAACGCTCAGTCCAGGCACTGATTGGCCGCTGCGCACAGTCACGTGTCATTTCTTGGCCCGAACTATCAACAATCACTCAGCAGGGCCAAGCCTCTTCACAATCTGAGAACCTACGAATAGGTTAATTAACTAGCTGCTTCGCCTACGTTTAGTCACTTTAGTGGTTTCACTGAAAATAGATCGATTGCAGTCTTATGAAAATACGAGTAATGACATGTGCCCTCGACAGCCACGGCGGTTACCAGACAACCGTGTAGCTACAGGGATGAAAAATCAAGAAAAAAAAAAAAAGAGAATGACTAGACAAAGTTTTCGCCGATCCCAAGTGCTCCCAATCCAAAAAAACAAAGAACCCTCACATAATAATCCATGCTTGGAATAGCTTATCGAACAGTATAAAAAGGCGTCTTCTCAGGTCGCCCAATGCAGTTATGGAACATCGTCAATGATACCGTATCCCCTCACTTGGTGTCTGCGGGAGGAGACTGATCTTCGTCGCTGTATGGAGGAAGATCATCAACCTGGGCATCTTGGGCTATGAGGGTTTCCTTCTCCGAGACAGTTCCTTGCTCCAGAGCGGAGGTAGATCGGCTCGTGGTGTTGCGGCGGAAGCGCATCCAAACAAAAACGATCAGCTGGCCGACAATCATTCCGACAGCGCTAGCAGTGAGACCAGCGAGAACGCCGAGAATGGCAGGAACCACGATGAAACGGACAATGCGTAAGAAGGTGCGGCGCCAGGCATGGCGATGGTGGTGGGGGTGGCCGTTCGGACCCATGTGGTGAGGGTGCTCGCTAGCGCTTTCCATATCGTGGTGGCCATGTTTCATGTGGCCAGCGCGAGGCTTGCCGTGGCAGCCCTTACCGCCAAACATGAGCTTTGCCTTCAAGTTCATCATGTGTGCTTTGGCCGACTGGACCAAGGCTTGGATGCGCACGAAGATCAGGCGTCTCAGGCAACGGACATCTCCGTTGCACTTCTCCCATGACTCGTGGTCGTCCTGGCCAGCCGGAGGCTCAATCTCGGTTCGTGCGAGGAAAAGGTCGCCAGATGCTGTCTTGACAACAGTAAGGCTGATCGTATCAAGGGGCACCGGGTGTCCTTCAATGTCGAGTGGCGAGAATCGGATTTGCATCAACTCCATGTCATCCTGTGGAGGAGCCAGAGGGACAGCTACGAGAGCGAATCCCAGGTTCAGAGGCTCAGTCGTCTCGCCATCCGCATCCCTCCGCTGCACAGCCTTCACATCAACCGGGACGGTAGGGACTGGGGGGAAGAGGAGGGCATCGTTCACAAAAAGCTTGCCATCTTCGGCGAAGAAGTTGAATTCCTGTCATTTCGTGTTAGTTTAGCTATTCTGCTTCATGATGGGGGGATCGCGTTTCCAGGAGACTCACCAGCGATGATTTAGTGTCCGAGGACCAGCTGACGAAACCTTCGGAGTCGGCCGTTGGGAAAGGACATTCATCGCAGGTAAGTTGAATTTGCTCAGTCTGAGCATGCTGTGTGTCGACCGCATGGGAAATGTGAGGTATCGGGGCATCCTCGCCATCATGAATAGGTGGGATAACTTCTGGTACAAGCAAAAAGGCAGCAGCGTTTAGCGACAAGGCGCTGGCGGCCAACAGCGACCGGACGTACATGGCGGCTGATCGCTATCAACAGGATGAAAACAAAGAAAAACAACAGTAGATTGATAGAGAGAGACTTTCAGAATGTAGAAAAGAACCCTTGAGATGAACGGGTGATGAAGAAAGGTGTCTGTTGGTTGGTGACGGCAGTGGTGGTTGAAGCCCGGGAGGCAGGCGAGTACTTACTAAATAGCGGCCGAGTCGCGATGGAAGGGGGCGGCAAGAGTAGCGGGGGTACATACGTAAGCCCGTTCGCGATGGTCGTGGATCCACGGCCGGCAGTCCTATTGGCCCCTGTTGAGAGAGTCTAGCCTGAATAAGGCAGCTATCGGCGCTGCTTTTAAGAACTGTATTGGGCGTGGGCGGCAAGGCGGACACCACGGTCACCAGTGGCTGTTTTGTAAAGCGGCAGGACGCCATCGCCAAAGAGAGAAATCGTTCGTGTGTCGTGACGTAAGCTTGGTGACGAGGTGTTTCAGGAGAATAAGAATAGACGAAGCACAGCCATAGATTAATTGATTTCTACATCTACAAGTGAGAAAGCAGCTCCAAGTTCTTTTTCCTTTATGCCTAACAGGTTCCACTGCTAGAGCCTTATGTGCATACAAGAACCATGTAAATTCCATCAACACCCAAAAAAAGTGGCAATAATACATCAATTGATATATGTAGTATCATAAAGAAACCTAAATATAGCCCCTATTTACAATTCCAAAACCTCCAATTAGGTCCCGCAGGAGTGGCATACGCCAGCTAACATCTAGACACAAGAGATATATCGGGTTTGCCAACCTCTCTCACAACTTGGACTTCTTTCCCTTGACGTTGGCCACAGCCTCGCCCGAAAGAAGAAAGTCAGGGTATTTGAGACTGGACGAAATCGAGCTACTTGGCATCCGCCATGAAGCACCATCCACTGTGCGACTGGGTCAGTAATTTCCGAGGAAGAAATGAGTGGGCTGAGGACGCGGAAAAGTTACATACCAACTAGTATCTGTCCAGAAACATAGCTTCCACTGTCTGAGAACAAAAAGACTGTGGAATCAGCAATGTCTCGTACCGATCCGAATCGACCGAGAGGCTGCCTTCGAATAGATTCTTCTCTGTCGTTACTAGGGACGAGTCGATCGACACCCTGCATTTTTTGTATCAAATTATTAGCAAACTACCCATAGTGATAACGAGTGGGATGTACTCACCTCAGTAGCAGCGATAGGACCAGGAGAAATGATATTGGACGTGATCCCCAGAGGGCCGAATTCCAAGGCGATGTTGTTTGACAAGGCGTCGATTCCAGCCTTGGCAACAGCCACATGTGTTTGAAATGGGATACCGGTGTAGTGGATCGTAGCACTGATAAATATAATCCTGCCACCAGTGCCTAGAGGAGAAGGTTGCACTATGGTCGGTAGCTGTTAGCGATATGTTCAATCGCAACGGCCAAAAAAAAAAAGAGCCACCCACATGATTTCGAGTCCACACGATGCTTCGCGGCTGATTCCTTCAAGTATGGAAGTGTTGCCTTGGCCGTGTGGTAAGAGCCCAGGATGTCGATGTCCATTACCGACTTGAAGGCGTTGACCGACAGTTGATTGATGGAAGCAAGAAAGTTTCCAGCTGCACCGGCACTGAGAACAAATGGCACAAGTCAGATATATATCCACAGAGACCCAAGAAAAAGCGGAGTGAACCGTTATACGTACATCACAAAATCAATACCGCCCAACTCTTTGGCGCAACGCTCGACGGCGGCTTCCAAGTTCTCGTACTTGCGCACGTCCACATTTCCAATACCAATCACTTTCGCTCCGCTGCGTGCAGTCGCAATGCTCTTGGCCATCGTCTCTGTCTTTTCGGCATTTCGTCCGACAATGCAGGCATCGGCGCCTAGGTGGACGAGGGCACGGACCTGGGCGCTGCAGATAGTCCCGGCTCCGCCAGTGCAAAACACCACTTTGTTCTCTGAAAAGGAAAATAGTTAGCATATGATAAAGTGGCCGTGCGTCAGAGGTAGGGAGCAGGTGTGGTCATACTGAACAGGCCATCTTTCCAGACGTCACTGATGTATTCCGACTTTGGGAGCGACATGATCGTTGTGGGACAGGCTTCACAATATCAACGAGAGTACAAACAAATCCCAGCTATGTCGCTTCGGCCAAATCCTTGCAAGGCGCGATCTCCATTAATATATAGAAGCGTAAGGTGCAGAGCAGATAGGCTGTCGTGCTATAAAACTCTGGGGTAGCATGTTACGGCCGAGTTCAGTAAGTTCTGATTGGCCGGTCGGCCCCACCACAGCTTTCAAGCCTCGGCTCGTCGGTAGAAATAATCTCTGGACTGAAGGTCAACCTTCAAGAAGACATATCAATAATTGTAAATAAATAATGCATGGTAAATGATGTATACCGTCAAGATGAGTTATTATTCAGTGTTTTGCAAATGATGGACCACTCTATTCGTCTCGCAACCTATGAAAATCTCCAGCATGATCTCTTTCGCGACATGTAATGCAGCTGTTCAATAAGTTGCTTGCCGTTTTTTAGTATATTAAATGATCCTTTTCCTGTATCAACCAGAGATAATATTTCGAAGACTTGGTGAATGCGATTCAATAACTTAATTGGGCAGGAAGCCAATCAAACAAAACCATTGAATGCTGAGCATAGTTCAGCGCAACACTTAACATGAAGGGCATAGATACGTATACTGTTGTTACGCACGTACGGAGGGGCCTGAGGCTAAAGTTACACCGAAGCGGAGCGGGCTGTGCTCCGTCGCCCGGCAGGGAGTGATGGGCTTCTTATTGGCCGGGAACTATAACTTAGTCTTAACAGTCGCGCCCATATCCCAATCAAGTAATCCATTCTATATACGCGAGCATGCCATGCCTCAACTCCTCCATAGATTGTGAGATTACCTCGTCATCTGCCTTTCCGCAGGTCTGCCCGGGGGAACCAGCCATGCGTGACTACCTTGCCAGTCCCTGACGTTTACGATGGTCGAATCTGTGTAACCGGAACGTATGGACGTCCGCCTTGGAACGTCACCCGTGATCGACAGGATCTAACTGAAGAATTGTGAATTGATGTTGTTATCCACGATTCGTATATGTTGGGTTTCTATACAGAAAATTTCTACCACGCGACCAACTATACACAGCATTGCATTGCTCGTTGCTCGAGCTCAAATAGAACGGCTGACGCCGCCATTTGAATTGACTATTGGCGGACCAGGCTTGGTTGCCAGAGAGCTGGTGAGCAGGAAGAAACTGAGTGCAGATACTAATGTGTGAATGTCCCTTTTAACTATTAATGTCAAATTATATTGATAGATTAATTTCATCGATCGATACGATTATGAGAAAAGCCTCTGATTTTAATCACCGTTTTAGGCGAATTAATCAAGGTATCCAATGTTTCTAATAGTTATTTGTTTCTCATAGATTTCAGTCGAAATGAATTTCAATGGTCTATATAAGTATTTAGAGTTGACCGAGGCAATATACAACAGTTGAAATTGATCAATTGACGTAACATTTGAAGATTTGTACCTCACCACCAGACATGGGGCGGCTAGAGGTACGTACATACGTGCATACGTAGCAACGTGAACTAGGTGCACAAATGTCGAATGTGGAGGCATCAATTGATTCAATGTTGCATGGTATCAAAAAAAAAACACATTCATCCCAATGGTCAATCATTATCTATGTACAAAGGCTCTTCTGGTAACCCTTGTTCTTTGTCAAGGAAAACCCCGAGCCATACAGAGTCACCGTATATAAAAATCGGTAAAGGAAACAAATGAAACGAGGTATCCGAACTCCTTCAAATATGATCCCAATATAACAAATTCATGGCATCTTTCATCGACGGCATTACAAAGTTGAATAAAAGAGGCCTTGTCGTTAAAAAATGAGGTATGGAAAGGAAAATAACAATGAAAATGCAAGAGGCAAATGAAGAAAGACACAAAAATGGTTCACCAGTCGCTGTTCACTTGATAAATTGTTCAAAATGCAATCAGTTGCTTCAAAATATTAAAAGAAGTAATGATTTCTTGCAGCAAAGAAAGAGATTCTTGTGTCCAGAAATGGCTCATGTTGAAAGGGCCATATTAGGAAGACTATTGACGTGATTCTGAACAGCGATCAATCAATCCTTTTGCCCTTCGTTTTCAATCAGTTCAACAACAACTTGACTGCGGTCGTACTGCGGATGCTGCATGCAAATCTTTATAGTACGACCTACACGAGCAAGGTCTCTTGTCAATGAAGTGTGTCCATTGGCGCCGGATCCCGCAAAGCTGCTGGAATTGATGGGCGCATTTCCTTCCATATTACCACCATCATCAAGGCAGACAACATTTCGACCTGGAATTACTTGTCTCAACCGGCCGTTCATTGCGTTGCGGACTTCGATAAAATCATCGTTCAGCAAAATGAGGAATTTGCCGTATAGGCAAGCCGTGTGGGCTCGTCCGACGAACTCCATGACAACGCTCCGCGACACATCGCCGAGCTTATTAACGTATACCGCACACTCGCTATATGCCAGCAGGAACTCACTGTCACTCAGTCGGAACATACCCAGTGGCCGAAGATCTTTGATACGGGCCGCGATACTAGTCAAATAGGGTTGTGCCTCTGGTGATTCAGAACTCAAGTTTGGTACAGACCAGGGTTGTTTTTTATCGAGAGTCAAGACTTCGATGCCGCGCTGTGTCGATATAGCGAGCGACGTATGGAATAAGTTGATGTGGTAACTTTCTGTGGGGATATAGAATTCATCATATTCCCGGAAGAATTCGGTTTGACCACGACGAGATGAGAAAATGCGTGACCGGCTAGCAGTCGACTTGTGCAAAACTGGCTCGATGACCTGGGAATTGTGTAAGCATTACCCCCCATTTTGTATTTAATTTACATAGCGACAAGAAATGACAAACCTTGAAAGTAGACGAGATACCATCTCGCTTCTTGTAAAATACCAACACACGATCCTTCATTCTACCAATAGAGAAGAACCCAACCTCGCGGTTTCCTGAAATCTTCTGCGGGGCTCGGCGCGCAGAATCATGCTGAGACGTCTGAGAAGGCATGCCGCTATTTGGGCACACTACATCCAGGTGATATGCGATCAAGGATTTGTCGGCAATAAGGATCAGCAGATTGAATTCCTCAAAAACTGCAATCTGGGTTACTCGGCTGATCGTAATCGTTCTAGTCCAACCACGGGGATCATCGTATCGAGATATGAAAACCCCGGCATCTGTGCCAATAGCACACATCAATTGCCCACTTTGCTGTTGGAATACCGTGGCACAATTGACAGCCGCCCGGCAGACGGGATTAGGCCGAATACCTATATTAGCAAATTTTCCTTCGACATCTTGTATGGCCCGATCAAGAGGAGTACCGTTGATCATCACAGTCTTAGCTCCTGGTGCTTCAGAGTAAGAAAAGGCGGCATCAGCTAAAACTCGGAGCCGGAAGGGCTCCGCATTTTGCGCGAACAGGGACGCAGCATGTTTCGTCTTGGCTTCGATGATCTTTTCGCACCAATCTTGTCTATTTTGTGCAGATGGCGCAAAGAGCGTATAGGTGCCTGTTTTGCCCAGATGTTTGACCTTGAAAGGGTATAAGATCTTGTCATCCTTGGAGCTTTCGAGCACAGTTGTCGCTACGAAAGACTTTGTAGACGCTGCGCCAGTCGATGCCGTAGAGTTGGCACTGCTTGTATGTGTCAGAGCACCTGCACCAGGGCCTCGGGCGGCAGCAGCAGCAGCAGCTGGAGGCGCCACTGTTGAGATTCCTTTCACTGAGGACTTGACCACCGGATCATCATTCATACTTTCCAAGACCAGTAAATCCATAGGAATTGGCAATTTGGACACATCGTATACAGACCTGGTTATATCTCGGCCTTGCATAGCCTTGGCTAAGACAAGATAGTGATCGAAAAGAACCGCATGCGTATCGACCAAATTGAATCTTGTTCGGGTACCAGGCCGCTGAAGGTCGCCCTGGAAGATGATTTCTCTTCCCAGGTGTTCAAGGTTCAATTCAACTTCGTTTCTCATCTCTGGTCGGAGTTGGAGCCTGGCGGAGAGTTCCATGAGATCGACTTTCTTTGACATCTCGCCAACTTTGTTGTCACATTCCAGTGCAACAACCTTGATTTCTTCAATAGCCAATGCCAAATTGTGCTTCTCTTCCGAGTCCTTGATCATGTTCTTATGCACTGTGGATAGCAACAGCGTGTACCGCTGAATGCGAGTGATGGGGGCTTTGAGATATGTATCCCAACTCAATCGATTTGAAAGCTTGTTGTCTCGGGCTTGGTTCAAGAATTGTTTGAAGAGTGCGTTACGTTCGGCTTCCTTGCGGACCAGGTAATTGGCATTTGGAAAAGTGGCAGCGTAGTCTATGTATGCTGCTTTGGCTTTTCGTATCCATTCCCGGAAAATATCACTGAAACCAACAATAAAAGGTCCCTGTTCCTTCTGCCGATACTTGAGCTGTGCTAGAAGATAATCTTCATTAACTTTTTTAACCTGGTCAACCTTACCAAAAACGTCTCGTAAAAATTTGTCGAGGCGTTTCGGGGTGATAATAGAAGGCTGCATTTTAGCCAACTGGTCACGGTAAAGTTCTCTCAGCACATCCAACTGTCCAATGAAGGAATCTTCAGTCGTGACAATCTCGTGCAAGTTGTTTTGACGATCAATCTCTTTCTTAGAATGGGTTTCCCAGACTTCTTTAGGGATACTGTAGAATGTAACCCAATCCTGCGCCTTCTTTTGAGGCTCCATAACTTGCGCCTTGAGATTGATCTTCTTCAGCGTTCTCATGCAATGGTGCGAGTAACAGCGGCCAAACCCTTCAGTCTCTTGAACGTGAAGGCGTGAAGAATAACACCCACTGCCCGTTATCTGGAAGAGAACACCGGATAGAGATTTATTGCTGAATTTGACCCATTCTTCATCCCTAATAAGTGCTCCTTCACTCAACATGCTGTTCACAACAGAAGCCCCGAGAGTTTCCGCGTCGGCCGTATTCATCGTAGGCACTTTATGTGTGAACAAGGCAACAATGGCATTGACAACGACATGTTCTTTAAGATCGGTTTCATCTTCACTCAACTCTTTCACCCACGCTACAATTGCACTAAGCGCCCATGGCTCAGAACACTTGCGGAATTGTTCCGACGACAGTTTCGCTGGGTTGAACTTCTTCCGTCTGCTTGCGGGGAGGGTTGGAAGATCGAGAGTAATCGCAGAAGGCTCTGGACTTGCGCTGTACCCAAGAGCACCTGTTGGGTCTTGCGCTTGTTGGCGTAGAAACTCTTGTTGCTGCTTGTATTTCACACGGTCTGCGTCAGTCTTGGATCTAATAGGAGTCTCGGTACGTGGCGTGCTACTATGACTCGACAAGGATGATGATCGCGGAACTTGGTGTGGATTAGACAGAGATTGCTCGTAAGTATTCGTGGAAATAGGAGGAAGAGGTCTGAATTGATCAGTCTCTCCGTGATCACCTGGTTGATCATGCCGATACGTGCCCGCGGGAATCAAATGCGACAAAATATTTGCTGGTTCCACGGGGGCCGGTGGTAGTGGGCGCATTCCCGGGTGATAGAACAGGTCTGCCGGTTCGACTTTTTCTGGGCTTTGGCTCCTCGATGGCGTATCGATATCGGGCATAGGCAGTACGACGTCTTCATCGGCGTCATCGAAGCTCATACGATGGCCCATGTTAGTGCCCGGCATTGCTAAGCCGCCAGTGCCTCCAGTATCAACTCGTGCTGGGGTGGGATGAGGGTACCCAGTCGATCCATGGCTGCTGAAAGTGTGGCTGTTTTCGTTGGTATAACTTGCATCGCCGGAACTTCTCAGGGAGTTTGACACGCGAGGGAGCTTCGTCTCGGTACCCGGTGCAAATGTGTCTCCATAGTGCATCGGAGCCTCATATCCTCCGCCGTACCCTGCCAAATCATAATGGGCATAATCGCTGTCACTGCTGGCTTCTTGGAAAGAGGTGAAAAGCCCGGGAGTGGGTTGTTGTGGTTCCTGGCTGCTGAAGAGAGAAACAGACGTGCCGGCTCTGCTCCTTCGTCGCTCAGCTTCGGCCCTTTCTTCCTCATCCGCCATCTGCATCATTGCAATACCAGCAGCAGCCTCGGCGTCGCTTTCATCACTATACGCATCATAATTCACATACTGCCCTGTGCCAGTTGCAACACTCCCGTTGGTATGCGTATGGTGCTCGTCGGGAGACAGTTGGGATGCTGCCGAGTCACCCGTGAACAGAGGACGGGGCTCATCTTCCCCAGTTCGTCCTTCCGTGTGAGACACCCATCTAGAGTTGGAATTCCTCATTTCTGATCGACCTTGCACGGCTTCTTCAACCTCTTTCATTAGATCGTCATATGTAGTCAACGTACCGTTCTGTGCTTCTGCTTCGGCATCTGCATCGGGAGGTGGGCCGGGGAGGGGTCGAGATTGTGGGTGTCGAGTTAGAGTGTCTGTTCGTCGGGGAACGGAAGACTGGTACGTAGGAGACGATCCTGAATTCCTCGAAACTGCTGCAGAGTTATAGTTGTCGTAGCCTAAATCACCGTGAGACTGGTGTGCGGGTGGCACCGGGGGTTGCTCTTCAATCGTAGGCGAAGAGAGCATTGAGGGAACTTGCGGTAGCGCCGGCGACGTACGAGAAGGCTGGCGGGAAGGCAGAGAATTGGGGCTCGAGCTCACGTATGATTGGTTCGAAGCAAAACCCGGCGATGGTTGTCCAGCATGATGTATCGAGGAATGATAACTCAATGAGGGCGAAACTTGGTTTGAAGGAGAATGACCGTAGTTCGGATTCGGAGACGTTTCCGCCGAAAGTTGGGATTGACGTGGGCCATAGGGATGGTCTGCTCCACGAGGGGGAAGCGGAGGCGCCTGTGCCTGCGGAGACGGCATTCCGTACGTAGCCAGTTGTTGATAGCGCGCGGTAGAATCTGTGGGCTGTCGATGCAGCGCCGGGTTCGGTTGATAAGCCGCCGGATTGTAGGGTTGGTACGGGGTTGGGGCATTCATGTACTGTGAATTTCCACCGACACTAGTGTATGCTTGAGGGTTATAGCCCATTGCTGGTGGTTGAGACAACGAGTGTGGGCGAGCATATTGCTGTGGATTATAGGCGTTGGGCGATGTTGGTGGTGGCACTGAGGTGTGGTATGCCTGCGTATGATAAGTCGATGTCGCCGACGAGCCGTGGGACGAAGCGCGACTCGGGTTTGACTGCTGGGAGCTTCCCACAGAGAACTGGGAATGCCTCGAGCCCAGGTTGGCCTGCGCGGTGTGGTTGAGGTTATTGTAAACAGTTCCCGCAGGCGCGTGGCCTTGGGGTCCATATCCACCCTCGCCATTGGCCCCGGGAGCATAGTTTGCATCGTCGCCAGCAACGTAGCTTGGCATTCGTCTCAAAGGCGTGACCTGATCTGGCTGGGAGGAGTATGCCGAGTACTGGCGATGCGACGTATTATTCTGCGAGGATGCGGTGGGATGGTTCTGCTGGCCGTAATAGGCCTGATGGCTGGACTGATAGTGAGACATGCCGGTTACTATTACTTTTTTTCTTTTTCTTTTCTTTTTCGGTGTTGAACGATTGCCCGACAAACGGTTGTAGGATCGGTCTCGGATATATTCTGGCTATACGACTCGAACAAGGGCAGTGTAACAGCAAACAATCCGGACAACTCGTGGGGTCGAAATCAGCGAACGAGCGATGGACAGACCATCAAGTGATGAAAATACCGCTAAAAGAGGAGACTAGGCGATGATAAACGGCCGCTAGATGAAAAGAGATGCGGTCGTAGAAGGCTGGCTGGCTGTGAGTGAGGCATTCGACAAGGCGACTGCTGTTGAGCACGATTCACCGATCGCAATGGAGTGAGAGCGGGTGCCAAATCTGGCATCCCCGCATGTGCGTCACTGTCAACAAGAGTATCGGTGCTGACAGCGCTGGAATAACGCCTTGCAGACCGTAGATTCGCGATTGGGAGCAGCGAAAATCGAGGTCGAAAGCGAGAAAACCAGGCTGGTGACACTGGGTTGAGTTGTTTGGAGTTGGGGAGGGAGCAGGAGCGGTCGGCAAAGGCCTGTGCAAGGCGCACGCAAGCGCAAGCGCACACGCTGACTAGTCCTGAGGCTGCAATGTTCTGCTAGTGAGTCCGCGTTGCCCCGGCCCAATACTGTAATACGTAGTAATAATACGGAGTCTGCAAGGCTAGCGTTGGTGGCCAACACTCGTTCGTATTTATTGCTATTACTGATTTACTTGACTATCTTGCGTGATATTTTCATTTGCAAGTAACTTATAAGGCTAATCTATCATTCTGCAAAGCTGAAGAGCATACCTATGTTATATATACTAACTGAACGGTACATGTATCCTTGCTCTTGGCCTGCTCGTGTTGGACAACAGTATTAAATGTTGCACGTGCTAGTGTTTTTGTTCACTGGCCATTATAGACCTGATAAGGTTCCAGCTCAAAGTTTCCCTTGTGATGTTCTGTTTCGGGCACTTGGTCTGGCTTGACATAGCGAGCTGTTAGAGCAAACCGAAGCTTGTCCTCAGAGTAAACACTGTGCTCGTAATATTTTTGAAGCTGCGTTCCATACATCACTACCAAGTCTCCATGGTGTAGGTCCATGGTTATGAGAGCTTTACTCTCTTTCTGGTTAACCTCTTTGGCTAATTTCATGCGGCATTGATCGTACTTTGCAGCCGTGATCTCGTCTCGCTGCCGCTGCGCTTTTAATGCCTCGCGCTCTTCGAATTTATAACATCCCGGCAGAACCGCGTCGTCTGCGATTGGCTTATGAGAACGTGAACGACAGCCTTTAAAGTATTCATCCTTTAGACGGATTTTCATGGTAGCCTTTGCGCCCAGAGACAGTGTCGCAATGGTTGGTCCAAGAGAGGACTCCCCATCATCATGAAACTAGAATTTTTGGTTAATGTTGAAAAGAGTGCCAGGATTTATCTTCATATCCTACGTACCCCTATGGCCATTTTCTCAAAATAGCCAAGCATCAACAGTTCGTTGGGTGCTAGTGCTTCCGGTCCAACGGCCTCTTTGGTTGCCCAAGTAAGGCGACCAAGAGCGCACTTGATTTCAGGTGGTGCTTCGCCGAATCCTTTCGAATCAACGGCTACAACATACTTGTAAGGCATGCCCTAAATTCAATGTCAGTCTTTGCATGCTATAGAGGAATGAGGCTTCCATACGAAATTGACGGCGAAGTGGGCGGTTAATGTCCCCTCAACTGGTTTGTTTAGCAACGACATTAAGTCATTCGTCATCGAGGTGCAAAACAACTTACCCACGGCCTGCTTTAGGGGATAGCGACGCAGGCCCAGGTCAATCTTTTGCAGTCCTTCAAAAAGCTCGTTGGGCCCATTCGGTTGACCCAGTACTGGTCGGTTAGCACTATAATGGACAATAGTGCCAACCTTGTTTATCGTCCATGTGAATTTTTGATACTCACGAGTGAACTGGACTTGCGGCCGTATAAGGTCATCGTCTTCTATTCGAATAGCTCGCTTCGTCACTCCTATTTCGAAATCAGATATAACCGATCGTAGGGAGATTACAGGCATCTTCAAAAACATCTTCCACTGACAGCCGGCTTCACCATTGCGGTTGATGTCCGATGGATCAGAGCAAACCCAGCCGTTCCAGTATCGCCGGGATACACATTTATGGCATTCCGGGCATACGACCCCCCTCCAGGCGAGCCTCTGTGTCGAGGAGTCTGGGTATTGGGATAAACTTGTTAGAAAGTCGGGGACCAAGTTAGATTCAGGCTGAATCCGGTCGTCAACCGGTTCACGAGAATTGAGAAATTCTGCATGGTAGTGGAGTTCCTGCCGGGGCTCGCCAGTTTCTAAGCGCCAGAACGCAGGACAGTCGGGCTTCAGGCACATCCAGCCCTCGTCGTACACTCGCTTACTAATGGAAGAGCATTCGCTGCACAACTCGCTCTGTGGAGGAGCAAAGTCCCTCTCGCTTAAAGGTGGAGGATCACTAGATCCATTGATAGCCCACCAACTGGGCTCCTCCAGGTTGAGTTTCTGGAAACGGACCTGAGCACCGACCTTGTTGTTGACTCTCTCAAACCAAATATCGGTAACGCGAAACCATGCCAAGACGTTGTATCGGTGAGGGAGTTTCCTCTTAAAGGCTGTATTCTTATTCCCTGCGTATGATTCTTTCAGCCAAGCAAAAGAAACATAGTGAAGGATGACAAACCTATGATCAAGCCGACGGCGATCCCCGCTCTCTTGCTAGCAGAAAGGGAATTAATAGACCTTGTGTTATCGTCCAGATCCTTCTGTTGGCTAAAATGACCGGTTTTATCCATAGAAAAGCCACCGCCCCTTCTCGTGTTAGTCAAGAAACAGGGAACAGAGCACAGAAATAGGTATGATGCTCACACTCGTGTGATGATAATCTCATCGTCGATGTGTGCTCGTGGGCCACTATCCTTGTCCAGGAGGATCCCAAGGCACACCTTGTTTAATTGATAACAGCCTCCTTGGGTGGACCGGAACCAGCCCAAAGCGTCACATAGACTAGTACGGTTCTGTTTTCCTCACGGTGAGCCTACTTGCAATTAGAAAAGGAACCATGTATTCATACCTCTGCCCACACAGGTGGCTCGCCCCTGAATGGGCTTTCTTCGGTCGTTGGTGGGAAATCCGGACTTTGAGGTTCACTCTCAGAACATGACTCTAGCGCTTCAGGGAGTTAGTAACGATTTCACTCTCGGAAAGATGCGTTTTGCAACAAGTAGTCACATAAGTGCCGGGGTGTGAGGAAAGACAGAACAGAGGCAAAAGACTTGCCTTTGCTTTTACGAGGGCGCTTTGCCGTGCGGCCATCGTCTACGGCCTTCCTCTTTGGCATAGTGCTTGCGCGGTCTCCGATTCGGATCGTATGTCCGAAATTCGATTAATAATAATCGTCAAGCAGTAAATGGAGTTCTGACGGGTCGAGATCTGTTAATGCGATACTTCCGAATGGAAATCTTACCAACAAGAAGAAGTACGGGGAACAAGCAGTGAAATATATGGGGTGCCGGTGTTTCATTTCACAAGGCAGGAGCGATTGTCCCCTTGGAAATCCGTTTAGGGCAGCCGCCGGCCGGCCGCATCAAGCATTGTTTCCATACATGTGTTTGGCCATATATAAACCAATCGCCAGGCATTGATTCTTTGTCGATTTTTGATTTCGGGCGTTGTTCAACTGGAAGACATGCTGAGCCAGGCTGTGTCGGATATCTAACACAGAGGATGTTACCGATGAGTTGCTATTATTACCATGTCCCCGGATTATTTATCAAAGAAAAAAAAATATATATATATATATTTTTTTCAATAAAGCCTATAAAGAAAGAGTACTCCGTAGCTCCCGCGCATCGATGTTCTTGCACTGAATAGCTCAGCTTTGCATAGTCAATGTTCTTCTTGTTCTTATATGTACTACATTCGCGTGTACAGAGACCAGGGCAGAATCCCAAACAGGCAATTTACGTCATTTTCCAGATCGGGATTACCCCATGCGTCCAAGAGCAATGGGGGTCTGGCCAATCAGTGGCCACGTGGGGACAACGCTTGCCCGCTTTCCCCGCACAGCTTCCCCAACGGGCCTGACGCGGTCCCACTATTCCTCACCCTCAGCCAATAATAGCTGCCCTGGGATGCATCAAGCATACCGGGGGATTGCCGAGTTAAAGTCCGCAACCGCGGCAATCCCGGCTAATGACGAAGCAATCGCTCGCTCTTTATGCTTGCATATATGCAAGTCTCCCCATAACTGACTTTCAAGTTCTTGAAAGCTTCATTCACCTGCGCGCCACCAACAACATGGTATTCTACCCTCCACGGAGCAACCCACCGCTCCCTCCAGTCCCAGACAGTATTCCCATCTGCGACTTTATGACAGATGAGAGCTACGGACGAACCTCGCTATCGTCTTCCCTGCACCCCTTTACCTGTGGCCTCTCTGGCAAGACACATTCCTGGGTTGAGGTCCGAGACCGTGTAGACTATCTCGCCCGAGCTCTCGCAAACGAGTTTGGCTGGCATCCAAACCAAGCTACTGAGTGGGACAAAGTTGTTGCTTGCTTTCTTCTTAACACGGTGAGTGTTTGGTTATCGTACTCTTTGTTTTGGCGAGAAAGAAAAAAATTTTTTTTTTTCTTTGGAGAAGTCAAGTCACACTAATCGACAGCTATGGTTCTAGATTGACACACTCCCTTTGTTTTGGGCTATACACCGACTTTCCGGTGTCGCAACCCCCGCCAATGCCGCTTACTCCGCTGCTGAGTTAACCCACCAGCTGAAAGACTCTGGAGCCAAAGCCCTGTTTACATGTCTTCCCCTGCTCAACACTTCTCTAGAGGCAGCAGCAAAAGCAGGAGTCCCCAAAAACCGCATCTACCTAGTCGACCTCCCCCCGCAAGTAACCGGGGACGCAAAAACCCCGGCCGGGTTCAAAACATTGGAACAACTCATCCAACAGGGACGGCAGTTGCCTCGGCTGGAAAGGTTAAAATGGAGTCCTGGACAGGGAGCACGCACGACTGCGTTTTTGTGCTACTCGAGTGGTACTTCAGGCCTTCCTGTATGCCGACAGCAGTCAAAATTAGGAGTACAGGGCTAACGAGAAGAATAGAAAGGAGTTATGATCTCGCATCGCAACGTTATCGCAAACACCTTGCAACTCAACACCTACGAGAAGCCATCCCGTGATAAACTGAGAGCCAAAGATCCTCGCATTCCCGAACAAGAAGTTTCGCTGGGTTTGCTTCCACAGAGCCACATCTACGCCCTGGTTTACATTTGCCACTGCGGCTCGTACCGGGGCGACCAAATCATTGTTTTGCCCAAGTTCGAGATCAACTCGTTTCTAAATGCCATTCAGAGATTTAAGATCTCAGCACTGTCCCTGGTGAGTCAGCCTGATCGCCAATCACTCAAAGCTGCATTTGCTGATCTTGCCAACTAGGTTCCCCCAATCATCATCACCATGCTGCGCAACCAGGAACTACTCAAGAAATTCGACTTATCACATGTCAGGTCAATTTTCACTGGTGCTGCGCCCTTGGGTGCCGAAACTGCCCAGGAACTGCAGAACCTCTTTCCCAGCTGGGCCATTAGACAAGGCTATGGTAAGAATGTTTCTTCAATATCCCACACAGACATCGGCAACACTTAACATCACATAGGTCTGACCGAAACCGCCACTGTCATATGCGCAACCTCACTACTGGATATTTGGTTCGGTTCAAGCGGCAATCTCATCCCGGGAGTAGAAGCCAGGATCGTTACTCCCGAAGGAAAAGAAATCCATGAATACGATACCCCAGGCGAGCTGGTCGTGCGGTCGCCAAGTGTGGTCCTGGGTTATTTGAATAACGAAAAATCAACCAAAGAAACTTTCAAAGACGGCTGGATGTTCACGGGAGACGAGGCTATGATACGCGTTGGGCCCAAGGGCACCGAGCACGTCTGGATTGTAGACCGGATCAAGGAACTCATCAAGGTCAAGGTATGTTTTACGTGAAGCTCGACGGGAATCTCTTCTTTTGACAAATATGTTATTTAAAGGGTCTACAAGTTGCGCCAGCTGAACTCGAGGCGCATCTACTCGAACATCCCATGGTGGCTGATTGCGCAGTAATCGGAATTCCCGACGAGGCTGCAGGAGAGATCCCCAAGGCATTTGTGGTGAAAGCGCCCGCGGCATCTGGCGACGATTCCGCGGTTTCTCAGGCCATCAAGAAGCATGTTGAAGATCACAAAGCCCGACACAAGTGGCTGAAGGGCGGTGTCGAGTTTCTCGATGTCATTCCCAAGAGTCCCAGCGGAAAGATCCTGCGGCGACTTCTCCGAGACAAGGAAAAGGAAGCAAGGAGAAAGGCTGGGGGCAAGCTGTAGATATTCTTCTAGACTAAAATGAATATTTGGCTAATGGGCCAACTTGATGGCAATATTGCGAGAAATTTTAGAAGATGGCTTCGTAAAGAAGAATACAGAAGACATTCAAATGTCGATTCATTAGTAATTCGCCTGTGGATACCTAAACTGCGACGTTTATTGGCCGCCGCCGGCTCAATTTATAAGCTTGGAGGGGCTGGTAGGTTAGTAATAATCACGATATATATACAACGCTGCAGGGCACTGGCAGATATTTTTCCAAGACCTGGTTGTTTTTACGATATACATACAGTTATAAACCTGGTCTAATCCTTGTCTGTTTGGCGCAAAAGCGTGGGAGAAAAGAAAGTTGATACCGCTGAAGTTTACCCCGCCGTCCAACCTCTTTTTTTTTTTTTTTTTTTTTTTTTTGGGGGCG
>CVMT01000003.1:1617130-1646485 GCA_000985935.1 Talaromyces islandicus | reverse complement strand
TTTTTTTTTTTTTTTTTTTTTTTTTTTTGGAGGCGCGTCTGAAGTTTTTTAAATTTTCTATTGCGCTCACTCTGTACAATTCGCAAATACCTCACAAACCACAAAATGTCGTCTTCTCATGATCACCCGCGAGAGGACGAGGGCGAGGAAGACATCTACCTGGACGAGGGAGACGCCGAAGAAGTCATCCAGCAAGATGACGACCATGTCATGGACTCGGACGACGAGTACCAGCAGATAGAAGAGATCACTCTGCAAAACGACTCGGCCGCGCACTTCGATCACCACTCAGACTCAATCTTCTGCATTGCGCAGCACCCAGTCCACAAATCTATTGTCATCACTGGATCCGGCGACGATGTCGGCTACATCTTCGACTCGACTCCGTTGGACGAACGCCCCCTACTCCCGCAAAGCTATGAGTCGAATCCGCAACCAAAGGGCGAGAGGAAGTCGTTGGAACAAGTTAAAAAACTAGATGGCCATTCGGACTCGGTGAATGCGGTCGCTTTCACGGAGCCTCGGGGTGAATATGCCGTGACCGCAGGGCTCGACGGGCGTTTGCGCGTCTGGCGGGATACAACGCCACAAAAGACTGGGCTCTCGTGGGAGTTTGTGGCCGAGTCTCAGGAAGTCGAGGAGATCAACTGGATGGCTGTTTGCCCGTCCAATCTAGGAGAGGAGGACAAAAGCAATGTTGTTGCCATTGGTGGTAGCGACGGAAGTGCCTGGGTGTTCAAAATCGACCATACAGACTCGGCGCAACCGATCTCGATTATCCAAACATTTTTTCAACACACCTTGGCCTGCACTGCTGGTGCTTGGACGCCAGATGGAAACCTGCTAGCTACTGTGTCTGAAGATGCCAGTTTCTATGTTTATGACGTGTTCGGCGCAGCAGCAGCAGCAGGCATCTCCTACTCTGCTGGAACCAGCGCTGTGGTTGGATACACGGCAGAAGACCAGCGCTTTGCCGTCGAGGGTGGTCTGTATTCCGTCGCTGTGTCTCCTTCAGGTACAGTTGTCGCTGTCGGAGGCGCCGAGGGCCACATCAAAGTCATCGGTCTCCCACGACTGCAATCCGATAACACGAAAGCCAAGTCAAAGTCTTCTGCTGGTGGTTCACAATCTACGGGCGCTGGCGCCCTTCTTGCCTCTCTCCAGGCCCAGTCAGAAAGTGTCGAGAGCTTGTCTTTCTCTTCTCCGCCACTGACGATGCTGGCGTCCGGTTCTGTAGACGGATCTGTCTGTCTCTTCGATACGGCACATCGGTTCGCAGTCCGTCGACATATCCGCGAAGCCCATGAAGGAGCTGCGGTTGTCAAGGTTGAGTTTCTCCAACAGCCTTCCCCAGCTACACCTCTCATTCGCGGACAGGCAAACTCTGTTGCTGCTGCCAGCTCTTCCGCTCAAGGACGGCCCTGGATTCTTACCACGGCCGGTTTGGATGGCGTAGTGCGGAGATGGGATGCTCGGGGTGGCACAGCTGCCGCTGGGCAAGGATTCCTTAAGGAATGGAAAGGCCATCTTGGTTTGGTGGAAACTGAAGGCGGAGAGCAATCCGGTGGCATTCTTGGATTTGTGCAGGGCGCAGACGGTGGGAAACGCATTGTTACTGCAGGCGATGATGGCATCGCTCTTGTTTTTGAAGAGTAAATCAGTGCATTAGGGCGCGTATAAATAAATTCATTATCAATCTTTTACTTTCCAAACTGTTATCATAGTCCTACATAGCATTGAGCACTTCAATTGCCCCAAGGTTCCACAGACGTAGTCTTGTATACGGAAATGAATTGAGGTGAACAGAATGCTTGAAACTATATACATACACAAGCGGATACCCAGAAAAAATATTCACCCACAGCGCCTTATTCACAGATAATCTAGGAAATTCGCATCGCTTAGACGGCTTTTATGTTTCTACCAATACATGTTTCCTCCGTCTTCCAATATTTCGGATCACATAAGAAATTGGTTCTGCCGGCTTTTCACGCAGGACTGAAATGGAACTTCTGGGTGTATAATGAATTGATGATAACATGCGCCGTGTTCTCGACAGAATGCTGTGTGTCGACTTGTTTGGGCAAAACTAGTGGTGAGACTCGCCATGGCTGTGACCGGCGTGTCCGTGGCTGTGGCTGTGATCCGCAGGGATGAAAAAGTGCTCATATACGCAGTAACCGGCAAAAAGGACGGTGGCAGTTCCAAGGCCAGGGAAGAGTCCCTTGAAGCGGTTCCACCGCGAAAAGGGTCCTGTGAATCGCCATGCCTCGCTATCCAGCTGTTAGTTCAAGTGACGCCAAATTTATTGAGAGGCTATACTGACTGTCGGGCCCATGGGTCCTTCTTAGCCCAAACAGACCGCGGATGAGCCGCGGCCTTGAATTCGTTGATATCAAAGCCGGTGGGGTTTCGGGAAGGCATTTTGAAGAGACGTTGCGGTACAGCGCGGACCAGATGGTGGTGATAAAGTAATCAATTGAAAGCGAGAGATTGGAAGCGACCGGAAAGGCCCTGTGCCCAGAATTGCAGCAGGCGGCGGAGGATCCTAGGAGCTTGAATTGTTTGGTTGCAGCCAAGCTAAACGTTCGAGAGTCGAGTCGAGTTGAACGGAAGGTTGAAGCTGGGAGGAGGCTTGGCATTCACGTGAACACGAGCTAGCCCGATCTAGCGCTGCACGCTTTCAGGATTGCGAGCGCCGACTGGGCCAGCTCAACCACCCTGCGCAAGCTCAAGCACCAGGACTCGGCGAGATTGCTGAACCAGTTCTTCGACCGCATACAACCGCACAGACGAAATTTTATTTTTCCAGCCTGCCAGACAGTGGCGATCTGGTATTTTGCGAGCTCTACAGCTGTCAGTTACCAACGCCGCTGCCAAGTGGTCGATATTCCTGTCTCGAGTTCCTTCATGACCGATCCATCCGCCAACCCCTCCGTATACAACAGACTGGTTTGCCGATAGTAAAATGCCACCGCCCGTGGGCAGATACGGGCCATCCGCTTTGAATGCGCCGTTTGCCCACCTCCAGCAAGCTCATCAGTTACAGCAACAGCAGACCCAACACCATGCCGCTCACACACAATCCGTCAACGCCGGATTACCCCCTCCGTCTTTGGGACATCCTGGCTTCGCCGCAGCCAGTTCAAACTCGAACTTGAATCCATTTGGACTTGCTTCATCGGCGGTGACAAATGGCGTCACAATGGGCGGGTTTGGCGGTGCTGGCGACGGCACAGGGCTTGCTAGCCATGCAGCACAGATGGGGTTTGTTCGGGGGGCACAGATGCAGCAGCAACAGCAACTGCATCAGACACAAGATGGCCGATTAGTGTTAGAAGGGAAGGCCGGGTCGATCAAGTCAAGAATACGCGATGTCTGGAAGCATAACTTGGCTCAAGAAATGGCTACGTTGAGGCAGTTGGTAGACCGATATCCGTACATCAGCATGGTAGGTCTTGACTTTCCTTTTTGAACCATACGAACATGCTCTGATGATTCTCAGGACACCGAGTTTCCAGGCATCGTTGCACGGCCGATGGGAGCTTTCACTACAAAAGCCGACTACCACTACCAAACTCTCCGCTGTAACGTCGATCTTCTCAAAATGATCCAACTAGGTATCACACTATTCTCATCAGAGGGTGAACTCCCACCGGCGACTTCACTAGACGCGAATGGACAAGGGTATGCCAATAATTACGGGCCGGCGCCGTGCACCTGGCAATTCAATTTCCGGTTTTCCTTGGACGAGGACATGTATGCTCAGGATTCGACAAGCATGCTGGCCAAGGCTGGGATCGACTTTTCGATGCACGAGAAGAACGGCATTGATCCTTTCGAATTCGGTTCGCTGTTGATGAGCTCTGGACTGGTGTTGCTGGATGATGTACATTGGATATCATTCCACTCTGGCTATGATTTTGGCTACCTGATGAAGATCATGCTTTGCAAAGCGTTACCAGACGACGAAGAGGAGTTTCACAAACTTTTGAACATCTTCTTCCCATCGTTATACGACATCAAATACCTCATGAAGCACGCTGGCCGAAACCAAGCGGTCAATGATTCCCCACTGACACCGGCAGCGCTCCAAATCATCAATAACCTGGGCCAAAAATCAGGTCTGCAGGATATTGCCGACGAGCTTGGCGTCAAACGAGTCGGGATCGCTCACCAGGCCGGTTCTGATTCCCTGGTGACGGGTGAGATTTACTGGAAAATGCGCCAGGTGGTTTTCAACGGAACAATAGATGAGAGCAAGTACTCGGGCCAAGTCTGGGGCTTGAATGGACAGCTGCCAGCGATGACATACTATGGCAACCAAGCACAACAAACGCCAAATCTAAATGGGGCGACCATCTATTCTCATACCGGAACACCCAGCACCCCGAATAACGCCACCACCGCAAACACCTCCCACACGCCTCAGCAAAGTCTAGGGGTGGGATCGTTGACTTCAGGAGGCGGCGGGGGCGTCTTTGGGGCATTTCAAATGGGCAAGTCATGAATCGCATAACTTTTAATAATGCTGTACGAATTTTGCATCATGTAAATGGCTACACACCTTGACACTTTCCTAAGGAGAAAAAAAAAGTAGTCTGCGCAACTAATTACTGAGACATTTTGACCCAACCTTCCTTTTTTTTCTGTTCCTCATTTTATAGCTGTCTTACCTTGTCTCTTTTTGTTCAATGTATGTACACCTCTCGGCATTTGTTGCGGTCGGCCCAGTTTCCTTGTCTCGTGCAGGTTAGGTTGGTTGGCTGGCGTTTTGTCGGAAGGGGTTTCATTATCATTGCTCCTATGTATACGTGGTATGTACTCGATTGAAACCTTTTTCCCCTTTCTATGAGGCTTTTCAATGTGTATTGTCTTCTCATGTGACCTTATATTTACTTGACACTTTTCTTTCTTTCTCTGTTGCTTGGCTTTCGATATGGATGGCATGGATGGCGAGTATTTATGGTTTTCTTTGTTGTTGTTTCGTTTCAGAGTTGCTGTTCTTAAAGGATAGGTGTTTGTTTGGTTGCTTAGGTAGTGGAATGATGTTCCTTGTTTAGATGAATTTGATATTGTAGTTCGGTTGACTTCTTCAATTGCCTGGTCCAGGTGGCTTTTGCATCAATTGATAGATACATCGGCTGGGACTGCTACACCAGACTCAAAAGTTGGCACACGTTCGTTTTCGCTACGTGTAAAAGGGCTTTTCAAGGTATGAAAATATGAGTTCAAACTAAATAGTTGATTGGCTCGAATATTTGAATTCTTGCAAGATAAATAGTATGCCATATACAACGCTTTCCGAAATGGTCCGAAATAGCAACAACCCAAAGGAAAAACAGTACTGATGTAAAACAACGCCCACGTAATAAATCCTGAAACATAAATCCTTGCAAGATATTCCAACTCCTAATCTACTTGACAAGTACACTGCTACCATCGCCCTTCGGCTTCGAGTTGCACCCACACCCAGACGACCCTGCAGCAACCTGCGATGGAGTACGAGCATAGCTCGGGGGCACGTCCAGAGCCGGATTCCGATCAAAAAAGTTGCGCGGGCGCAGCAGTACAGTCATGGGCTCGGCGGGCATCACGGGGAAATCTTCGGGAGACGGGAAATGCGTGAGGCCAAAGGTGTGCCACAGTACGACGTCCGTGTTGTCGATTGACTGGGAACTCGTTTCTTCGATCCACATGGGCAACCCCATTGAAGGCTCGCCCGAGGTTTGTGGTACGTGACGGCCGGCTGGGTGGAGTTGACTATCGGCGTCTGTTTTTCCCCCCAGGTTAGTGATCGTTTTAATTTAAGGAATAACATAAAGAGGATGGCTTACATTTTGTGACGTGAACAGCATGGCGAGCGAATCCAGCCCGTTTCCATACCAGTCCTCCCTCCTTTGGTAGCAGTTTGGGAACCTCGCGACTGACGAGTTTGTAGCACACTGGTTTCTTGCTATACGGGTTGAGTTTGTTTGTGTTGGCGATTTCCCACGTTCGGCTGGTATCTCCATTATAATCCGACATAGCCTCGACAGGCGTTGTGAATTTGGTCTTTTGGGCGTAAAATGCATTTCCGTATTTGTTTTCAGCACTGCCAACTTCACCGGGCCCTCGTACACCATCTACTTGAAAGACGGTGTTTTCCTGTCCATCGATTTGAGGGTCGATACGCAAGCAAAATAGGTGCTGGTGGTTATGGGCATTCACTCCAGGGTAGACTTCGGTGCCCCAGCCATGGGTATCCTCGCCAGGATTCAACGAATATGTGTTCAAAATTCCAGTGAGCTTGATATCGAGCTGGATGGTCCCGTCCTGATGGAAGATCCAGTACACGCAGTATTCGTAGTTGGCCGCAGTGAAGATATGCGAGATGACAAGTTTTCGAGCACGGGTGACAATGGTCGAGTCATCACGGAAATCAGTGTGCTTGAATAGGATACCGGCATCTTCTTCGTGAATACAAATCGCGTTTTTGATGACAGTGCTCGCGCCGGCTCTGTTGACAAAGGCGGCGTCCATATAATGGATAGCACCCTTGCAGTCGCAACCCAGCGATAGGCTGTTGGTCATGTAACCGCCACCGTATTCTCCCAAATCAAATGCATGTTTGCGTTGGTGCGGGTGCTCTGGGTTTCCGTATGGAACTACCATCTCTGCCAACGACAAACGGTACATGATAGGGCGTACGTTTCCCTTGTCGTTAAATGTGATGTTGTTCAGGACAATTCCTTCGCGGTGGTTGAATCCAATGTGGATATTCCACTTTTGCCAGTCAATGACTCGACCATTCATCTTAAACGAGACACCCTCGGGTTGTGTGATATTAATGGGCTTGATATCCGTGCGGTATCCCCCGGATTCTTCAATAGACTTGACGTGGTAGTTATTCGGAGGGGCTTTGTTAAGCGGTCGGCGTACGGGAGGGATGTCAATGTGAATAATGCTCTTAGTATCAGCATTGTAAATAGGGCAAAAGTCAAGGGGGTAGCCATATTGCGAGTCGTCGACGTGTGGACGATAGTACATCAAGGCCTGTTGTAAACGGACATCACTTCCGAAGCGTTCGTCGTAGCCAATGGTCCATGCTACATGTGCAGATCAGTACCTTTTCTTTTTGAGTCCCTCAATGTGAAAATACAACTCACGATCACAGTATACTTTGTACATGTCTTCTGGTGGAATTCCCAAGATTCCACACTGCTCAATCACTTTGGGATCCTGACGACAGACATGTTCGACATCCTGGAGCTCTTCCATCGTGATAATGGGCTGTACGCCTGGCGTGTGTTTCCATTCCACAACTTCTTTCTTGTCCAAATCCACTACACCATCGTAAACCTTCCCCTGAGGAGCAATGCAGACGACATCCGCGCGACGGCCAGGACGCGGGGTGTTCTCCGGGTCTGCAAGCCAGGCGAGCATGTCTGCTTTCCGAGGCTCGTCCAGAGACACTGCATTAAAGTTGACGGGAGCATATTTTTCGCGAATGAGGGCCACAGCTGTGTCAATTTCAGATGTGCTCAAGGGATCTAGGGGGTGGGGAGGCGGTGTCGTGGCGCTGACCTGAAAGGACAGCTGCTTGAGGCGGTCGACCATAGTATATAGAAGGAAGTATATAAAACGGCAGATTAGAGCCCGAATAGTAAGCGAGTCAGGTTGAAACCAAGTAAAATCACAAATGTACCATCACAAAAGGTATCCCCTCTCTTGCCGGGGACAGCAAGCATATTATATAGCAGCGACCCCCTCCTCCAGTCGAGGGCCAGCATGACGATGCACCCACGCAGCAGGCGATAACGAGGCGATAAGCTCGTGTGGGGAGGCGCCCGCCCCATCCGGCCGGCGCTGACTGGCCGGGATCCGGTTGCCAAAATGGGATTAGGGTGGAATTGATCGCGAATGCTTCCAGAAACCGGCAATGCGACCCTTGTCGTTTTCTTGCTATGACGGTAATTGATATTATTTAATATTATTTAGTATCGTTTATTATTTTCTTTCGAATCTTTAGTCGAGGATTGTGGTAATGCAATGGTGAACTCGTAAATCTTTGTATTCGCTGACCGGAATAGCCCTGTACCTCTCTGAAGCATCGCCAAACGCCGCTAATGACACACTATCTGTAATGTATATAATGAAATATCGCCCTGAATAAGATGGGCAAGAAAAGAACATTGAGGCATCGAAGAGTACAAAATCCTGCAATGTTGTGAAACAAAACAAGCATAAGCCAAAACACATTCCTTGTCAGATTATGCCCTCTTGCTTCCAGCTTCCACCTCTTTCAGCAACTCGACCAGCTCTTTACCGCCTTCACTGGCAGGGCCCTCAATTCCAAGAGCCTGCTCAGTCCAGGCACGCGCCTCGTCCCATCGGCTCATCTCAGCCAAAGCTTTGCCGCCGCGCCACCAGGCCTTGACGTTGCCGACCGGCTTGCACTCGGCACTGCACTTGGAGTCAATCCAAGCCTCTGGCCACATCTGCTGCGACATGTACGCTTGCGCCCTGTTCGCGTACAGTCCCGAGAGTTCATCGCGGACCAGGTTGACCGGCTCCCACGCCGGCCGGCTGTACGCCATGTCGATCGCATACCCATACAGCTTGACAGCCTCGGCATAGTTGGATTTGCGGAAAGCAGTATTGGCGGTATCGCGCAGCTTGGTGATTTGTGCGCTGCGTTTAGGGTTGACGGGCACAGGTGGAGGAGGGATGTTAGGAGACTCGAGTCCGATCAGGTTTCGGTGGAGTAGGTTCAACTGCTGCAGTTCGGCATTGATGGCTTCCGCTTGTGCTGGTGTCTGGCCTGCGGTCGTGGCTAGGGATATGCTCTTGGTAGTGGGGTCAAGGTGCAGAGCCTGCTGCGTGTAGCTGTCGATGTCGGATGTCATATTGAAGGTGGTGCTTTAAGTGAAGGCGACTTGAATGGCAATGTTCTCTAGTAAACATCAGAACAGATATATGGTAGTGGGGTGTAAGCATTACTCACGAAGAATGCAAGCAACAAGGTGATGTATAAAGAGCGCAGAATATACAGACACTGGAGTAAGGCTCTGGAAATAATAAATATTCGCACTTCGCCCCTTCAAGCACACGTGGATGGGAACTGGCGTCTGCGACTAGCTGTCCTCAACCGGAGAAAAGGCGGTGGCAGAATCGCATCCACTGTAAATGTAGCCGCATGCAAATGCCAACTGGTTAATATTATAGGACTCATTTTTGTGAATGTAACTATTTATTGGTCTATGGCTTGTACATAATATGCCACATATTCGAAGAGGAAAAAAGAAAAAGTAAAATATGGCGAGGACTATCTTGGCTCGGTGGTTATCTACACCGTTAGAGCAAGGACTAAAAATAAAAAAGACACTGACATTTACAATAACACATATAAAGAAGTTAATGCACTTTTCGCCATAAAATGAGTATCCCAAAAAACCAAGCTCAACAACATATATCAAAATACCAAGCTACAGGCGCCGAATAGAAATATACCTGCAATACAAAAGTGGGGAAAATACAAATAAAGCATGGTATAGAGCACAGATTGCAAAAGGTTCTAGCGTGCCTCCACAAAGGCCCGATAGTGAAAGAAGAATAGAGATGGTGCATATCTTCGTGAGGTAAATGTATAGTTCTCTCAGAGCAACTAGACATCGAAGGTTCGTCGAAAGAATGGCGAAGCCACTATATCAGCATTGGTTGATTCATCGATTGTATCCGGTGGTCGAATGGTAGCTGGTGTCGTTGTAGCTCGAGGGGTCTTCACGGTAAGGCTGCGTGTAGCCACCATTGTAGCCCGTATCAAAGTCATGCATCGCCGAACCTGGATTCGTGGAAGTAGGATCGTATGCGCCCTGCACACCTCCGTGATGTGATGAACCGCCAAGGTCATCTGCTTCACTTTGTTGGAGGAGAGCATAGTCCTCGTCACGATCATGTCCAAAGTTCGACGGACCTTCTCCAGCGCGGCCAGATCGGAATTCATCCTCTTCCTCGAAATCGTGGGCAGTGTTTGAAGAGAAGGCGGCTTTGGTTTGAGCGTCAAACGTCGGATCGGCGACGGCATCGGGCATAGTGCCAGTTCTCCGGAAGTAGATAACGTTGCGGAAGGAGAAATAACTCGTAGCAATGAACAGCAAACTAGTGACGGTTAGGAAAGAAAGAATAGCCTTTTTGAATCGACGGGCGAAAACTCACAAGATGATCACACCAAAGATCACAGTAGCAGTGCTAATGGTGCATTTGGATGAGCTACCATAAGCAAAGGCATCACAACCAGATTTTTTGTCCTTGGAATCCTTTTGGTCTGATTCGCCTTTGCTCTTGCCTTGCGCAACGTACGATGCGACTGCAACCCAGCCACTGAACCACAAGATAACCATTAACCCATCAATTGTGGCAAAGGCGTACACGTTGCCAAATCGCCTGGCTCGAGGGAATGTTGGGACAGCGACAAGGTAGATCAAGGCAGGGATCGACAGCCAACACTAGAAAATCAAACCAGATGTTAGCTAAGTTCTCCAAGAAGACTGGGATGCCAGGAGTCAGTAAGGATGAACTCTTACCAGACCAAAGAACCAGCCAGAGCGGCCGTCGACGCCATCGCCCCTGGTGAACACGGCTATTGTGAGAGCCCATGCAAAAAATATCATAACCGCCTGGAAGGCATGGATCAGGGTTTTGACCCTTGCCGGGCTCGCTGACGGAAGTCTCATGCTGGGCAGGAGGAGCTTCGAAGGGTGAAGATTAAACGAGACAAGGCTGCCGCCTGTCTGAATGCGATGGCGCTCTGGTTATATCTGCTTCAAATGAGATCGAGGTATCGATCGGTGGTGGTGATCGGTCTGATAGGGTTTTTAAAATGTGTCAGGAAAAGATTTAAGTTAATGTTTATCCGACTGTCCAAACAGGGATGCTGGCTGAAGGCGAAGAAAAGATAAATACAGCAAAGAGGCGAAACGACGGCAGGCACGACAGGAGGCAGGACAGAATCGAGAATAATTTAGTAACGAGCGGTACCAGGCAGAGACGTATAACTAGGTAATATGAAGAGGATATTTGCAGCTGTTGCGTCCCGGCTCAGCCGTTGGCGTTGCTGCGATTTCACTCCGGCAACTGGACGATGCCTCACCCAGCTGGGACTTGGCGCTGCCAATCACACGCGCGTGCGGGGCCCACCCGACCCACGAGCCACATCACCCTTGCGACTGCGCCCAGTGATTTATTTCCTATACGACTACTCCCGACTAGGCAGCACGTTTCGCTGTTATTTTCATGCTCGCGTTTCTTACTGCTTCGGGGCGCACGCTCTCCCCCCATTTCGTGCTGATCTGCGGCCTCCTGCAAGTTCCACTTATGCGCTTGGGGCTTGGCATCGCGACCCACTTCTACCAGGGCTAAATATAGAAACTCAGCCACGGTTATCTGGAAGTGTCATTCTTTGAATATCTATGTCTCCTTGAAAATAACGCGGAAATAGATCAATTTATATCCGCAACTGCCTCGATTTTCTTTATCACTCTCGCTGGCGACCCAACAGCTATCGAGAAGCTGGGAATATCCTTGGTCACCACGGAGCCAGCCCCAACTGTGGTGCCGTCGCCTATCGTCACGCCTGGCAAAATAACCGTATTCCCTCCGATCCAGCAGTCCTTGCCGATGGTGACTTCTTTTGAATAATCGGGAGAGTCACGTCTTTCCTGTACTTCTGTCGGATGCGTTGCGGCAAAAATACTCACCCCTGGTCCGAATTTGGTGCGATCGCCAATAGTCACAAGCGCGCAATCCAATATGACCATACTGCATATGAGACTAATATCAGCTTCTGGCCTTGGGAATGTGACGTTACGTAGACTCACTTGAAGTTTGCATAAAATCCATCTCCAATGATTATATTGCACCCGTAGTCGACTCGAAAAGGAGGGTCAATCGCGACTCCTTTGCCAACATGCCCGATGAGGTCTTTCAACATAGAATTTTGTCCTTCTGCTAGGGATTCGTCCGTTGCATCATCTGGTAGATATTCGTTGTACTTTTTGACCAGTTTACGTGCTCGCAGTCGGCCTGCTATTAATTCGGGAACGAAAGAGTCATATCTGTTCTCTTCAGTAAGTAGATAGGCAGAAAAAAGGGTGCAGCAACTGTACATACACCATTCCAGAAATCATCTTCTCGTAATCGTCACACCATGGTGTGTTGGTGAGTCCCTTGGCAATTGCGATAGCCTTCGCGTTTTTCTCCGTGCATGCCATGATAGCTGGCAGATTTGCAATGGGAAGTGGCTGTCTTCGTTGAGGGATAGAGATCAGTTTTGCATCTCAAGCGAGAATTCTAGACAGACCAGGGTGGCCTTTAGTTATATATCATATTTTCTAGGTTGCAGTGTGTTTCAACCGAAACTGGGGGAAGAGACAAATAAATACAGAGGGAGACCTCATCATGTATTTTAAATTCATATTTTATTGGCTAGCTTTTTAGGACTGTCCTAACCAAGTCTAGTAGGAGAGACCATTTAGGCAATCCGTTTCAACGACACTTGCGCAAAGGAAATGTCTGTTTATGTATTTTCTCATATCTTCATACATATACATCTCGTGGCTCTCTTGACTCAAAAAAAAAAAGCCAACAGGCGAGCAGATAAATTCCAACGAGACACCATATTTACTGATTCAACGACTATACATGGCAATGTGGGAGTTGCTAATCTGTACGACATCATTGGTTATTCCAAGAGCGCTTAACCTAATATAGTAGGAGAGACGAAATTGGAAACCCCCACTTACAAGACCCACTCACCACGATTCCTCATTCTTTCCTCTTCGAGACTACTATCTCATTTTCCTTACCTCCTTCTCCGATGACTGTCTTTCAAGGTATGAGAGGGGCTCTGAATTTTAAATAATGTACTTGTTTTGGTGTAGTCTCTGGACATAAGCTATGCCTCCATCAAGGTCTCGCACAAACTCTCTCGCATTTGCCAAAACCGATTGCCATACATGCACCGCGAATAAGCGACGTTGCGACAGGAAGCGGCCAAGATGTTCTCCCTGTTTGGAAAAGAGTATTGTCTGCGGCGGCTACCCCATGCAGCTGATATGGTCTCAGAGGAGACCAGCATTGCCAAGGCCCACTGCGGTCTCGGACCAAAGAGATGGACCCTTTTATCTTGAGCCTTTGTCATTCCGAGCTTCTCTTCAGGTCAAAGATAGGAATAGATCACCTAAGCCTCGCAAGGCTCGGAGATTCAAGTTTATAGCCGAGAAATCGTTAAATCGGGAACAATCCTCGACAGAATCACATCAAAGTCGACATAATCCGAGCTCTGACTCTGATGGATACCGACGAGGGGATTCCTTTCAACAAATCAATGTGCCACAAGTAAATCCTGTTGACCAACATGGAGTTGATCCCTTACCTGGGATTTTGGATGATATTGACGGTGGGATAACACTGCCCATGCTTATCAACTATTCTAATGCGTTTCAATACGGTACAGCTACTACCCCAAAACCCCTTAACGAGAGAAACAAAACTCCGGATCTTTTTGAACTTGAATCTCAAATTGGGTGTTTCTTTCATCCCCTTGATCGGCTAAGCTGGCTATCTGCTCATACTAGAGACATTGAAAATGCTTGCATGTTGAATGAACCGGAAACCCACCATAGCACGGAAGATATGACGTCTACTATGGAGAATGTGGCTATGATACGCAACTCACCTATTCCTATCTGCCATGATCAAATACAAGATTTAATGGCTTTAGGGGGTCCTACTCGGCATGAAACCCTGTTCGGGAAATTCGACGCTTTACTTGATTTGTGTAAAGGCCATGTCACACAATTTTTATCTTCCCATCACTAACCTTACCTTGTAGACGATCAAAATTATTGTATTGTTCCGCTGAGTGGAGATATCCCGAGCAACCCTTTTCGATGTCGTTTGGAAATCTCTCACCAACCCAGTGCTTTGATGCATGCTGTCTTGGCAGTATCTTCTTACCATGCTGGCCGGCAACTTAGAAGGGACGACTCTTCACTAGTTAATGTTATCGATCATCAGAATGCTGCTATGAAACTTTATGATGAAGAGATTCTTCACTTTACGGTGTCCAAAGGGCCACAGCTCCTCGATACAACGATGTTGTTGTTCATGTTCAAGGTAATTATATCAGCCTATTTTTATCTACTTATGTACCAACATTAGGCTAGGCAACACAATCTGCGTTCAGCAATTGGTCGACCTCTATTTCCAATGCATTTCATCTTCTCAAATTGTTGGGGGGACCTGAATTTTGGGTAAACAACAGAAAGATCCAAGCACAAGTTGTCCTGCTTTTGTGGTATGTGATTTCTACACCTGAGGATAGGATATACACTAACACTCCTTCCAGGTGGGACGCAACTATAGCCTTGCTCTCACGGCAAGGATGTTTGCTCCCATATTCCTATTTTGAAACTCTCTTGGCCCTGGAGGACGATAGACACTGGAGCTTCTATGATCTCATAGGCTGCCCCAGAGAACTTGTTGTTCCTCTGATGCAGCTGGCAAGTCTTGCCGAAGAAAATGAAAAAGTCTTGTCAATGCGTTGGGCCCGGTTTGACTTGGCAATTATTAACGAGATTCAGACTTCGATTCTCAACTGGAAGAATTCAAGTCTCGAAATTGAGAACGGCTTATCCGAGGAGGAGATGCACCAACAGCGCGACCGGTGGAATTGCACCGAAGCGTGGAGATATGGTCTTTTAACTTATATCACAAGAGTCTTTCTATGGAATCGAAAGACAACCCCTCCTTCGAGACTTGCCATATACGGTAGACTGATTCTCGATCACGTCAATTCTTGCCGTCGGACTAATATAGTCCAGAAACAGGCGTTTTTTCCACTTTTTCTCGCGGGCTGTGAAACGACAGATCAGTTCTCGCGACAGAGTATTCGAGAGTATTGTCAGTATTGGGACGGGTTTAGTGGGTATAATCTGTTTAGTACCGCCTCTTCGTTGCTTGAAGAGATATGGACGGAGCAAGCCGGGTCTCATGGTAATACGGTATGGTGGGGAAATGTCATTGATAGGAAACAACAAGCTCATCAGTCGTATGGAGCCCCGGTACAGTTTTGCTTTGGATAGGCATGAACTTGGACCGTGGAATATTTCTAGACAATTGCAGAAAAAAAAAACCCTAGGTTTACGAGTAAGTAGTAATACCATTGATTTCACAAGAGATCCTTCTGGCTCTCAAACTCGTCTGGGTATAACATTGCCATTGGACTTTGAAGATCCACCCAGCCCAAAAACGGCCGACTAAGCTCATACCCCATGCGCTCTTGCAGAGCTCGAGGAAGTTTTTTGATAGTATCAAGACTGTTTGCCAGGTATTGATTTTCCTCCTGTCTCAACCAGCCTCTGGTGTTGAACGTCGACAAAAGAACACGGTCTTCATCCTTTGTGGAGTTTGCAGAGCCCCCATGGAAGCATCCCGATAGCATCATAAAGGCATCGCCAGGATTGAGCTCAGCATAAACTGTTTGCTCTTCTCTCGGCGGGCCATCTCGGTAATCCCACAGATGAGATCCTGGAATGAAGCGAGTTGCGCCTTGAATCATCGTAATTTAATAGCAAGTTCTTAACAAAAGTCACCACGATAAGTAGATGAACGCACCATTTTCCTTCGTAGCTCGAGAGGCAGCTACAAACAAGCCAATTCCGCAATCCCTTCCCATCACATGCTCCGCAACAGCACCACGGTTGGGATGGTGAGGAGGATCGTCGCGGTGAAGAACCTGAGCTCGTGCTCCAGGCCCAATACGGAAGGCGATTGTATTGTGAAGCTGAGGAAGACTAACACTCTCTTCGTTTTTATCGCCAACCTGGAAACCGTTAAAAATACCATTTTTTTTAAAACAAAATATAGGAATAGATTGATTTCACCCAATTATGTTTGATGTGACTGGTGAGCAGGGCATCGGTAACACCCATCCAAAGAGGATTGCCTACAATTGATGTGGCGAATGTGTAGGATTTGCCCATCAGGCCAAAAGCCCGGCGTGTTTCTGGTGGGAAGAAGTCCCCTGCAAGAAAAATTTCTTGCGTCAGAAATCAAGTATCAACCGCAAACTGTATTGCTCATTTATTCATCTACTTACCATCCCAAGGCCTATCCGCGTCCAAATATGGATTGACATCTTCCAGTATATGGTCTATCTCTTGTAAGCCCAAAAAATTGCGGACAATAACCCCACCTGCGACCTTGAGAGCGTTGACAATATCTTCCACAGTGGCCACGGAGCTGTCGAAGTCTTTTACCTCGGGAAGTGGCGATTTGGAAGACTTGACGGGTTTATGGTCATGGTCATTAGACTCGGCCATGGGAGTTTCAGGTGACATGGTTGAGTACAGATAGGGATCTTGAATTGGATAATATAAAAGGCTCTGAGTAGACGACTTTTTAACAGGCTCTGTGCTTTCTTTAAGAATCGTAAAACAACTCTTGTATTTGGATATTTAGGCTATTTAAAAACCGGAGCCTTGCTGTCTCAGATCTCTGTTTCCTATTTTGTCGATAAATGCGTAACTTAAACAAATCAACGCAATTTTTGCTATCTGTTAAATGTAAAATCCTGCCGAGCAGTTGGGGAAATAATTTAGTAAGCTCCACGGTAATCAAATTATTTCCTATTCTGGCTCTCTTTCCTCTTTTGGTACGGGGGGATCACATCAATTGGCATTCCCCGTTAATAATGGTACTATATGTAAAACTAGAAATTTAACAATTTTGATTTGATTTATTCGGACTTGGTTCTATTTAGTATTAAATTTAAGTTAGGTGATTGGCCAAAAGTAACAGTTGAAGGCCTATCAAGAATGAAATCACCGAAAGAAAAAAAATGTCGGAGTCCCGGAAATATTCATATATAATAGATATGTTATAAATCGTTAATAGCTTTTTCAAGTTTTCGTAACATTTGGTGATGCTGGGTTATGTTTTAGTTGTACCGACCCTAAAACATTGTTCTTGTTGAAGCATGATTGGCGACTAAGTAGCTCAGTCGCCGTTAATTCTTTACATGGGCTTCAGTGGCACCACCACCAAGCATCAGTATCAGCCCATTTAGTGGTCGACTGATATGCAGATTCCACCACCACGGTAAGGGGTCAATTCTGGAAAACAAAGACTGCTTCCACAACTCCAATAAATCGGACTGCTGACTCAAAATGCTGATTATAGCAGTAGCTGGATACTTCAGTCTTTCCATTTCTTTGTTAGCTTTTGCTGTCATCGCGGCAATCCACGTAGATTGCTTTTGTCGCTGGCCAAAGAGATAATCACGATTAACCAGGGAGGATCCTTGCTTGTAGGAGGATTGATCATTGCTGTCTTGGCTTTCCCCGTTTGCAACAACCGTGAGAATTTCCAGGTAGTGACTATAAAGATCTGGAGGAGGATCGGCTAATAGCGCAGATGCGGCAGTTCCTTGCCGGCAGCCGGCAATATAAACTGTGTAACAGACCGAGTTATTCCTGATTTCTTCATCCACCATCAACTTCACTGATAAATGCCCACTCATACGAGAGGCTCCTTTCTCGGCAAATTTATCCATGATATGCCTCGTCACTTCGTGAACAGCATTATTCAGGCTGGAGTTGTGCGAGTCCGCTTTGTAGCGCGATGGCCGGATTTTCAAGACTTTTACACGCCCGTGAACAAATAGGACATCTGCCCAGTACTTTCCTAGTCGTGCGCGTTGTTTGAGAACCCAAGGATGATCCTTTGAAATCTGCAGTTCACTGACGTCAGAGTATGTCTGACTCGGAGTCCGTCTAGGCAATATGACAGAATTCCGTGAGGGTCCCTTGGTAGGAGTGTGAATAACGTAGGTCTTGTTTGGTGAATGATTGAGAATTCGGTGGACCGAATCACGAGACAGAACATGATGTGTTTCAAAAACAGGTAGACCCCTTTCAGAAACATGTTGCAAGAAATTGTCATTTTGACTGAAAAGAGATGTATAGTCGGCATTGAAATGTATGCATTTACAGGACGTGCGGCTCTCGACTATGCTCTTTGCCATGCCATCCTCTTGTGGCATGACGCGATCCGAACATGGGATCCAGATGTCAACCTTTTCTCGGTTGATAATATCCAGCAAACTGCAGATGTACTGCTTTTTAGAGATGGGATAATAGCGTTTAACGGCATTAGACATGCTGCCGCCGGAGCGAACAGGTAGTAAGCCGACGTCAACACCGACTACTCGGTGGCCGCCATAATGAAACTGACGTGCAAGCGCTAGACCCCTAGTTGTCCCAATACCAGAGATCAGAACTGTCTTTGGATAAAAATGCGGATTCCGTAGTAGATGCCGCCGCCGACGTCGATCTCGATTAGGGTAAAGATGGGCGCGATCCAGAAAAGTGACAGCAATAAGGATCGAGGTATTGATTGGAAACAAAAGGAGCGATACAGAGATATAAAATATGACTCGAAATAATTCAGAGAGACTGATTTTGGAGTGGAACATCCTGTCGCTCGCAAACTTGAGCGCGCGGACTGGCCGATTGGAAGCGCGTAGCGCCATTTTCTCTAGCAAGTTCCGAGAAGTCAAGAGACCAGCGATCAATTGACTGTATGCATTTTATAATTTTGGTACCGTGTAAGTTGAGTATATAGCTTTTTCTCCCGGTGGTTCGTTGACAATAATGAATCCAAGTCGTGAATGAAGGTGGCTGGCTGGCTGTTTCCGGAAGCCGACGTCATCGGTGCAGCGGGCACACAAGACAAACGGCAAAGAAGGCCGGCCGGTCTTTTAATCGTGTGAGAAATAAAAGACTAGAAGAGAATCACGCACACGCTTTCTTCCAGTTTCCCCCGGTGCAAGAACAGATGAATCAATCGACTTGTGGTGGGAATCGTATCATCATTGCATGAAGCTCGGACCACCGAATGCGTTGGTTATGCGTTAAAAATACAGGCTAGTATGTAATGTGGTATTGGACTGTATTTAATTACCACAACAGAGTATGTAGCTAGGAAGACTCGTGTATAGACGAATTAATATGTACTGTTCGGTAATATTCTGCTATGGGGATGTCTGGACCGGTTAGGGCCTAATTTATGCTCACTCGAAGATAATCCAAGTAGCTGTTTTTTGTCTTCTAGTGAAATATATGTAGAGATGACGACTAGTATCAATGATATACGAAATATAACATCAACATTAAACCCAGCAGACTCAAAAACTCAAAACTAACATTCAATCGAAAACATCTGCAGCGTAGCGGACATTGCGGATTTTAGCAAGCCAGTCCTCGGCATCTCCATCACTGACAATGTTGCCTCTCCTTTCTTCCATCGATTTATGGATATGCACTACTGTTTCGTTGATAGCATTCCCAACTACTCGCGAGCCACACACATAGACACGACCCCCTTCTTTCCATAACCCAAGGACATCATCACGATCAAGCCAAAGACGGTCCTGAACATATCGGCAGCCCTTTGCTTCCTCACCTTCCCCTTCGGCTGCACGGCTATAAGCACGGCGGACGTCGACGGCGCCTGCGGCTTGCCACGCATCGAAGTCATCCCGGTACAAGTCATCGACACCCGGCGCGCGGCATCCGAAGAAAAGAAGAGCCGGTGCGAGTTTACGGCCAGTTGCTGCCATTGCTGCACGTTCTTGGAGAAAGCCACGGAATGGCGCGACGCCGGTGCCTGCAGCAACCATGATAATCGGCGTGTTTTGTGCATCGGGTGGTAAGTGAAATGCAGCGTGGGATGGACGGACTGCCACATGGAGCTTGTCACCGACTTGCAGCGAGGATAAGTAGCTTGTTGCGACACCTAGCTTGCGTGTTTGTGCATTCGATAATGATGGTTCATCTAGGATGGCGTACGTCAAAGATACACAAGAAGGGTTCCATAATGGCGAAGAAGATATCGAACTGTGGGAATTTCTAACGTTAGTACCCAGGCCGTTCTGGTCCAAGTCTGATTGTGTACATGTGTCGGTGCTTATGGCCTGAAAACATATATGTATGATGGGATTTCAGTAGTATGATTAAGAAGTTTGGGGAGACTCACTATTGACGGACTCGCAATGGAGGTAGAGCTTGCAGAAAGACCCAGAACGGCAACTGAATATCGTTGTATTTCTCAAGTAAATCCAGGAGAGATGTTCTCTTGGCTATGATCTCAGTATCATAGGAGTTTCCAACTAGAAGTTGTAAAGCCGCCTTGGTCTCTTGGATTGCTGTGGCTTCGATCAGCGCTGAGATGCTCTAAAACGAAAGTCAGGTCAGTTGCAAGGCCCCTCGTGTTTTAATGTATAGTTATTAATTAAAGATGAATGCTAGAGAGAGAATTCGAACCTTTCGGGTTGCTGGCTGCTCGAGCTCAACATAGGCACTAAGAAGATCGCTCACCGCGATGGACATATCCGTTGGCAGAGTCGTATGACTCTGACCACTTGGGATGGTAACATGCGAGTCCAATGGCAGATGGAAGCGATGCATGACTCGCTTCACATTCGAAATGTCATTTACGGGGAGAACAGAAAGGTAGTCACCCGCGCGATAAGTTGCATCTTGAGGAAGCTGGATCTCAATATGCTTTTTTGTTGCTCCTCCGGGCTGGGTCAAGGTTTTAATTACCACAACAGATGCCTCAGCGACGTCCTGTCTGAGCGTTGTTGTACGTGGCGTGGTAATTTGCAAATCAAGTGTCGGAATTGACCTTGCCTCTTCTCTCTTAACATTGAACTTTAGTGCCAAGGCTGGCCACAACACTTCATCTTCCCAGGCCTCGAAATCTGTGAACATGCGGTTTTCCGCAGCGTCTGCCAGACCAATGGATGCAATACGGCTTCCACCCATCTCTTCCAATTTGTCATTCACCAGGTTCGGAACACGATGGAATGTTTGCGCCCAATCGTGATTCCCTACACGCAAAGAAGGTTAGAGTAAAATTTTATGTATACTACTAGCAAGAACGAGACGCACCACATCCAAATACTGCAAATGGCACATTTTCGAGCTCCTTGGCCTTGAGACTTTCAAGCCAACTAACAAACAGTGCGGCGTTATCCGGTGGATGTCCCTCATAGGAAGCAGTGACAAACACCGAAGGAACATCTTTCTTAAGACGCTGGACTGCAGCATCCATCACGTCTATAACGCCGACTTTAAAGCCATGTTCGGCAGCGTTGGATGCTAGTCGCTGAGCTAGGGCTTCGCAAGTACCTGTATTAGAGCCATAATAGATGTTTATAGGTTTGACGTTGCCGCCATCAGATGCATCCTTCGTATCATGTTTTGAGCTGTTAGCAGCTGCTTGGGGAGGCTTTGTTCCTGAAATGCGATGCTCAACTATTGTGGCGGTCAACCCTTCTCGAAGAACGGCACGAATGTAAAACTCTTTGGGCTTTAGCGTCAACGTTTGCTTGAGCTTTAGGGTATAGTCGGGGTCATAGGAAATGAAGTTAAAATTCTGGAAGAGCATTGCCATGACCAAGAGCGACTCTTGCCACGCAAATGGACGCCCAATGCATCCTCTCATGCCGTTACCAAAAGGCTTCCAGCACGATGGGTACTCTCGCATGAGTCGATCAAAATTTTCTCCATACATGCGTTCAGGTCTGAATTTGTGGACGTCGTCGCCGAAAATAGCGGGATCCATTTGGGACTTCCCAACCAATAACACGATGGGTTGATGAGCTTCGACCTGGTACTTTCCACCTAATATCTCGTTTTTGATGGGTGAAACCGTGAACATGCTGATGGTAGGATTAAGTCGTAATGTCTCCCGTAGTACCTATAAGTGTTATCAGTGTGTATACTCTGGCATTGAACCTTTAGGTTTAATGAAATAGAGAGAATGACTTACAGCTGATGTATATTGAAGTTTTGGTAGATGCTCGAGTTTGATAGAATCGGTACCGCAAACCTCGTCAATTTCCTTTTGCAATTTGAGGTACGTCTCTGGGCTTTTGATGAGCTGATACATTGCAAATGACAACAATCCAGAAGTTGTCTCGTGGCCCGCAATAAGGAAAGTGATTAGGTTATCAGTAATACTAGCGTCAGTCATTTTCTTGCCCGTCTTCGAGTCGACGCCTTCTAACATTGCCTGGAGCAAATCTCTCCGGTTTGAACCACGAGATTTTCGCACCTCTAGGACTTCATCGGCGGTCTGACGCATGAGGTCGATATTTAACTGATATTTGCGGTCTACGTCGCGATAAAACAGGGAACTGAAAGGCGGCCGACGAGACCGATTACCCGACTCGGTAAGGAATCCACCCATGGCGTCGATGAAGGGATGCATCTCATCGCGGTAGTATGAATTGAAACGGAAGTCCATAGAGCACAGCGCCAACGTGTCCAACGTCAGCCGGGTGAAGTCATCTGTGGCCAAAATCGGTGTCTCTGAGCCATGACGTGCCCATTTCATGACTAACTGAGAAGCTATATCGTGCATATCATCATACATATTGGCCATTGATATGGGGCCAAACGCTGGTATCAAGATTCGATGTGCAATACCCCAATTTTCTTCCTCCTTATCAGCCTAGATACCATTCCGTTAGATTCGAGGAGATACAAACTACGAACTGCAAATGTGTGGGAGACTTCTTACTGTGAATAGACCGTCATGCACTCCATTTCGTATTTCCTTTTTCTTAGGGTTAGACTCCATGTTCCTCCGGAGCTTGAGGATCTATCTCTGTATGGAACTCACTCTGAGTATCGGGTTACTCTTGGTCACATTCTTCTCGAAGCGTTTCTCATCGCAAACCTCATTGACCATAGTGTAGTCCGCCACATACACCACAGACTTTCCGCCGGGGAACTTCAGACGAAAGATCGACCCTATATATTTTCCCTGCGGTAAGCGATGGCGAGGTAGCCTGGGAATATCTCACATTCTCTTACCATATTGATCGGCGAAGCGCATAAACGTGGAAAAGGGCACTTCCGGGTCTATGTCGGCAACATTCCCAATCAAAGGCCACGTCGGGGGTGACGGGATCTCCTCAAGGTCGCTTGCCATAGATGTTCTTGTTGTTTGTTTGTCAAATCGATCACATCAATTGATATAAAGTTCTACAAGTTTAAATTTGGCTACATTGCTAGAGAAATCTGTGAACAGCTTGGGCATATATATGGCTGAGCAGTCTGGAAGTCTACGTAGACTGCGAAACTCTGCATGCCTTTTAATATAACACCTTTGTAAAGACAGCAACATAACTGGACGCCACGATTTGTAAAGGGTTGAGTCAGCGAGGGGAAATCACTTAGTAATCGAGGCTTCCGGCGACTATCCTGGTCGTATATTTTTGACTATTTCTTTAGAACTATGCATCAGTCCAATCTAGGGTTTATAAGAAGTTAATATAATGTCTTAAAGTTTTAATTTACTCTGAACCCGAGAACGTGCTTGCGTAAACGCCGTACGCAGCTGGACGATCGGTTATTCTAAACGTAAGCCATGTGAGACACATCAGCAACAGGTCACTCGCACCTCCGCAATCGCCTTCGGATTCTACCCTCTCCTACCCTAGTCTTTGAATACAAACCTTTCCGCTTCAAGCAATTGCTAAATAGCCCCTCTCTCATCACAAATGGCGCTTCCAAAATGAGCGCCGACCCCGCTTCCAGCCCTCCTGTTTACAATTACCAGATGGGCGAAGTAAGAGTGGCCTCAAACGCCCCCAGGGGCACGCCGTCCCGGTCCTAACCACACCGTCTCTGAGCTGGAAACCTCCGTTAATACTGTATAACTATGTAGAATTACAACTGATTACAGGCTATGTAGCCTGAATTTATTTTTTAGAGTGAGAAGGGTTTGTGGAGCTTATTAATCTACTAGTAGGTACAATATAAAGATATCAGGAATAGAGGCAAAATCAATAAATCAGAACTTTATGCATCTCGAACAGAGCTTCTTGTCGAATCAGGGTTTTAATCATCTCCTCCTTGGCTAATGAATTCTGGGAGTCTTTTGAAAACATCATCCCATACTTCCTGGTTGTCAACCAGACTCTTGACCGACTGGACAATGTCTGATACAGAAGCGCGCACTTGTTTCGTGCTGTCTCTCTCTCGGAGTGTAATTGAATCATCTTTGATTGTATCGAAACCGATAGTAATTCCAAGGGGTATACCGAGCTCGTCGTTGCGAGCATAACGTTTGCCAATACTGGCACCCGAATCATCAACACGACACGAGATTCCAAATTGTCGCAGACGCTGTGACACTCTTCGAATAACCGGGACAAAAGTTTGTTGATTTGACAAAGGTACAATCAGTACTTTGGTAGGCGCAACGGAAAGAGGAAGGGACAAGACCTAAATCAGGATTAACATATATGTGTATTACAAAAGTGCTTGTCCACTATACTCCACGTGCAACATCATCTGGGCGATTCCAATAAACGTGCTCCAGAAGGCTGTAAAGAATGCGGCCAATACCAAAAGAGGGCTCGATAACATTTGGGGTATAGTCGCGAGTATTTTGCACTACGGTCCGTTTCTCAAAACTGACAAGCTCCTTGGACACATCTACCTTATCATCAGGTAGAATCCCATGCACCTGAATGGTAATATGTCCGTTCTCTTTCAAAACCTCCGAAAGTTCTTCCCGTTGTGTCTGTCCAAGTGCTTGTAGAGCTGTTTCAACGAGTTTCGCGTCTTTGCGGAATGTTGGCCCGAACTTGGCCTTGTTGATATCTACCTGCCATTCCTCAATTCTCGACGGCTCTAGTCTAGGTTCTCGGACAACCAAAGGTGCTCCAGTCTTCTTGGAATGCACAGTCAAGTCATAAGCACTACGATCTGCACATCCGACGCACTCGATCCATCCATATGAAGTCAGTAGTTCAGCATCCCAACAGTCAGCGGCATAATGTGCCATTTCATTAGCCATATGTTGTCGAAAACGTAGCTTGTTCTTATCAACTCCAATGTAAAGTAGGAAAAGGTATATTCTGCCAAGAAAGTATCCCAGCGTTTCGTTATCGACCATTTTTTTCCCGACTGCTTGTTCAAGTGTCATTTTTCGCAGGTCAGACTTGCCAGATAACTGTGTCGCTTAGTCAAGGAAGCTTCATTGAAGGTTGTTCACTTCGTTAAATCTTTGGTGCTTTTTGCCGCCCTCAGGATCCACAAAATGTTCAATTTCAGCCATAAGAAACTCCCTCACTCGAAGGAGACCAGAGCGTGGAGATATTCCATTGCGAAAGGATTTCCCGATGGAAGCGGATGCAAATGGCATAGTATTTTGATTGTAGTCAAGGAGCTTCTTGAAGTTTAGGAATTGGCCTTGAGCCGTTTCGGGTCTTAGATAGCCTGGAGAGGCGCTGTTTGGGCCCCAAGGTAGTCTTGAACATGAGGTTGAATGGGACAGGAGGCAATACCTTGTTGTTTCCGTCTGGATTTCGAATATCAAGCCGCTCGATCAATTCTCCCAGTTCGGTACCGTCATAGTTGTCAATCTACCATCCAGGTGATTAGAAAGAGGGTTTCAAAAAGGTTCAAGGCAAAAAATGGGCAAATTGTTATGCCCACTCACTTTGGCAAGTATCTCTTCATACTCGTTGACCTCGCTATCTGTAAGCCGCACAGCTTTGACGTCCTTGACTTTTCGCTTTTCCTTTTTGGCGCCAACCTTAACATCGCCCTTTTTCGTGTCGTCCACAGCAACACCTCTCGCAGCTTTGTCACCTTTCAATCTCGCTTCAAGAACATTCTCAATAAGGTGATCGGCACGTAGAAAGCCACCGGACTTTGAGTCCTTGCACATCCAGTCTTCAAATTTGTCAACATGGCCACTTGTCTTGAACACTTCCTCCGGAGTCAAAATCGTGCAGTCGACTTCGAGCATATCTTCTTCTAAGACAAAATGCCGTCTCCAGACATCAATAATATTGGATTGCAAGGCACATCCTGGCGGTCCGTAGTCGAACAGTCCTCTGCTGTCGCCGTGCAGACTGCCAGAGGTGCGATAGATTTCGAAAGCTTCAGTATAGAACAGACGATGTTTCAGAAGAGATTCGAAGACCCCGCGTACAAACGGGTCTCCAGTAAGCGTCCTTGTATCTGACATCTTTTCCCCCTGTGTTTCTGGTGGATTGATACACAGAGGTTCTTGTTTCAAAAATGAGGGCCAGCTGTGAGAGAACATTGAAAAGGCCCGCAGATATGAGTCACACTTAGTGCCTCGTAACAACGCTGACAAGGCCCATCACTCTCAATTGATAAACCATAGCTTGACAAAATTATCATAGGAAAACCTACCAATTTTTTCAAATTAAAAATATAGCGAAAATAATACAGATGAAGAGCTGCCATTGCCTGCTAAGACAGTTAGCCAAGGTAATTCGGGGATTCCGAGTTATCTAGTAATTTAGCATGAACATAGATATATAAACGGTAGTTTTGACCGATTCTTCCAAACTAAAATTGTTAGTAGAAAAGTAAATAATCTCATAAAATCAACCTTGCTTACACCTGTTTACTAATCACTTGTATTACTAGAAAAAGGTCAAGTGCGTGCACTGCCAATTCTATAAGAAATCTACAGAGAACTTAACAAGTCAAAAGTACATCTCATAAAGTATCAAGGGTTCAAAATTTCACTTACTGAAGAATTCTGGACTAAGATTTTGCACGGCTAGCTCATGATATCCTCTCCATCCGAGTCGGGGGCACAAGGGCATACAACGCGCTTACGCCAGAACAGCAAGAGACTTACCAAACCCGGCAACCGAGGAGACTCCTCAGTTTTGAAGTAACCAAAGCCTTTCTGAGGTGGCTATGAGAATCTCGGTTTGTGGCTGTGGCGAGTGATTCACCCTGTTTTGAGAGGGGGGCCTAGACGGGCCCGATAATGATCCGGCTGTTAGTGTGCATCAATGGGCGTTGGCTGGTTGGGGACTGCCTCTTTGGGATATGTTTGGTTTGGAGGAATTGGCGCAGACGGCGAGGAGATTGGGGAGGTATTCGCTTTTCTTGTCCTCGTTTCTTTCTGCTCGCTGTCGTTACGGTCTGACTTGGTCCATGATAGGTCGCTGGAGGTGTTGCGAGTCCTCCGAATACAGTAGCAGTATTCTAAACAGGACTTCACGTATAGCAGCCGAGGCTTGAATATGTTCTGTGTAGTCAACTGCTGTCTCAGGTGCTATATCGGTGCCGGCTGTTATGCGAGACAGCCTTTTGTACCCAGGAAAAGCTCAGTGTAGGAACTTTACTTTGAAGATGACCTCCTGGATGCCCATTCTACATAATAGCGACATCACCGTCCAATTGCACGCAACACCAGATTGAGAATGCAGTGATACAAATACCTGTACCGGGAAAGGGTTTCCGCAACGCTGAGTCTTCAATCGAAACTCCCCAGCATGAGGATCAAGCAGTGTTCATAGACTTCAGACTCAAGTAATGACAATTGTATATGGCACAAGCACAATCTGTTTTGACCCCAAAGTTACATTGTTCGTGATATTTGACTCGGCCTAATTAATAGATCGAATCAAAAGTGGATGCGCGGGTGGGCAGATTATTGAGAGAGCCCCGCCAGAGACGGCGGACGACTAATGACAAAAGGCCTGTTGTCGGGTTGAGCTGCCCCGCGCCGACTGAGCGATGACGATGGCAATTATTATTAATGGTGGTTTGCCTGCGAGCATCCATAACTCTTTACAAAGATTTTCCAGCACGGACAGCACTGCGATATAAAAGAGGAGGATTCCCCCCACGTGTAGTTGTTGGTTGCTTGTAGTCCTCCTCTGCGTCAGCGGTTCTAGATATTGAATATCGAAAACACATCCACAAAAGAAAGATGGCTTCAAAGACTTTCAACGTAGGTGTTGTTGGCTACGGCTTCAGCGCCAAAATCTTCCATATCCCCTTCATCACCAGCGTGCCCGACTTCAAATTGTATGCCATTGTGCAGCGGACGCCCAAGCCGGAGGACAATGCTGAAAAGGATCACCCGGGCATCAAGCTGTATCACTCTGCGGATGACTTGGCAAAGGACCCCAAAGTTGATCTTGTTGTGATTACTACGGCGCCTGACTCTCATTACGCCTTGGCCAAGCTGGCCCTGAGTGCTGGCAAGCATGGTACAGATCTCCCCGGCTCATTGGATCAAGAATTGTGTAGGCTAATTCGTATGTAGTGGTGGTCGAGAAGCCTTTTGTCCCCACGCATAAAGAGGCGGAAGAGCTGGTGGCATTGGCGGACAGCAACAAGAAGCTGCTGGCCGTATACCAAAGTACGTACCTTTATGATAAATGCTCTTGGAATTACAGGGTATATCTGACTTTGGCCTGCAGACCGTCGTTGGGACGCGGACTTTGTCACACTGTCAAAGCTCATCAAGAACGGATCATTGGGCCGCGTAGTTGAGTATGAGACGCATTTTGACCGCCATCGCCCTGATGGCCCGTCTGACCCGACGTCTTGGAAGGCCAAGATATTGCCTGGAGGTGGCGCGATTTACGATCTGGGAACGCACTTGCTGGACCAGGCTGTCCACCTGTTCGGTGTGCCGCAGCGTGTCACCGGTTTCATTGGCAGCCAGCGCGAAAACAACCCCAGTGGATTCGAAGACGCTTTCACGGTGCTCTTCCACTATGACAGCGGCCTGCTGGTGACCGCCAAGGCGGCCGTGGTGAGCCCGGAGGAGAAGCAACTCCGCTTCTGGGTGCGGGGTGACAAGGGCAGCTTCAAGAAATACCACCTGGATATCCAGGAAGATCAGTTGAAGGCTGGCATACTGCCCGGCGATAGCGCCTACGGGCTGGAGCCGAGTGACAGATACGGTATGTGATTGAGCGCACGTTACGCATTTCAGTGCGCCACTGGGAAATATGGAAGCTGACTGTATCACGCAGGCGTTCTGACTACAATCCAAGACGGCAAGCCTGTTCCAGAGACTGTCCCGACCGTGGAAGGGCCGACATGGGTGGAATACTACCGCAAGGTTGCGCGTGCACTCGCAGGCGAAGGCGATCTCCCAGCCAGCGGCGCCGAAGCCAGTCAAGTCATCCGGTTGATCGAGCTGGCAAAGGAAAGCTCCAAGCAGGGCAGGACCCTGGCTGTGTAAATATCTCAATGTATCTGATCGCAGAACGCAGTGTAGCGATTATTAGTGCGAGTTACTTTTCATAAATAAATAAAGCTTATTAGCTAGTAGCCTCGAGCAGATCTCCTCTTTTAGAATTAATATTCTTACACTATAAGATACTAATAATATTATTACTATCTGCTCTCATTGTCAAAAGACTAGAGTAATTTCTAATCTAGTTTATAAATTTTTGTTCTTTTTCTTTTCTTTTTTTTTTTTTTTTTTTTTTTT
>CVMT01000003.1:1592697-1617026 GCA_000985935.1 Talaromyces islandicus | reverse complement strand
ATTCTAAGATGTTATTAATTTATTTTTTAATATTTTTTTATTAAATATAAATTTTCTATTTTCTTTTCAGTTTTTTTTAAAAAAAGATATTAATTTAATATCACTGACTTTTTAAGTATAAAAATTCTAAAACTGAGATATAGCTAAAGACTTAGTGGTTAGAGGCATCGGGATCGACTTTGAAATTCTAGTACAGCGCCTTGCAAATACGGCTTTGCACGGTTCCCAACTCTTTGACTCTTTCTCGGCGCCACTCCGGTAGGCTAGTCTATATTTAATTTAGACTGGTATTGGAGTAATGTACGATGCGTAGGGGACGTACGAGTACCACCATTGTCGTAAACTAGAAATTTAGCTGTTACATGATATGTACATCTGTATATCAACATTTGACTACATTATATTTAGATTCATAGATTAAGTATTCACCTCTTAAAATATCCAGTTTTAGCGCCAAAATCTTTATGATTGAAATAATGCGCAATCAAGGTTACCTAGTGTTTGAGTATCTATTACTAGGTCAGGTGGGCCGTAAGCGCCACCTGAATGGCGCATGAACGCCAGGAGGACGCAGAATGCTTCTATAGCGAGGCCAATTAGACTAATATAACGGTATACTCAGGAAGCCTGGTTAAATGGGTTCAAATTGGTCAAATTAGTCAAATTGGCCTCACTACAGGGATTTGAAAGCTTATAAGCCTTGCTATGTAAGCCCCTGCGTACATTACTGCAAAAAACTCCAGGAAGATGTGGAAAAGCCCATCACTGAGATAATTTAAAATTTTTTATTAAAAAAATAAAAAAAAAAAATTTTTTTTAAATAAATAAATAAACCAACCCAAGCCCCACCTCCTTGCAGTAAGGCCAGGTAGTGACACTATTATTGACATCTCACAATGCACAGGGTGTTAGTTCCAAAAGAGGATATCTGCTCGAGGGTGCCAACCAATAAGCCTCATTTTTTTCCCTTCTTTTTTGAAAAGTAACTCGTACTAATAATTGTTACACTGCGTTCCGCGATAATAATGTTAAGTTGCTGCAAGGTGACCTACAACTAGGAGGATCCGGCGTGGTAAACATTCTGTTAACCCGCAAGTATTAGATCTCACACTGACCAGAGAGATTGGAGTAATTAACTTACTTGCCACGACTTGATAGCAAAAGTTTCATTCTTGGAGTCCGCAGTAACACATTGCGAGTTCCCTGTCGAAGACTGACCCTTGCAGCCAGGTTCGTCGAAAGATACAGATGAATAATAAGAGGAACCGGGAGTATGGGGATCCCCTCCTACATCAAGATCATAAATGGAGTGAACGGGCGCCCTCGCGGTCACGTTGAAACAATAGACGCCGTCGGAACCCGGATCATATTCAAAGTATTGTGCCGCAAAATCGCCTTCATCGCAGTTGTTGTCATGGTAGTATGTGGCTCTCTTCCAGTAGGCAGAAGCAAATAGGACGTTTCCAAGGGAAACCGCAAGGATGGGCAAGAAACGCATATTGGACAGAATGACAAGATAAATCCCGTATGGTTTACTCGGGCTACGCTTAATGCTAGCCCTCACGAAGTTATTCTCAACGTACTCAAAAGACACTCTTGCAGAAGTTATAATAGTCCAAAAAAATCACTACTCGTCCGAAAAAGAAAGGAACATAAAAAGATGACTCCAAAACCCTAGCAGAGCCTTCTTTCCTTTCTGTTCTTGTCGAATTCTTTTGTATTGCTTATCTATTATTAGCTAGTTAGCCAAACCTAATGTTACAGCTGGCAAAAGTGAGAAGTAATGGTGTTGTATCTGCAAAGCTAAATAGAGTATGATATATACATATGATAATTCCAAAGATCTATTTATTAGTTTATTAATTATTATATCTTAGTATCGTATATATACCAGATCATTTGTTATGCACATTGCATTCACCCGCACGTTCTGCCGGTGTAATACTATTTCCGGTTAGACTACCCGCATGTTTACCGCCTTGCTCTTCATCTTGTCCTGCCGCTCTGCCGGCACTAGCTAGCATCCATCATCGATTACTGCAATACACTACGTGACATTCAGTTGGCATCACAGTTAATAGAGTTTATAGAGCTGATCCTTAGGATTCAGAAAAATTTTTTTTTTTTTTTTTTTTTTTTTGAAATTTTTGCGTTGAGATGGTGCGCACTTGGCACAATTAGTAGTAACGACAACGACAACGACAACATCCGAAACAGGAAAGGCCGTGTTTGTCCTGTTTGTCTCGTCAGGTGACCTGTCAGCATGCCATACGCACTAGCCGCATTGGGAATTTCTATTACCCAACATCAACGGTTGTGATTGGCCAGAAGCTGCTTCCGCAAGTGGAAGAACTGCCTGTTCGAGCTGCTTCTTGACGTTGTTTGGTGACATTTGCGCACTCTTGCCTTGGGAGCACGCAAAAGCCCCGCGGAGATGGTCTTGTCGAGCGAGTTTTTGCCAGTGATGGTGCTGCTACTTAAAGCTTCCACCGCACCCGTCCCTGACCGCAAGAGGATATCGATATATCGCCTGTGAGACAGTCTTTGTCCTTGCCTGCACACCTTTGCAGGTCGTACGGCAGATCCCACGAGAGTAGCACGGGTCCGACCTGTCACCGCCACGCCACGATCTAGAAATTCACCAGTCTCAAAGACACTTTGTTGTGTACCCAAATCTCGCCAAGCATGGGTTTCTCAGACCCTGCGGCGTGGAATTTCGACATTGATCAATGGCTCAATCCCCTGATCCCCGCGCCGCCTTGGAGGTGGCTGCCGTACCCCGTTTCCTACGTGCTTGGACACAGGAACAAGCCACAAAGGCCGATTGGCAACCTCATCATTACCGCCTGGGCTTTTGTAGGCATATTCGCCGGTCTCGTGGTGATTGAAGTTGTGTCGAAGCAAGTGGCCGTCTTCCAGGACCACAAGGCTCCTATCATCATCGCCAGTTTTGTACGTGTTTGAAACGGGAACTCTCTGCAAATGCGGCCAAGGCCCATAGCTAACCGTGTCCAGGGCGCTGCCTCAGTGCTGAACTTTTATGCCATTGAATCTCCGCTGGCCCAGCCGAGAAATTCGGTGCTGGGGCAACTGATAGCCAGTATCATCGGCGTCGCCATATGCAAGCTCTTCGCATTGAGCCCACATTTCGAATCCATCCGCTGGCTGGGTGGTGCACTAGCATGTGCTCTGGCGACGGTGCTGATGGCCCTTACCAAAACGGTGCATCCACCGGCAGGCGCAACGGCCCTGCTGGCGGTTGTCAGCGACGATTCACTTCCGCTGGGGTGGTGGCTGGTCCCTGTGATTCTGCTGGGGGCGGTCCTCATGACGGTCGTCGCCATAATCATCAACAACATCCAGCGCAGGTTCCCGCAGTACTGGTGGACGCCCGAACACTTGTCCAAGACGCAAGCAGTGAAGGACTCGAAAGACGCACTGGATGCCGATGTCGAGGGGCAGCTGTCCAAGAGCTCCCTTGCCCAGGTTGACCGCATCTCGGAAAGCCTCTCGGTGGATCAGGAGCAAGTGGTAATCGCAAAGGGCCGGGTGGTTGTGCCTGACCACCTGTACCTGAGTCCGGAGGAGAAGAGTTTTTTGATCGAGCTCAGCGACCGGCTCTGATGTTGATTTGATTAGCTATTATGTTAGCTCTAATATAACGACCATGATGAATGCAAAACAACTGGATATGACAGACCCAATCAGAAGCACAGCGTAGTTGATTAGACCCGGCGGCCGTTGCTGCCTGAGGCCGCCACATCGCCACCCGGCGCAATGACGTGGGCGGGCCAGTCAGGGCTCGCGAGGGGCAGGCGGGGCTCCACCGGGCACAAAATTTCAGAAGGAAAAAATTACATAGTGGTCAAGCAACAGGGCTCTTTCTCCCCTGCATCCATCCGCACAACGCTCCCCTTGTCTGCATCAGGAGGCAGAAGACGGCCAGCATCACTATTGAAACGGGTCGCCATCGATTCTCGTTTCTCGTTCAGTCTTCCTTTTTCTCTTTTTTCCTTTTTCTAGATACCCCCCCTTGTGTTCTTCGATTAGCGGGGCGCCCCGTAATCGATAAGGCAGACAGTCCCCCCACCACCACCAACAACCCGGCTTCGAAGTTTTTATTCGACTTTGTTCGTCTGGCAGACACGATCACCCTGGGCTGTCGATATTGAGCCCTTACCCCCTTTGTTTTATAAAGTCGGCTCATCTCTCCGACTCTTCTTAATCTCCCGACAACATGGTCTCCGCTTCCAAAGCCGCCCGCCAGGCCAAGCGTGCTGCCGATGGCGACAAGAAGCCTTCCAAGTTGGCTGCCAAAAAGGCTGCCAAGGGCACTGACACCCCCGAGCTCTTGGACGGCGATGGTGATGCCGTCCCAGGTGACGACCAGCCCGCCACTACCGCCGACAAGATGAAGCAAGTCGACAAGCTGACTGCTCAGATGGACAAGCACGGTCTCTCCGACCGAGTCACAACCGGTGTCCTGTCGTCGATGGCATCGTCCCGCGATGCCAAAGTCACATCTGCTTCCCTGGTGTTCCACGGAAAGGTTCTTTTCAACGACAGTATTCTCGAAGTCAACTATGGCCGCCGCTACGGCCTATTGGGTGAAAACGGTTGTGGTAAGTCTACATTGTTGAAGGCCATCGCCCAACGCGAATTCCCCATTCCGGAGCACATCGATATCTACCTTTTGAACGAGGGTGCACCCCCCAGTGACCTTGGGGCTCTGGAGTGGGTCGTCAGGGAGGCCGAGAATGAGTTGGCCCGTTTGGAGAAGCTGGCCGAGGATATTCTCGAGTCGGACGGCCCCGAAGCCCCGATCCTCGAGGATCTTTACGAAGTAAGTTATTTTTAACGACCTCGCAATACAATCCGATGATTTACTAACTCTCTTCGAAGCGTATGGAAACCATGGACCCGTCGACCTTCCACACCCGTGCATCTTTGATTTTGACGGGTTTGGGATTCAACAAGACCACCATCCAGAAGAAGACCAAGGACATGTCTGGTGGTTGGCGAATGCGTGTCGCCCTTGGCAAAGCCCTCTTCGTCAAGCCCTCGCTGCTGCTGCTCGACGACCCTACCGCTCACTTGGATCTTGAAGCCTGTGTGTGGCTTGAAGAATACCTTAAGAAGTGGGACCGCACCCTCATGTTGGTTTCTCACTCGATGGACTTCCTCAACGGTGTCTGCACAAACATGATTGATATGCGCCAACAAAAGCTCATCTACTACGGTGGTAACTACGACTCATACCACAAGACTAGAGAAGAGCAAGAGACAAACCAGATGAAGGCCTACAACAAGCAACAGGAAGAAATTGCTCACATCAAGAAGTTCATTGCCTCTGCCGGTACCTATGCAAACTTGGTCCGTCAAGCCAAGTCTCGCCAGAAGATTCTCGACAAGATGGAGGCCGACGGTTTCATCCAGCCCGTTGTCCCAGACAAAATCTTTACCTTCCGTTTTGCCGATGTCGAGAAGCTTCCCCCACCTGTCTTGTCCTTTGACGACGTCACCTTTTCGTACTCTGGCAAGCCCGACGACACCCTGTACGAGAACCTCGACCTTGGTGTCGACATGGACTCGCGAACTGCTCTGGTCGGTCCTAATGGTGTCGGTAAATCGACACTGCTTCGTTTGATGACCGGCAAGCTCAGCCCCAACAGCGGCCGAGTCACCCGTCACACTCACCTGAAACTTGGTCTCTACAGCCAGCACTCTGCCGAGCAGCTGGATCTAACCAAATCCGCCCTCGATTTCGTGCGAGACAAGTTCAGCACAAAGAGTCAAGACTACCAATACTGGCGTCAACAGCTCGGTCGTTACGGTCTGTCTGGTGAGTCGCAGACTGCGCTCATGGGCACTTTGTCCGAAGGACAAAAGAGCCGTATCGTCTTCGCTTTGCTTGCTATTGAATCGCCAAACATGCTTCTTCTGGACGAGCCGACCAACGGCCTCGACATTCCCACCATTGACAGTTTGGCCGATGCCATCAACTCTTTCAACGGTGGTGTCGTCGTAGTATCTCACGATTTCCGGTATGTCTTATTTACTATCCCTTACACAAGGAACCTTTCTCTAACTGGATTATAGACTTTTGGACAAGATTGCCAAAGATATCATGGTGTGTGAGCACAAGACCATTCGCCGATGGGATGGCAGCATTGGAGAGTACAAGAACTATCTCCGCAAGAAAATGGTTCAAGCAGGTGCTGTCTAGATTGTGTAAAAAAAGGTCCCCTCCAAAAGAAATGTCTTATGTGGACGGACTCCACATATGAGGCCCTTTCTCTTGTCGTGTTCTTTTTTTTAAATTAATATAGGAACGCAAGAGAAAGGGGACAAAAGCAAAAAATTCATGTTCCCCTCCATTTTACGAAATGAAATTAGGATATTCAAAAAATGAGGGTAGTCAGCCAGCCCCTGGTTTGGCAAAGGGGAATCAGGTATTTCCGCCTTTCCAGTTCATGCATATTAGATCTTCCTCTTTTTTTGTGTGTGTGTGTGTGTGTGTGTGTGTGTGTTTTAGACTTGTGTGAAAAGGGAGAGAGTCACCGATAGAAGTCGGAAGGGGGTAAAAAAGTAGGGGATATACGGTTTGGATCAACGAGTTTGTGCATTCATCATTATTCTCACCTATCTATTATTCATCTATAAACCTCCTTTTTGACTTTTTTCTTTTTCTGTTTCTTTCCCATTTCTTAAACAAGTCATTGTCTGATATCATGTGTGGACTGTCTTGTCTACCCTTGTCATGTTCCAGAGAGAAAAAAAGAAGGAAAAAGGAAAACACCAGCTACTGGGACTTTTTTGACTAGAAATATAAAATGGTGATAATTCTTTAAAACAATCAAAATTGATCCCTTTTTCTTCCAATGTTATTTTTACGACGGAACAAAATGTCACGGTAAAAAAATACGCGTTTATTTAGGTAAATAATATCGACATAGATGCCATGTCTAAAGATTTAAGAGTACAAGTTATCAAAAGTAATCAAACGTGTGTATGACAGCCTCAAAAGAAATGAGAGAGATTTTTCCTCATACACCCAGAGATTGCACAAACTAGAGGTACAAGCCCTCGGGTTCGCTCTCGCTCTTGGTCTTGAGTACCCGTTCCCTGGCAGTTCGGAAGTCTTCCATTTGGACTCTCATTCGGCGCTCACGCAGAGCCATGAGACCGGCCTCGGAGCAGATGGCTTTGATATCGGCACCCGAAAGGTCGTCTTTCTGACTGATGAATTCGTCGAGGTCGACATCTTCGCTCAGAGACATCTTGCCGGTATGCAGCGTAAAGATCTTTCGCTTGGTGTTTTCTAGAAGAAAAAAAAGTTAGCGCTAAAACTTAAAAAAATCATGCAAGGTTTTGAAGACTTACGATCAGGGTTCTCGAAGAGGATTTTACGATCAATACGACCAGGTCGGATCAACGCAGGGTCCAGGCTTTCGATCTTGTTGGTGGCCATGATCACCTTGACGTCTCCACGGTCATCGAATCCATCCAGCTGGTTCAAAAGTTCCAACATGGTTCGCTGGATTTCTCGTTCACCTCCAGATGTGGAGTCGTAGCGCTTGGTACCAATAGCATCGATTTCGTCGATGAAGACAATTGATGGGGCATGCTCCGCAGCTACTTGGAAGATTTGGCGCACTAGTCGTGGACCGTCACCCAGGTACTTCTGAATCAGCTCACTACCAACGATGCGCAAAAAGGTGGCACTCGTTTGATTAGCCACAGCTTTGGCGAGAAGAGTCTTCCCCGTTCCCGGGCTACCATAAAGGATAACACCCTTGGGGGGTTTGATACCCATTTCCTCGTAGAGCTCAGGGTGCAGCAACGGCAACTCCACTGCCTCTCGAACCTCTTGAATCTGAGTCTCCAAACCACCAATATCTGCATACGATTCTGTAGGGGCCTTATCCAGTTTCATGACAGACACCAACGGATCAGCGTCATCTGTCAAAACACCAACCACGGAAACAGACTTGTGATGCAGAAGAACACTGGCACCCGGCTCCAAAAGATCCTTGTCGACAAAAGACATGATGGAAACGTAATACTCTGGGCCGGTGGCGCTGGAAACGATGGCGTGGTCGTCATCGATCATTTCTTCCAAATTGCCGACACTCATGGGGCTTCCTCTCATGTCATCCACACGGCCTCTTTCATCGGCATTCCTATCCAACGCATCCAAATCTCCCGTTGCCGAGGGTTGGGCAGTAGCCTGAGCCTTTGCTTTGCGGATTCGTTCTTGGTTCTCGACGTACTCCTCCTCAAGAAGCAGATGGTCGTGGATCCGTTGCATTCTTAAATATCGTAATTTACACCTCGACGTTGGCAGGATCGTGGGAAGTTTTGCAGCAGCATTTGGACCGGCAGCCCTACGCTTCTTGCGGCCGATACGGGTGGTAGGTTGTGGGGGTGGTTCATACTTTGGCTTATCCTTCTAATCACACGACAAGACGTTAGTTGTTCCATCTTTCCCACGCAACCAGAGTCGGGTAAGGTCGCACCTTCTTGCTCTTATCATCGCCTCCATCCCCTCCGGGGCCACCGCCAATATTGGATTGTTGGTTTCCCTATGCAACACAGTTTAGTTAGTGGATGGCGTAAGCTCCGAACGGGCGCCAGGGCTTACCATGATCGGGAGCTGTAGAGCTCAGCCAGGGAGTCCTTTCCGATGAAGAAAAGAGATCAAGCTTGCAGTCAAGCACCAAATATGTTAAAAGGAAAATGGGGGAAAGTGAGATAAAAGACGAGATGGCGGTGGATGATAGCTGAGCGATGTGCTCTGTGGTGTTGGGAAGCTGGCCGGAGCTGTCGAGAGCCGCGACTCTGGAGTTGCCTTCCGCTCGGGTCACGGGACTAGTAGCAGCGCTTATGTCATCGGCTATTCCTAATAACTATAACTAACCTAACTAGTTCAGTCGCATTGACACCTTTAAGCGCCGGGCCACTACCACTCTCTCCCCTCTTCATATCTTTTGTATACCATGGATTAAATACATCTCTAGTCTTCTAGTGCAGCTATGAACACTATGGTTGTCATTCCTACTGCTGAGATCCTACCACCATGAACGGCCCAGGAAGCGGGTCGCGTATGTTATATCTAGATCTGACTTCCGGGCTATAGTTTCCTACAACCTCAATCCCAACAGCCTAGTTGATTTCCATGTTGCTGAGTGCTGGGTCCTTCTATTAAACACTTATTTGCCCGTAGTTTGATTGACGCTTAGCCGTACTATTGGGGGACCTTTGCTGCTGGCTCATCATCGTCATCTCTTAAGGTACTCCGGACTAACCCAGTTCGATTAGACCCCGCCTGGGTTAGTCATCGCTTGGCCATCATCATCCAGCTTTGGAGATCTGACGAATCGTCATTTCCTACAAACTGCTGGCATGTCCGACGTTATGATCCAAAAGACTTCTAACATCACTTACGGACGCTACGCTACAAATCTCTTATCAACCAAGGGAGTCTAAACGTTCCGTGATAGGCATCAAAACACCCAGCCTCCACGTTCCAGATTCGGGACATCGGATCCTCTAGAAACACTGCCTCGTCATCATAACAGACAGTGTGAGGCTGGCAACTATTCGAGTACTGTCTCCTAAACAACCTCAAGCTCCATAGCCATTCATTGTCGACCCTACTTGTTGCTACTGTTGCCTGCTCGCCGGCCACCTTTTGCAGCCTAGCTGCCCCCGCTCCAATCCTCCGCCTTCCGTGACCAGGTTATCATTGCTTGTTCAAAAGCTTTCTCGCCTCAGGCCGAGCAACTGTCACCCATCACGTCGAAACTCAAGCACTCAGCCAGCTCCCCGATACCATGGCTTCCAACCGAAACCGCCGCATTGCCAAGGAAATCGCCGACATACACAATGATTCTCACTCCCAAGTGACTGCGGAGCCTATCGGTGCTGAGGATGACCTGACACATCTACGAGGGTCTTTTCGTGGCCCGCCTGGAACGCCATATGAGGATGGCACATTCTTTGTCGATATCAAAATTCCGACTGAGTACCCTTTCCGACCTCCTGTGATGAAATTCGAGACCAAGGTCTATCACCCGAATATTAGTAGCCAAACTGTAAGTCTGGATCGGGCATCCCATGGTTTATTATCCAAATCGCTAAGTGTTGATCCAGGGCGCCATCTGCCTCGATACGCTATCCTCCGCCTGGTCTCCGGTCCTCACGATAAAATCCGCCCTTCTATCTCTACAGTCCCTTCTCAGCACACCAGAGCCCAAGGATCCTCAAGATGCAGAGGTTGCCAATATGCTGTTGAAAAAGCCTAAAGAGTTCGAACGCATGGCCAGGGAATGGGCGATCAACTTTGCCGGCGCTCCTAAGAAGCAAGTTGCTGAAGGTAGTGGGGGCGCAACCGACGCCTCCATTAGGGAGCAAGAGCGCAAGGCCAAGGAAGATGAGGAGCGCGACGCAATTGCTGCGTATGGCAACCCGGCCCCAGATCTTCTCCATTTAATCAGCATGCTAACTTGCTTTTTAATAGGTACGATGGATATAACAAGGATCTCATCGACCGGTTCTGTGGCATGGGATTCGACCTCGACCGCGTTGTAGCCGCTTTCAACTACGTTGGTATTGATCGCAACGATGGCGAGGATTACGAACTTGAAGGAGAGTACCTTGGTGATATTACTGCACACCTTCTAGGTGAGCCATGATTTACGCATTTATGGAAGAGTTATTGCATAAGCGACCTATGTGGGTGGTTCGGGGTTGAACGAGCGTATGGAGCCTGGCGAATCCCTGTCATTTCGATTCTTGTCTGTTTATATCACTTTTTTTTTCTTTGTTTATTTGGGTTCAGATCGACTCCAAGATAACGACTGGGCCTGCATGTCAGGCATCTGACGTGTTTTTTCTTGTGACTTTCCATTTTGGCCATTTTTCTGGACTAGTTTTGTTGCATACTTGGAAGTAGAGTCAATAATGGCAATGACATGAACTCCTCTTTGAATTTTTGATTTTTGATTACCATTATAGATATAATATTTTCCGAAGCAGTGTTTTCAACTGATCCAAAATAATAGAATAAGACTGGTAGGTCAGCTGCCAGTCCAAGCGGCCTGCAGCGCACGCGACTGGTCAGTGCTTCCCGCTCGATGTCATCGATAAGCCGCATCGAATGGCGTTCTTTAGGTCCAACTGAAAACGAAGCAAACTTTCTCTATCACCGCTCTCGCTCATTCAAATTCACATAGAAAACAAATCCTTTGCTCCTTGCAGAATACAAAATGCGACTACTTTGATCACAACGTTCTAGGACGAGAAATTTCTAACAATAGCCACCGAGCACATCGACTGCTTTCCAGCCTCCCCGCGCCCACTATGCTCGAAGATGAGATTTACAGATCCTCAACACAATTTCGGATATGGTCGTTCTCAAAGGATAACTTGAATACGCTGCGATCAGATACCAACGCTACGGCATGCGAACGTCTCCGGGCTGCCCAACAGCGAGCGCGTGAGGCTCCTAGGTCCGTCACCCCTTCGACAACGGGCAATACAACTCCAAATCCAACAAGCGAAAGCGAGACAAAATTGGAAGCAGCCCTGGAAAAGGATGTCGACTGTCTTACTCCGGAAGAAGAGTTGTCTTTTGTGCGATACTTTTGTGAGCAGGCTTTGGAACTTGGGGACAAATACAAGCCAGCTCTGCCGACCATGGTCAGGGTAGGTGAGAGCAGAAAAATCAAAAATAAGAAGCAACTCTTGTTTTCAGCCTTGTCTTAAGGGGATTACAACGAGGCTAATATTGGTGAGGCGACAGGCGACAGCAATACAATTCCTTCGACGATTTTACCTCACAAATTCCGTTATGACCTACCATCCGAAAACGATAATGCCTTGTGCATTGTTCCTTGCTACCAAGACCGATAACTACTTCATATCTTTGAATTCCTTTTCAAAAGAAGTGCCGGGGATCGAAAAGCCGGACGACATCATTGCCCCCGAGTATACTCTAACACAGGGACTCAGGTTTACGTTCGACGTGCGCCATCCTTTCCGTGGCCTTGAAGGAGGAGTCATGGAACTTCAAGCTATCGCGCTAGGTGAAGGGAAACCGGCACCACATAGCATGGGTCAGACAGCTGAGAGCATGAAAGAAGCGTTACAATCCATTGCTCCGCTTTCGTCTTCAGAAAGGGCGTCGGTATCGACTCGAATATTGAACGCGCATGGAAAAGCCCGAGAGATTCTCAAGACAGCCGCCCAAATGACGGACGTCTACTTTCTCTACACACCATCTCAGATATGGCTTTCTGCTTTCTTTCTCGTCGACGAGCCATTGGCCAGGTTCTATATCGATACCAAATTAGGGCCAGAGACCAGCCATGCAGATACCACCAATCCACTTGTAGTTCTACGCACAAAGCTGTTGAATACCCTATCAGAATGTTCAAAAACGCTTGGCTCGTATGTTCCGTTGGCTTCGAATCCGGACGTCATGAAACGCCTCAGAGCCATTGCCAAAAAAGTCTACCGGTGCGAGCAGATTGAGAAACTGGATCCAGGCGCTCCAGAGAGTGGGCAGAAACGCGTCCCCGGAGCAGAGGGTGCGTCTGAAAGTGAAATAGACAGAGCGGCCAAGAAACGTCGACTGGAGCGTGAGAAGCGGGAACGAGAGAGCAAAGATGTCTTTGGAGGCGAACTGGTCACACAGCGAAGTCGTGTGCCGCAGGAATGAGCATAATCCTACGAAATTGGGTTGAGTTTGGATTCGCGAGCATGGAAGCGTTTAGACATGAGTATGAGATTTGCTAATAATTGCAATATTGTATCAATAATTCAATATATTTATACACAACAATTAATCCTGGGGGCGTCTTGGACTTGCCATATTTATCTTTAATTACTCGGGGATTTACTCGTCCAAATATTCAAGTTTTACACACCAAGGCCCGAATTCTATGTGATAGTATTCTCTTCTACTGCAGCATGTAATGCCATTACAGTGTACCGATGGTCCGATAGACGTCATTGCCATGTGATTGGAGCTTACCGGGATGTGATTGGCCAGCAGCTCGAGGTAAATGCAAACACTGCAAAACTCCCACCCAGTATGCGACATCTCCGACAATCTTCAAAGCCAGAAATTTATCCTCAATCCAACAAAAATCGGCAAAAATGGACGGCTTTGACGAGGAAGCTTTCAAAAAGTTCTTTCCGAGCGGCTTTGGAAAACAAGAGAAGCAAGCCGATGTCGCTGCCCAAATCGACCGATCAAAACGAACTGACCTGAAGACGAAGTCTGGAGGCGCGGAAAATGAGGAAAGCGAGCGGAGAGTACAAGATTCCACAGCTGCAGAGGCAACGGATCCCGAAAAAGATTCAGACAGTGACAGCGATGACGATGATGACGATGACGATGACGACGAATTCCCCGTATCGCATGAGCTCGTGCTCAAGACACACGAACGCGCCATAACGACAACGTCCCTTGATGTATCCGGGGGTCGACTTGTTTCTGGCTCTACAGACTGTACAATAAAACTTCACGATTTTTCTTCAATGACACCATCTACGATCCGAGCTTTCAAGTCGATCGACCCGAGTGCGAAAAAGCAGTCCGCAGCACAAGAGACTCACCCAGTGCATTATGTCGCCTTCAACCCCATATCGCCTAGCCAAATTTTGGTTATTCCGGCCACACCCCAGCCGAAGGTCTATGATCGGGATGGCAACGTGCTCACCGAATTTGTCAAGGGTGACATGTATTTGCGGGACATGCACAATACCAAAGGCCATGTCTCGGAGGTCACGTCCGGTGCTTGGAGCCCTACGGATTACAACTTATGCGCCACTGCCGGCACAGATAGCACTGTCAGGATTTGGGATGTGAATGTGGGTCGAAATCAGAAAGAAGTTATTGTCCACAAGTCCAGGGCTGCGGGTTCAGCGGGAAGGACAAAAGTAACTACCGTTGCATGGGCTTCCCCCAAACAAGGCGGGCCCAATGTGCTCGTTGCCACGGGCTTTGATGGCAGCATAGCTATGTGGAGTGGCGATGGCCCTTTTACCAGGCCAGCTGCAGAGGTCAGAGATGCGCATACCAGGGACACGTGGACTGGCGGTGTTGATATTAGCATTGATGGACGGTTAGTAGTGACGAGGGGAGGCGACAATACTATCAAGCTGTGGGATACGCGGAAATTCAAGCAGCCTGTCACGACCGTCACGCACCAGTCGACTTCGGATCATTACCCATCGACAAACATCAAATTCTCACCAACTGGTACCAACATCATCACCGGCTCCGAAACGGGCCATCTCCATATCCTGAACCCAGCGACACTGAAACCGGAGCTTGTGACGCCTGTCACACCAGGGTCTCCTTTGATCACCGTGCTTTGGCACGATAAATTAAATCAAATACTCACGGGGTCTGTCAATGGCGAAATGCACATGCTGTATAACCCGACAATGTCCACCAAGGGGGCGGCCCTTGTTATGTCCAAAGCCCCTAAGCGGCGACATATTGATGACGATCCCAACTTTACAACAGATATATCCCAAGGGTTCTCTGGCGACTCAGTGGCTGTCGGAGCAAACGGCGTGCCTCAGTCAGCGGCGGCAAGCTGGTCTGCTCGCCATCCCACAGTTGGCCTCACAGTATCTGGACGCTCAAGAGATCCTCGTCGGCCGCATCTCCCTGCTCAAACCCCATTTGCAAAGTCGCAGCCCGATGAAAAGCACATTCGCGAGAGCATTCCACTGAGCTCCATGCGTGACGAGGATCCTCGAGAAGCATTGCTGAAGTATGCTGACAAAGCCAAGAACGATCCTATCTTCACCAAGGCTTGGGAAAAGACCCAGCCAAAGACTATATATGCCGACATTAGTGATGAAGAGGATGATCGTCCCGAAAAGAAAAAAGCAAGGCGATAGAGTTTCGGTCCTATGAAATGCATCCTTCATCTCTTCTTATATTTGTACATATACTACAGGCGCATGGAACATGGAAACTGGTGATCGATATCTATGTATTAGGGAACTTATCAAAGCTGACATACTAACAAAGTGAAAAAGACCTGGAGACTCTAAAAATTGAATTAGTATTTAATAAGTCTGTACTTCTGATATAGATATACTCCTTGGGACCCACTTATTGCTGCCAAACAACCAATTAATTTCGCCCGTGAATCCCGTACTGACGCTTTTGCCCACCGCCGATAAGCTTGCTGGCAAAGGCAAATTCTGAACAGAGTGCAAACCTAGTCCTTATTGTCAATACGTATCACGAAGCAGTCCTCACGGTACACAGGCGCAACCCCCGCCCAGCCGGCGTGGCCGATCCTCACGAGAATGCGCTGCGTCCTTGCCGGATGGGATTAGCGTCAGCTGGCTTCCTGCACGTTGACGCCTACGCCGCAAGGGCCGCCCAAACCCGCTTCCTCCCCAGCTCGCGCGCTGCGTCCGTCTTGTCGTTGTGTCGTCTGCCCTCGATCCTGTGAGTTCTGATACTGCATTACAAGCTGTTACTGTCGCAGGCCCATCCTTAACCCGTACATGTTCTAACACTCAACCTTTTTTGTCCCCTCTGTACAGAAAGTCGTCGTACCCCGTTCCTCCGAACATCAACCAAGAAAAGGAGCGCATCACACGCGCCATCAGTGACAGCGTCTTGTATGGGACAAAGCGACGGAATCATGTTTCTCGAGTCATGATGCGACTAGCAAATAAACTATCTGGGTCATCTTTTGCTTGCTACTAAGCTTTCAGGGTGGTACTAGTTGCTCTCACGCAAGCCCTCGAGATACGCCGGCCAGGAGGTAATGGATGGTATACTATCGACTATGTCGTCTACAGGGCCGACATCCACGGCGCTGCCTGTGCCCGACACCACAGTCCTCCCCACGCCATCTTTGCTTCCAACCACATACAGCTTGCTATCCTTAATCCTAGGAGCACAAGATCCCGACGGGGACGATGGACACCAAGCCCAGCGATGGTCGTCTTTTATTGGAATAATTGTCGCGATATGTGGGAATATCTTGATATCATTTGCACTCAATATTCAGCGGTACGCCCACGTACGCATCGAGCAAGAAGCCGAAGGCCAACGAGTCCGCTTGCGATCTCGAAGGCATGTGTCGACAAGCACATATGGTTCAATCGACGTCCCATACAGAGACGATCCCAATGATGATAGCAATAATGTTACTGGAGAAGCAACGGTCAGCCGGGTGCCTCAGAATCGCCGGGATGGGTCTTACCGCGATTATGAAACCGAAGAAGAAGACCATGATCATATGGACCGATCTGTTCTGTCCGATCAGACTTTGAGACCTGGAGACAAGGATATGGGACACACCGACCGGGCAAATTATCTCCATTCGCCATATTGGTGGGCAGGTATTATCCTAATGACCCTGGGAGAAATGGGCAACTTTTTGGCCTATGGATTTGCGCCGGCTTCGATCGTTTCGCCTTTGGGGGTGGTCGCACTCATTTCGAATTGCGTAATTGCTCCCTTTATGCTAAAGGAGAAATTCCGACGACGGGATTTCTGGGGCGTTATTATCGCCATCGCCGGTGCGGTTGTTGTGGTGCTGAGTGCAGAAACCTCGGAGACCAAAATCGGACCACATGAAATCTGGGTCATGATCACCAAATGGGAATTTGAGCTATACTTAGGACTGACGGCTGCTTTGATCGTCATCCTTATGTGCTTGAGTGGGAAATACGGTAGCCGTACTATCTTGATCGATTTGGGCTTAGTTGGCCTATTCGGTATGTTGACAAGACTTGTTCCTTATTCTGTTTAGAGACACTTACAGGTTCTTCAGGTGGCTATACTGCGCTCTCAACCAAAGGTGTAGCGTCATTACTGTCTTTCACGCTTTGGCATGTCATTACTTTTCCGATTTCTTATTTGCTTGGTGTGGTACTTGTCGGCAGTGCTTTGATGCAAATACGCTACATTAATCGTGCTTTACAACGATTCGATTCCACCCAAGTCATCCCTACTCAATTCGTTCTCTTCACCCTCTCTGTCATCACTGGGAGTGCTGTCTTATATCGAGATTTCGAATCCGCTACGCGGTCTCGAGCCTTGAAATTTGTAGGTGGATGTTGTTTAACTTTTCTGGGTGTTTATTTCATCACTAGTGGTCGAGTTCGCCACGAAGATGAGTACTCAGAAGGGGAAGAAAATGATGAAGAAGCCGACGTTGGCTTCCCTAACACTCAACGATATCGAGATTCAATAGACGAACCTGATGAAACTCGCACAGGCACGCACAAGCCAGGCGAGACTGGGATTGAAGCAGAAAATCTATCGCGATCACCAAGAGCTTCATTACAAAGTATGAATTCAGAGGGAGATGCCTTGAACACTCCAAGAGGCCTCCTGTCGCCGGCCATATCGGAGCATGAAGGATCCTTGTCCGGTGATTCTCTATCCCAAGAACTCACATCGTCACCTCCTCGACCCCAGTCACTTACCGACAACCCTTGGGCCTCCTCGCCCGAAGATACCATCAAAGCTGCGACACCAGATCCACTTGTACATAATAGCGTGCCAACAACGCCTCCAGGAGTTCGCACCCGTGTAGCACAGACTCCCCCTATCCTCTTTCGTTTCCCAGCTGCTCCTTCAGAAGATGCAGCGCAACCACCCAATCCAGACAGTGCTGGCCGTTCAGCACGCGCTGCTCGACCTTCAGCAGAGCTAAAGACTCCCGAGCAGCGGCGTCGGAATGCCCCTCGCACTCCACAATCCAACGCGAGGAATTCCGTCACTCTGCGGTTAACACCCGGTCCTTTAATTACCCCGTTGTCATCCACTTTATCTGCTGTAGTTGCGGATTCTCTCAGACGTGGTGAAGGCAGCCCAGGAAGACATCAGCGCAGCAGGTCTGTCAGAGTTCGGCGGCTGGGTTCCGCTCCTCTGATCATTGGTGAAATGAATGACGATAACGGTTTACTTGAGACTGAATTGTCAGGCGAGAGCCATAATATGGGTTCCACTGCCGTCACAAGCACTCCCAGCTCGTCTCGTGTTAATTCCACCAGAGATGTCCTTCAGGCGAACACTACTTTGACTGCTGATGGCCTCACAATCAATAAAAAGACCAACGATGATGATGACCCTTCATCGACACGCCTGCGCAGCTTGAGTGATTCCTTAAGTGGTGGTCTAGCCTGGCTTGGGGAAACACTTCGTCGGCCTAGGAAGCCAGAACCGACTTCCGCGGCACAAGCGGACGACGATGAGGCCCCCGAAGGACCATGATAGCACGATAGTGCTTATCGCAACCTACATATACGTGTCTCCGTTTGGCGGCGGTTTCTTTGATTTCTCCTGTAATTCATATAGCATTCGGGTACATTTAATTGTTGATAGGCTTTTAATTTCTATACTGTTTTAATGTACAGGTTTCCGCTGAATTGTGTATAAGCTGCATTCAAATTTATGTAGATATTGATGACATTCGCATCAGTACTAACATCAATGGACCAATTAAATTCTTTCTTCAAACATATGTAAATGAAATCCTAACATTTCATCTCTGGCGACTCCTACTCGATGAACAAAGGCAGATCACCCATCCCCGACCTCGAATTTTGTCATTCCACTATCAACTGACCCAAATACTGGGAGTGATTGCATGCAAGTATTTATAGTTTCAATCCTTCGCAACCGTTTCAATGAAACAATGAGGCTCTTTAGTAAAAGTATGGCAGGCGGAAGACCCACATTCTTGTTCCCCACCTGCATCTGGCAAAACATGCCTATTGGTGACTTGTCTTCATCTAGCCCCACTATTTTCATCCCGGGCTTTGATCTAGATCTGGCTTATAGTAACTTGGAGTTGTTTTTCATGGGCCATCTTTCTGCACTCTGCTGCATGATGTCGTAGTATATCATACCTCTTGTTTTTCAGACTATACAAATTTTGAGACCTTCAAGAACTTGTTTGTCACAATGGGTGGTCCTGTTGCTGCGATGAAGGACCCTCAGGCTGAGGCCAAGTTTAAGAGCATCTTTAACAATACCCACAAGTATTGGTGGTGTGACAAAAGGAAAGCCTTCACGAACAAGTGTTTTGTTTCTAACGCTGGAGAGCGGTCGAAGTAAGAGGTATAATAATCATATGATGGCCAAAAGTTGGATCTCAAGCTGTAAACAGAAGGTCTTCGGATAGTCTCCTATAAAACTTCTGATCGGGGATATTAGAAATATACTGTCTGGTATGGACATCTGGAATGAGCATAGGACAGAGGAAGCATTTATTTTTGTATCAAGAACATCCATTGAAGAAAAGTGTTCCAGAAAAGAAAATTTTCGTCAGCGAATGTTCAATAGAAACCCTCCACCCCCCCAAAGAAAAAGGACCCTGCGCATGTCTTCCAGAAAGAGGTTGGTCTGTCCGTTTCCATACTATTTATAGTGAAATGAGAAACAATGAGGAAAAGCCGTGACATCATGACAACCCGAAATGAAAAACTGGACGGGACGGTAACGAAAACCAATTTATGTAAGTCTGCATCTTTCTCCTCCATATCGCGACATGATGATTGCAGCAAAGACACTACCACTCATAACGTGTAAGGTAGCATCTATGAAGCGCCATTCCTCGGATGTTAGGGCGTCTTCTGCGATCAGTCGTTCAAGCTCGATATCGATTTCTGTCTCGATCTGCAGTTGAAAAGCCTGCGTCATGGCCACAGCTGCCTGATCTGTCTGTAGTTTAAAGAGGTCCTTGATGACATCAACCGCATTGATCAAATACAAGGTTTTCCCTAACAGATAGGCTTGTTTTTCCTTTTCCCATGATCCTAAATCATTTGCGACCGAGACTTGGTCTTTTAGCAACCGGATATATCTGGCTAGCCGTGGGCTGTCTATGTCGACAGAGGAATTGAGGGCAAATTTGGTACAGCTTAAGACATATCTGTGGAGGAGCTAGTAAGAACAAAATACTTTTTTAAACAATATCTTTAAACAAAAGATTGCTGAAATATCAGGGTTGCTTACGGAACGGCAGCGTCCTCATGTCGATATAATAAAAATTCTTCCATATCCTTGTACTCCGTAGGTGGAGGTGGTCTCGAAAAGAAACGTACCATCATGTCAATCATCTCCTGACCAGCAGTATTGCCAGAGACGAAGTCGGTTTTCCTAATATCTAGGATTGCCTGGTCAATGAGAGATTGTAAAGTAGACTTTGGCTCATCGCTGCTTGTAATGCCACTCGTCATGCGGGACACAAATTCTGCGTGTACACTAGTAAACTTATTTCAGTGAGTAGCCTGGTTGTAGCTCAACATCCTGTGATAACCTACTGAATCAATATCATGCATCTCCCAGAACTCTAGGAGGTGGTTCAACCATTAGAAACGGGTCACTAGGTATCTCTTACTTTCAACCACAGACATACCGTCGAACACGAAAATAAACACATTGATCGCTGCGAGAAGCCTGGTGCGCTCTCTATCACTCTCAGGAAAGAGATAAACCGGGTACTTGACCCAGCCCTCGTCCAGGTTTTCAAGAAGTTCCTTACGTGCAATTTGCGAGATTGACAGTCCAGATTTGAATATTTGTTGAGCTGACTCATCAGCGACAAAGTGCTCTAGAAAGAACCTCGTGGTATCAATGGTTAACCGCCAGTATTTATTCTGGCGACATGTCTGGATTCCAGAGGTCCACGGAAGCCCTGCCCGGATAGGGTGGATATCGATCGCATGATCACTACGGTTGATAATATCTCGATTATCTAGCGTACCCATTCGAAGAAATCTCTTAGACTGCAAGTGATCATTAAGGTTCAGACTTGGAAGCATGAGGTAACTAGTACACCCGTTCAGATAGTCATATGAGTAGTTCACGGGAAACTGATATTCCTGATCCGTAGTTGAGGAGAGACCCTCTTTTACTCTGTCTTTTATTCATCAGCTGTAGTAAGCAGGAATGTATAGTTATATCATGAATCTGACCAACCTTTTGTCAAAATTGACGTACAGACACTTGCCTTGGTCATTTTGAAGTCGTTTTGTGGCTTTTGCCGGGATTTGTATTCGTAGGGACTTTTGTCTCATACAGTGGAAAGAATACAACATACTTAGGAAAGGACGGGTGTTGGCTATAAATAAAGGCACCAAACTCAATACCCTATGGCGCAACCCCAAAGCGCTGCGGGCAAGTGATTAGCTCTTTTTGTCTATAATGCTAAACCTCGGAATGCTTACCTCGTTAAAGAAGACTGACATATGGAGCTAGCTGCAGATGACCTACTGAACACTAAGTATGCGACATACAGTGTCCAATGCATGCAGAATTCGCGTGCAGGCTTGCAGGAGATGGGATCGTCGCGAATGACAATAAAGATGATCAGAGCCCTTATCACGGTCAAGTTTAAGCGAGTTCCACCTATATCATCCAACCAGCACCCGAAATATCCCAATTGTTAGACGGCTACTACTTTATGCTGGATATGAACTTTCCTTTTTTTTCTTCTAATCACGGTGGCCCGTCTGGGTCATCCCTGTATGTCTTTGAGGTGGTGGTTGGACGTGCCTCAACAACTTTTAACCCCTCAACCCGAATATTTTCCCTATTAATAAACACATCTTCTAAATTTGTCACGATGTTTTGTCGAAGTAGCGATAATGGATCAATATGTTAGGTTCTATTATAGCATTCAACATTACCTATCCTTATGTCAGTTCTTTTTCTACCATTTAAACTGTCTAGAGAAATAACCTCACGTAGTAGCTACATATACATTTTCTATTTATATTCAAAATAAAGAGGTCGATAAGCACTAGAATACTATTCTTGAAAATCTGAATGACAAACAATAATTTAATTACGCCTAAGGAAGAAGCTATTAGTACAGATTTGCAGGAGAACAAACAAAGTATATAGTATATAAACTGGTAAAAACGACATCTCACAGTGTGCCGTTTCCTTGCCAAACTGAAATAAAATACAGGGCTGCGGGTAAAAAGATAAGGAATAGATCGATATTAATATAATAGGGCAAATTTCAAACATGCATTCTTTGTTTCCGAAGAGTGTGTAAATACAAATATCTTAATTTGGTTCTCGAGACGTGTAATTACGGCTACGTGCATTTATAGGTGTTTCCGTTCCAAGAAATTTCTGGAATCTCGCCCAGGAAATTGATGGCACAGCATCGCTAACAAATTAAATCCCTCACCCGGTTGAAAAACAATTGGAGGCTGCCTGATCCGAGGGCTAGTGCTCACATACATGGACATGGGATACGTAGGCATTTGGGCGGGTTATTGCAATAAGTTACAACTTATCGGTCGACATTTCCTGCACGAAGATCTCTATGTGTGTTAGGATGTAAAACTACATGCTTAGTGCTGCAAAAGCCCTGGCCGGCATATCCGCAAAGGGGCAAGTCTGACTGCCCGCAGGTCGTGGTCACAGTTAAGCGATGTCACCTGTTTGCGTAGATTATATTTGCGAATTTCCTGGTCATAGGCAGGTATAGACTTGAGTCATACCTGGCCGGTTAGTGTGCATCGAGTACACAGGGTATAAGCACCTCTGTTTTCCCTTTTACCATTTCCGTAGTTAACGGCAGTGGATCTAACCGAACAACAAAAGCACAGTTACGTGCTCTCCAGATGTCGGTAGCGACCAATACACTTGCAACGTGATGTGGTTATAATTTATGTATTTTACGTCAGTTGATATGTACATGCGATTAGCGCACTCGCAAATGTATACATCATTTATTGTACGTCAATTAAGCCGCTTATAAATTTCCACTATGTTCTATCTCAATGCAAATTGCTGTTACTAACCGTAGATTTGTTGCACGGAATAAGGCGTAAATATTTGCTATGGAAATGAGATCGCCAGAAAAGGAAAAGTAAGGTAAATAAACTCGGCGACGAATTCAGGGTTCTATGAGAGATTTGTCAGTCAGTATATGTAGGACTGAAAATATTTACACCTTTTTGGCTTCGTTGTAAAAAGCTTATCGAGACTAATACTTTAATAAGACTGTACACTTTTTGAAAAATCAACGTGATCCTGGTCTACACGTAGTTTATCTTTCGGGTGCCGCGGCAAAAAAAATCATGGGATTTGAAGTGAACTGCTTTATGTGCGTAATCAAATATTGAAAGAAATTATTATCGTATAATATAGGACATAGGTAGTGTACCGATACTAATTTATCAATGCATGCAATGCCGGTTTTTGGTGGTTTCGGGATTGAACCCGTCCAGTTACGCCGCTGCAGCGTTTCGCGGGTTGAAACCTATTGCAAAAGCTTCGAATATTACACATGTTGACATATATACGATTTTATTGGTGTAGCGAGATTTTGTCGTGGATTGGGAATATGTAAATGGCTGTAAAATACTTGCAAGTTGTAAACCGCTTGTCATTTGTAAACTGCTTGCTACTTAGAGAATTGCGATATGTTTATGCTTCAAACTTGATATTTTGTAAATTAAATTACAATTTATATGGAAATTGCTTGCATTTTTGGCATTCTAAACACCAACTGAGAAGCTATAGTAAGGCCCGCAGCGAGGCTTGCATTGATTTGACGTGTCTGGGAAGCCTGTAAGCTAGTAAGTGAGGCGTTGTAGAGGCACGTGGGGGATTTGACGGCTTGCCCAGGAAGCTGCGGCGACGGTGCCGAGCCTATAGGGTGGCCCGTATTGGTTTGATGCTCTTAGGATGTCTATAAGTCGGTTAGTGAGACCTTCAAATACACGTGTTGGGAGGGGTGTTGATACCAATTGATGTATATTTACAAAGGTGTCTGCATGCGCCAATATTGGGTTGATTTGTTGACGTGTTTCTGTTTTGTGGGTCCATCGCACGTGCAAGTCAAAAAATCGATTTTCATTGGTTTTCTACCGAGTTTATATGCCTGTATAATGGTTGTAAACCTCAGAAAGTATTAAGGTTTTGATATGTTGTTCCAGAAATTCAGTAACGTTGTAGAATTGGTAACGTATTGAAATTTAAGATGATTTAATTTTATATTACGTGGAAAAACGTAGTCACGTAATAAATTGGCAATGTATTATAGATACGACGGTAACGATAATGCTTTTTGATCATGTTACTGTTACTGGCTGGGCAATGTCGCCCCCCTAAGAAAACTACGTATAGAGCTACTTCTAGCGTTGTAGTCGTGCAAAAACCTCTCACAATTCAATGTTTGTAACAACGAAAATGACTCTCGGGCTCTTTTAACTTGAAGAGCGCATTCTAACTGCCCTCAAGTTCGTGTCCGATCACATCGCACAGCAAAAAAAAAAAAAAAAAAAAAAAAAAAAAAAAA
>CVMT01000003.1:1578084-1592672 GCA_000985935.1 Talaromyces islandicus | reverse complement strand
AAAAAAAAAAAAAAAAAAAAAAAAAAAAAAAAACTTCTCACGTTCTTATACGTAGCTATTATTAGCCAAGGCTCGGAAAGACAAAGTTTGTTCGTTCTCCTAGTCCTAGAGGCCTTCCTGTTTTTGAAAATATCCATCAAATCCCCAGGGTGGATATATGGAAGGCATACAGATCATTGCATGATAACTACGGCCCAATTATCTGCTTGCAATATGTCCAAAAAAAAAAATGGTGGCCAGTCTAGGCACCTATAAAGCCGCCAAAGATCTTCTCGATAAAAAGAGCAATAAATTTAGCTCTCGACAAAAGTTCATTGTTGTAAATCATATACATCGTAGCCTCCAGACCGCCTTGCTATCGCCTGGAAAGCTCCTGCAAGCACACAAGTCATTACAAGCCTCGATGCTTAGTCCTCGCATATATCGAAGCTACCAATATCTACAAGATCTCGAAAGTAAGCAACTACTGTATGAGATCTTAAAGTCGCAAGGAAGGGAATTCCAGAAAAGCTTCCGACGATATACACCAGCATTGTCTTTTTTCCCTGGCGTATAAGCAAATGCTACCTGACATTGATAATGAGGATTATTTACAAATAATTGGAACTGGCAAAAGGCATCTCCTAGATTAATGATTAACAGGATTAACAGCCCAACTTTCTCCTATCCAGCTTTCGTTTGTGCTAAGGACATTGTTAGAAAGTAGCTCCACAACAGACAAGGCGCTGGAATTTTTCGTCCTTGGCATCTTTGTTGCATCAGCCTAAATTTCACCTTGCACAAGAAGAAATTAACGCTGTTGTTGGTAATATCGGCTTTCCAACTTCAGTGATGCCAGCCGACTTCCATATGTGAATGCTGTCGTTCAAGAAGTGCTTCGTTGGCGGTCTATTACGCCCCTAGGAGCTCCACACGCAGCTACGGAAGACGACGAATATATGAGCTATCACATCCCGAAGGGAGCAATAGTAGTGCCAAACAACTGGACAATATAGGTACTGACAAGTCACTTTTCAAAACCCCCGAAGTTTTCGTACCCGAAAGGTGGTTACGGACACCAAACCTTCCATCAGCTACTTTTGGGTTTGGAAAGATGGTTTATCCAAGGCAGCACGTCGTGCGACAATCTTTACTTGTCATTTCTTGCCTTCTCTCGGGTTATAGCTTCATCCGCCCACTTGACAGGATCAATAGGAAAATCGATATTAATTCGGAAGACGTGTTGCAGAGCACTGTCTCTGGTCCTATTCATTTTGAAGCGAGGCTAATCGTACGATCATCTCGATACAGAGCGCTAATTGAGAAGGGATTTGTGGTGATGGACACCAATGTGGATGGCATCTTGCAACGAGTTAGTCAACCCGATTAATTTTCTGTATTTTGCTGCTATATGTCATCACAATTACTAACATCAAACCCGGCCCTTATCCGTAATGTCGCTACTCATATATTTGCGGTGTGATAAATGCTCCTTTTTCTCTTCTTCGGATTTTCCTCGTTCAGTACAGACGAAATATTCAACTTCAGTTAGAATACATATTGTCGTCTGTGAACACTTTCATCATTTCATATTGTGCTTGAATGATATTAAATGCGACGCCGGCTCGTCTCTGTAGGGAACGGATTGTGCTGGAGATATGTTGGGGTGATCGAAGCAATGTGGTGGTGAACGTGTGTCATTACCACAGTATTTGACCACCTTGAGAAAGGAATAACCTAGAACCTTGCTAATCATTACTTGACGTACTTTATTTCTTTTAATCCTTATTTCCTCTTCACAAAATAAAAAAGTTCCGCCAGTGCTCCACTGCTCCCCAACGCGGAATATCGGGGCCACCGGTGTTTCACATAGCTACAGCTATTAATGAGGCCACGCATTGTAGAAAAAAGATCGACTGTGCCGATTGGAGGAAAAAAGCACATACCCACACGGGTTATAATGAAGGCGTATAACGTTTCAGGCAGGTGATGTATTGATTAAGGATCGCCGGGTTCCGAGAACCAAGATCACCATGGATTACTATTGCTTAAATAGCTCGTCTACCCTGGTGGGAATTGCTCTTTTCCTTGGAGAAGAATAAATTGAAAATAAAAAAGTTGAAAATTAAACTTCGATCTCTAAGTACTCAGGATGAAGTCTTTACTCTTGATCAGCCTTGGATTAGCCGGCATTGCGTCAGCAACGCCAACAAAATCGATAGAAAAGCGAGCTAGCTTGTGCGGACAATGGGATTCGCAAGTTACTGGCAGTTATACCGTGTACAATGACCTCTGGGGAGAGTCGCAGGCAACATCTGGCTCACAGTGTGTCACAATCAACTCCCTTAGCGGTAACACTTTGGCTTGGGAAACCGAGTGGACTTGGGTTGGAGGATCGTCAAGCGTTAAAAGCTTTGCGAATGCTGCCTATAATTTTACAGCGACGCAATTGAGCTCGATTAAAAGCATTCCTACTACATGGAAATGGAGGTATTTACACCAGTTGACTTCTTCTGTCGCTCTTTTTTTCTCCCTTGCCCAGTATCTTCAGATATATTGGTTGGGATTTCATAATCTATTCACTCGCTAACCATAATCGCTACTAGCTACACCGGCTCTAACATCGACGGCGATGTAGCCTATGACCTCTTCACCAGCTCCAGCGCCAGTGGCTCCAACGAGTACGAGATTATGATCTGGCTGGCAGCTCTCGGGGGCGCAGGCCCGATATCGTCGACCGGCTCTGCTGTCGCCACTGTCACGATTGGAGGTGTTTCCTGGTCGCTATACAGCGGTCCGAACGGGTCTACTACGGTCTACAGCTTCGTGGCCAGCAGCGAACAGACCAGCTTTTCAGGTGATTTGATCGAATTTTTCCAATACCTAGAGAAGAACGAGGGCTTTAGCTCGAGCCAGTACTTGTTGTCAGTTCAGGCTGGCACTGAGCCTTTTACTGGGTCTGATGCTAAGCTCACAACCACAGCATATAGTGTTAGCGTATCTTGAGTGTATGCATTGGGAATCCGAAGGGTATGAACATTTGAAGTGCCTTGTGTTGCTACCGAAAATTGTACCGAAAGTGTTTAGCCAATTGTAGTTGGATTTAGTTTGAGAAATTAAGAAGTTTGTTCGGATTCGATGTGCATGTAAGTATTGTTACTTCCATCGCTCCTGTCGAATACGATTGGTGGGAAATCTAAATAAAGCCCTACTGAGTAGTGAGATCGATTCATGCCGCAGAGCAAGAAAAGTGGCTAGGATCGGCGAAATCTTCAATTCTAAGGCATACCTGTTTTGTTATATGTATACGTATGCAATTTGGGAAGTCCTCTTCTAGTGAGCATTGTATCGACGAATATTCTGGTATTCAATTCATATTCCGATTTGATAACCTTTAGATGCACAATTTTAATGGCTAATAAACATTGAAATCAATACTAACAAACCATTGATTACCCCGCAAGTTAACTAGCCATGCAGTCAGTATAGCTAACTAGCCAGTAAAACCGTAGAAATTTAGGATAAAATCGATTCTCGATAGTTCAATGCGGGGATCCCATGAAGCCCACTTCTCAAGGATTTAATTTTATAATCAGAACGACATTCCGCGAGATCGTTGATCATATGGATTTCATGTGAGAACGGAATAAATAATGCAGAGAATGTTCTATGTATGTGTAGATTTGGTACCTTTTGCCTGTTTTGGAGTCCTTGTTTCCAACTTCCATTTAGGGAAACAATCAGAGAACACGATCTCCAAAGAAATCCAGGAGGTTTGCCGACTTTGATTCGGTGAATGGCCTCTTGTTCTTCTTTTATTTATACTGCTGCAAAAATCTTGTTACATAGTATATGTGACTTTTGTAACAACTCACGACGTGTGGAGAGAACGATCTAGGAAAGCCACATAAATGTTTACAACCAGAAGGCTAGCCTATGGGCTATGTCTTTTATTGTTGGGCTTGGCAGTATGTGCGAAAAGCACACTTCCATATAAAAATCCTAATTTATCAGTTGACCAACGAGTCGCTGATTTGGTCGGACGAATGACTATCGAAGACAAAATGGCGCAGTTGATACAAGGTGCGTACTCTGTTTAAGTAAGGCTAGTTAGGTAGATGGCAGGCTCAATGTTACTAATCTATGCTTCCTATATCTTGAGATTAGGAGATATAACAAACTGGATGAATTCTACTTCAGGCGAATTTAATGAGACCGGGTTGGTGGAGAACATGCAAGAGAAGGCGGGGTCATTCTACGGTATGTAACGTCTCTTGGAGATTGATATTCTTGAGAAAGGAAGCGTGGCAAATATTATTGCTAATCATGGTCATTAGTTGGATATCCTATCTCATGGGAATGGCTTACCACGAATATCCAAAAAGGACAGGACTACCTACTTCAGAATACAACCCTGGGAATTCCGGCATTGGTTCAGACCGAAGGTATCCATGGCTTTCTTATCGGAAATGCGACCATTTTCAATTCCCCTATTGGGTATGGGTCTTCTTGGAACCGAGATGTAAGTAATCTACATGTCCACATTTTCAAACCCCTCGGGTTTTGGACGTAGACTTATAGCACATTTACAGTTGGTGCAAAAAATGGGCCAAATTATCGGACAAGAAGCACGTGCCTTGGGAGTTACTCAATTATTTGCTCCTCTTGCTGATTTGGCTCGAGAGCTACGTTATGGCCGAGTATAGGAATCTCTCAAACTCTAACGAATCCAGCTAATGAACTTGCAAAGGTTGAGGAGACAACCTCAGAAGACCCATTTTTGGCCGGCGAAATTACATATCATTACATCAAGGGTTTACAAAGCCAAAATGTATCTGCAACAGTAAAGCACTTCCTAGGATTTAGCAACCCCGAACAAGGACTAAACACAGGCCCAGTCCATGGAGGCGAGAGAGAGCTAAGAACAACGTAAATCTGTCAACCTGAAAGAGATACTTTTTTATTCTTACTTATACATGTCAGCTGGGCCCCGTCTTTTAAACGAGCGATCATCGACGCAGGAGCATGGAGTATCATGAGTGCCTATCACAGGTCACGATCACCCTGCTATACAGACCATGTACAAATACTAACTATGACTCTAGCTATGACGGAATCCCGGCTGTAGCTGATTACCACACCTTGACGGAAATTCTCCGTGATGAATGGGGTTACGATTATTGGGTAATCAGTGATGCAGGTGGAACTGACAGATTATGTACAGCTTTCAAGCTGTGCCAAAGTTCACCGATTGATTCGGAAGCCATCACCCTTGCTGCTCTTCCCGCAGGAAATGACGTAGAAATGGGAGGGGGATCGTTGTAAGTATCTCCGTTTTTTTATGAGAAGGATTTTTTAGGAGCTGTACTATTTCCATGACCTATTTTCTAATCACAAAACATTGCAGCAACTTTAAGGAGATACCAGAACTGGTAAAATCCGGAAAACTAGATATCAAAACTGTGGACACGGCTGTTTCAAGACTTCTAAGAGCCAAATTTGAAATGGGACTCTTCGAAAATCCATATCCGGGGGTCCCTTCCAGCCAATGGAGTAAACTCATTCACACACCGGAGGCGTTGAGCATAGCAAGGGACTTAGATCGGGAGTCAATAGTGCTACTCGAAAACCACAACAATATCCTTCCGTTGAAGAAAGACGGCAATATAGCTGTGATTGGGCCCATGGCCCATGGGTTTATGAATGTCGGACCCCCACAAATATCAAGCTATAGTCATTATTTTACTAACGATCTTCAAAGTACGGTGACTATGTAGTATACCAGAGCCAATATCGGGGAGTTACACCCCTTGACGGGATCAAAAATGCTGTTGGAAATTCAGCCACCATCAACTATGCCCAGGGGTGCGAGCGTTGGAGCAATGACCAATCCGGATTCGATGAAGCCATTGAAGCTGCAAAAAAGTCCGATGTAGCCGTTGTCGTTGTGGGTACATGGTCTCGAGACCAGGAAGAACTTTGGGAAGGTTTAAATGCAACGTGAGTAGCTTACAGATAGTACATGTGGTGAGCTTTCTAACACGAAATCAAGCACTGGAGAGCACGTCGACGTTAACGATCTGCGTCTAGTCGGTGCCCAAGCTCCCCTTGTCAAAGCGATTATTGATACAGGAATCCCCACCATCGTCGTTTTTTCTTCTGGAAAACCAGTCACAGAGCCATGGATCTCAAACTCCACCGCGGCATTGATCCAGCAATTTTACCCATCTGAACAGGGCGGGAATGCTCTGGCCGACGTGCTTTTCGGTGACTACAATCCATCAGGCAAGCTATCAGTCAGCTTTCCACGGTCAGTTGGTGCATTGCCCATCTTCTACGACTATCTCAACTCCGGTCGGTCGATTGGAGATTCCGGATTCGTTACTGCAAACGATACCCTCGTCTTTGGGCACCAATATGTTATTGGTTCTCCGCTCCCATGGTATGAGTTTGGCTATGGGAAGAGCTACTCGACGTTCAAGTACGGTGCTGTGCAGTTAGACAAAACGAACGTCACGGCCACAGATACGGTTACTGTCAGTATCGACATCAAAAACGAGGACACAACGCGCAACGCAACCGAGGTTGTTCAAGTGTACATCACAGACGAGTATGCGTCAGTGGTCGTGCCGAACCAGCAACTGAAAGGCTTCGACAAGGTCGTCTTCGGACCTGGTGAGACACAAACCGTGAGCATCCAGATCCATGTTGGCGACCTGGGTTTGTGGAATGTTAACATGAAGTACGTGGTCGAGCCCGGGGCTTTCAGTGTCCATGTAGGTAGTAGTTCGGTTGACATTAGAGGAAATGCGACCTTCTATGTGGCTTGATTGTAGAGGATGAATTAGAAAGCTTGTGGGAGATCAAGAATTGGACTAGTTGCTATGATACTGATAAGATACTGATAATTCTTTCTGTCTCTCTCAACAAAACTGATGTAAAAGACGTACAATCATATCAACTAGTATTCAGAAATAGTCAAAATTATCATCACATTGGTATCCCAGGTGTCAGGCATCAATTGGTTCTTCGGATCAATTTAAGTCTATAATAATGATCTATAATAATGACAGTTTACGGCGTGGTTTGTGTTTAATAAACATTGACTTTCGAGAAAGGTTTTCTAATCAGGTGTTGCTGCTGGTTGTCAACCGGTATAGATGAAATAAAAGCCGACGGGAACCATGCATGTTACATCAATTGGTGAAATATTGAAGCTAAAAAAATGCAACTGGCGAACACCAAGTAGACAAACGGAAGACCAAGGTTATTCCAACATTGAGGTTTCAAGATATTTGATAAAATGTTCGGACATAAAACTTCTAAGAAACATGAACGACACAATAAAGTGGTCATATGACCAAACACGCTCACAATGTCAACAATGAAGAGGATAACCATAGCCTAGTAATTCACCATGGCATTTCGAGGCGCGACAATGAAAAGTATACACAAGAAAATCGCTGACATCAACACCACCATAGCTAAAAGAGAAGTTTCTTCAAAAGGGATTGAAGTGTACACAAGGAAATCACTGGCAAAAGGATGGGGCTACGCTGTCAGTCATGGACCACAGCGGGTTATATAACATAAAAAGAGTGTAGAGTATATATAGAGCATCTTTCTGAAGAAGACGCTCATACAAGAGGTTTTTGTGTTTCGTCTATGGGGGATCCTGCAGCATGAACTGGACCACTCGGCTTGCCTACCACTTGTTCAAGTTTCTCAAGACGATCTCGAACGACGCCAATCGCATAGCTCATTTCACGCTGCGATATTTGTTCATCGTCAATTTTGGAAGCTAAATATTGACTGAAGGCCTTTTGGCTGTGCTTTTGTGGCCGTAACTTCGAATTATGGTTCTGACCGCTAGCTGGGAAGCTGATCCCATCAAGTCCTACCCGGTCTTCCAGCCATTTCCACAGCTCGTTCTCCTCGGCGCGCCACATCTCTTCATAAGCAGCCAGGCGCTGTGGGGGAGTAAGTTTGAGACGAGTCATGTCGGATGATATTACTGTTGGCGCAGTCAGGCCCTTGGAGTATATGGTGAACAACAAAAATGCAATAATTCCAATGGCAACCTGAGCACTCCAGAGTGGTTTGAGAAGGCTCACAACTGGTTGCAACGGGCCACGAAGAGGTTCCAGTACACCCCAGCCTTGATGATCCCTTTTGTTTGCGTCAAGAGCGGCGCTGGCAGCTGCCGCCGCCACAGCCACTGTTTCGCCAGCATCGGCCACGCCTTTCTTACGGCGGCCTTTTGTTTTCGCGCCTTTTGCACCACGACTTTGCACTACAGTTTTCAAAGACTTCACAAGATCGTTGCCGAAGCCCGTCTGACCATCGATGGCCCCCTTTTCAATTGGCCCTAATGCATATCATTAGATGGGTTTGGAAAATAGAGAAGTCTTATTCACGCTTACCTTTTAACCAACTCTTCCCGGACCATTCGATGGTGCAAGACATGAGGAACTTGGTTTGGTTGTTTGGTGCCCAGGTAAAAAGATATTTCGTTTTAACCGTGAAGATGTTGCCGCTGGGAACGTCAGGGGTCTGGGTTGCAACAGTCACGAGGACCGCCTTTTCTAGATCGAGAAGATCAAGCGTTTCGCTGCTAATACATTTCGTTTGCTTGGGCCCGATGGGTGCATTCAATGGCTTGATATACGAGTACTGGCGAGACTTCTTCGCGTTATTCAATCCTTTCTTGTCATCTTCAAATTGCAATTCGAGGGATTTTTGGTCCTCTACCAAAAACTGGCTTATGAAAGCCCCAGACGCAGGCCCAAACACCAGGCTGTATACCTTGCCTAAGGGTGCAGGGACAATATCTTCCTTGACGACTTTGTCATAACGGCCTCCAGCATCGTTGTATTCTGTTGGCGCATGTGTAGCTGGCCCAGGGAATCCATTAACATCACCTTCAGAAGATCCAGCATTATCCGCGCCCCCCGCATCCAATGTAGCTAGGGCTGGGGCTGAGGCTGACCCCTGCGAGTTGGTGACCAAGCCAGAAGCCTTTCGGCTTACTTGTTTGCCTGATTCGGCAGGTTTGTTTTCAATTATGCTATCCTCGCCGCCATCATCTGAGCTGTCGTCCTCGTTATCCTCATCCTCATCGTAAATTTCATCTTCATCCTCCAATTCACTGGCAACATCGCTTTCGTTGGCTTTCTCAGTCTTGTCACCAAGACCTTCGTCGATCCTCATACCATTGAGATAGCTTCGTAGAGAAGGATGGTTGATTTTCCATATGTTGACCATCAAGTCGTATGTTGCTTCGCGGCTAAGCAAGCTGCGGAAAGTATGTCGAGAATGTAGAGTCTGAATGGCGATTGCATTGGGGAAAACCATGGCGGTATTCTCCTTTTCAATGGCGACAATCTCATCAAAACTGATGACAAGGGTTGTTACAAACCCTAGAATGTTGCTTGAGAAACAAATGTGTCCTTCAGAGATGTAGATTCGACCAGCAAGAATGATATCCCGCTGCAATGCACAGCTGTAATCCTCTATCAAAAAATCATCCTCGGGGACGCTTCGGAAGAGTTGGTGGTATTCACGGTTGCGCTTCTTGCTCGCAACAGCAAAACCAGTCAAGCGTGGCGCAGATGAATTACCATTCGGCATTCCCAGCGATACTGCGTTCAGTCCGATAGCACCTATGGTTGATCCAGTTGCTCCTGAAGAACGGCGATGACGACGAGCTAGCCGGCTGCGCACACTTCCGGTACGCCTCAAGTTACCTGGTGTCTCGCCTTCAATTGTGCTCCCCCCTGGCGGCGTTTGCTCTCCGCTCGTTTCTTTGGTCAATGGAAGTCCATTTGACCTTTGCTCACCACCCTCTTCCGGCGTAGGTAGTGTAGGGTTAGGTGCGAGCTCTGATGATTTCTCGTATGCCATTGATACTGCCCTCGCTGCTCGTAAATCTTCAATACGGGCCGACATTTGGTCTCTCTTTGCTGCAGTTGTTGAATTTTGGTTATCTGCTGGTAAATCGGGTTTCGTAATCACAACTCCGTCTTTTGTCGTCACAACACCACCGGCCGCGGAGTCTACATCCAAATGACTGAAGTCCAGATCGCCCGTACCAAGAGTGTTGACCGCAAGTTCCTTTTTTGCATCCTCGCTAGTATCTTGCGATGCCGGATCCACGAGTGCTTCTTTTTCACCCTCTGCAATCGCATCTGTAGAATTCTGGTCCTTATCCACATCGGTTGGCGAGGTGACACTGCGGTTTTTGTTCGGGCCGCCCAGGCTACCGCTGAGCGAGGAAGCAGCATTCTGGGCAGCCGAAAGTACGGATGAGAAAAATCCATTCTGGGCGCCTGACGGAGAGCGAGGACCCATGGCCCGATTCTCTTCGATAGTAGGCGTCAGGATTGTCGATTGTGATAACTTGCTTGGAGGATGAGATACGGCTTCTGCGGATCGAACACGACGGTGAGATATCATGTTGCCGGATGGGCTCACAACTGTTCCAGGAGGGAATTCTTGGCCCTTGGACTTGATAGATTCCGGCGAATCTGTGAGCTGAGGAGCAAAGCCATTGCTGGAATCGGTTGGTGTAGGTGGGGTGACAGTAGTTACCACTCTCGCAACATCTCTTGCGGTAGGTGTTTTGACGGAATTTGTACTAGCAGGTGATTGGGGTTTCGGGGGTGGAGCAGAGTCAACTACGATCGGCTTGGGTAGTGGAGGTGGTGGGCTTTGCGAGCGCTTCCCAGCTCGTCTCTCGGACAAGCTGCTTCGTCGACTACTGCCTCCGAAGATACTTTGTGGTTTCCTTCCATGACTTTCGGAAGACTGGGATGATTCTCGATCTGGGCTCACGCCTGGGCTCTTCTTACTCTGGGGCTTGAATGCATCTTTCAATCGTCTCCCGGGGGAGACGCTTTGTTTCCTGGAACTATCTGATGGAGGGCCAGATACTGTGGCCGTGAATCCAAGATGGCCGGGAGAAGAAGCTTCCGGAGCAGAAATGCTATGACGCCGCGAGGGCGATCTCGAAGATGCAGAACGAGTGTCTTCCGTGTCGTCCACGGGAGTGGTCTTTATCAATGGAGATGATGTAGTCAAATAACCAGTGTGAGAATCTCGCGGAATCAGCGGAGGTGTGCTATAAGAACAACTTTGTTAGCTTCCTTGAGATCTAGAAGATGGTGTATGCTTATTAGAGACCGGTCGTCAACCCACCGATCAGTTTCCGAATCATCAGTCAACAGATTGACACTAATAGCGCTCGGGGTCGAGCCTGCAGTATCAGAGGGTTGAAATTCCTCCGAAGGCAGCGGTGGAAAAGGACCCGCTTCATCATCGTCGCCGTCCAAGGAATTGGCAGATGGGGTGGGTTCCGCAGGTTTGTTATTGTTGTTATTGTTGTTGTTGTTGTTCTTCTTCTTCCTGCGAGAGCTAAGCAGTTTCGACAAGCGTTTGGGCGAGTCCTCAACCGTCAATTCACCACCAGCCGTTGCTGGGCGTTTGTCTGGCGTCGAGTCGACTGATGAGCGGCCATTGCTTCGAGCGGAACCCTGGGTACTCTCGGCGTCTTGGACTTGGGTAGTTAGGCTCCGATTTGACCGTGTGAAAACCTTCTTCAAACCGCCGGCATTATGAGAATTTGACGACAATTCCTGGGCGTCATCCATGAGGCAGGCGAGCCGGCACTTCCCCGCCGGGGTTGTGATCAATGACGTGTGTCGTTGGGGTCACTCGGTGGTTTCTCCTTCTCCTAACCAGACCATAGGCCGTCAATGCTGTCACAGGAATCCGGTGTCTCGTTCGTTGCCTATACAAATGCAATGGGTTATAACCCGTCGACCCGGGGAGGCCGGGATCACCTTACCTTGACGGGGAGATCAGTTTAGCTGATGCAACATCCCCTCATGCCGAGGCGGATTGACAGCGACTCTCGTCTCGTCAAAAACAAGAGTCTCGTGATTCGAAATGGTATAACGCAGGAAAATTCGATGAAAAGGAGATAAAATCAGGTGGTGGGGAGACGAGCAATGTTGACAATATTGTCGTCTGCTGCCTGGGGTTGGCAGGTCTCAGTCTGGCCTTTCGCCGTCAAGTCCAGCTCTCGGCGTCGAGTTGCAACTAAAGCAGCTATTAGTCCAATCAGCAGCCGCGCAGGCGTCGGGGGGCTGTTTTTGGCTCCAGTTTTCCTGTTCTAACGCTTTAGTCTAGAAGGGTTTAGCCCGGGGCAATGAGGAGCAGTAGTGGGGAGGAAGCCGAGAGAAGGGGAATTCAGGGATAATGGATGGAGGGACCTGCACCTTCACTATTCTCTATGTTCGGCGGCACAGGGTGCGCGGCAATGAGTCAATGCGAGAAGGAGAATGAGGTTGTTGGAGATAATTAGTTTGTCGATCCACGACGTAATGGCTGAAGGGCAAGGGACCACGGAAGGCACTGGCTAGCCGCCGCTTCCACATGACCTGTAAGTTGCAACTTACACCACCTGCTGCTGCGATGGCACGTACAACATACGACAGTCGAAAATCACACCAGCATCAACGCTACCCAGGGTGAACGAAACACAGCTACTGGATCCTTGCACTGGCTTGCTTGATCCGTCAGCTTGCAGACACCACCGTGACAGTCATCCAGCTCCCCGCACCTCCAAGTCTCCCGTTTGCGTCTTGCGCCCGACCGAGATAGTTATACGCTTTCCCCTGTCCACTTTCTAGGCCTGCATGTACACCTATTATATTTCAACAGTACCGGCGATCTCTACATTAGCTGGTGGGCTCTTAGCACAACGGTCGAGATGGAGGCCGTTCCTCTGACGTTGGTAAGAAGCTTGCTCTTGTCAGTCATACCAGACAACTAACGGCGTATCCTGACACAGGCACACACTCATGCGCGCAACGCCGTGCTTGAAACTCGCAAATCAAATCCAGTGGCAGCTAGTGAGGAGCATGACTTGGCTGCTGGAGAGTTCGCAACTGCCTCTCAGAACTGCTTGGACACTTATGTACGTCTAGGACTGTGTAAATATTCTCGCTATAACCTTACTGACTACATGCTGTGTTGCAAATAGGCCCTACGTACCTTGAAACTCCTTGAAGAGGAACATAAGCGACTCGCCGTTATTTTGCGCTCTCAACATGAGAATCCCATCCGCACGACGTCCCCGGAACGCTCTACAGCAACCTCGCCCTTGACATCACACCACAGAACAGGCCAAGTCGATTCCTCTGCACTCAAGGCTGCGCCGGCAGTGCCGCAGTCTACACCAGCCAGTGATTTACCACAACAGCCTCCAAGGCTTCCTGGGCATAATCGGCAGTTGCAGAGAGATTCTTCGTCAATAGCCAGCAACCTCGCCTCTGCCCGGGGAATCCCACGTCGAAGCTCCCCCGCCTCACCGACCTTGTCAGCACAGCACGCTGGGGGACAGCTGACTGACTCGCCTGGGCGCGCAAAAACAGCCGAATGGAGAGCACGAGAGCGAAGTAACCGTGCCGTACCAGCTCCCAGACAACCACGGTCGCCTTCGTCAGTCAATTCACCGGAAATAAAATTGCAGCGGGCTGTTCCCGTTGACAGTCATGGGCAAAAATCGGCACAAGGACAACGTGTTTCAGCTTCTTCTGACGAACCATTTCAGCGATTTTACTCGACATTTGAGGGCCTCATTTCCAAGATATCAGCCCCTTTGGCCTTTGCCGGTCTTCCTCTAGGAACCGATAATAGCGACGTATTTCACCAAAAAAAATCCTCGGCCGAGACAAAAGTTGACCGAAATAACGCAACCTCGGATCGCTCCGGCGCGACTACTGAACCAGACGTCAATCGCCTATTCTCCCGCGCAGCTTTGAGAGCGGTACGAGATTCCAATGGAGGAATCCCAAGCAACGCGGCAGAATCGTTCTACGTTGTGCCAACGACAGGCGGTACGGTCTCATATGCTGGCATCCTGTCCCGCGCCGAAAAGGAAGCCCGCCGCAACAGCATAGATGACGGCGGCGACGAAGATTTCGTAGACGCACGCGAAACACCACCATCGCCCGAAATGCTGCAAAATATGGTGGCCAGTAAGACCAGAAGCTCGCGCGGCGGGGCGCATGACAACAAAAGTACCAAGACATGGGAGGAGCTGCAGGTCGAGAACGAAGCTTTGAAGCAGCTCTCTGACCAACTCTCCAAACGACTTCACATGTGGGAGGTCAACGCCCAATCGTCGTCCTTGGCCTTGCAACAATCGCTCAAAGCCATGCATCACCACCAGCAATACAATTTCCCATCACCAACGGCGTCTTCAGCAATTCCTGCAGCTGCAGGAGGAACACTACCAAGTGATCATGAAAAGCGAATCAAAGACCTTGAAGACGCAGTCCGACGCAAGGAAAAGGAAATCGACAAGGTATCCCATGAAAACGAGAAACTCAAAGTCGTTTTGACTCGATACCGTGAGAGATGGGAAAAGCTCAAAGAAGGCGCCAAAACTCGGAGGAACGCAGAGGCCACTACCACCACCGGTACTGCTAGCCCTATGGAAACACCAACGTTGTTGCAGCAAGGCGAAGATGATATGCCTGCGACGCCAAAGATTTCAAGTGGTGGTGATGCGGGAGATTCTTGACCGGGGGGGGGGGGGGGGG
>CVMT01000003.1:1528579-1573095 GCA_000985935.1 Talaromyces islandicus | reverse complement strand
AAAAAAAAAAAAAAAAAAAAAAAAAAACACCGCGGGCAGGTGGGGCCACAGACCGCCAATCAGCGTGCGCGCGGAGGAGCGGTTCTTGCACGAGCTGTCCACCGCCCACTCGTCCCGTCCAGGCCTAGCGCGCATCCTCGGGTCGCTGCTGCCCTTTTTTGCACTTCTCCTTTCCGCCAGGCCCAGCCCGACCTCTCCTTCTTCTCTTCTTCTCTCCAGACATTCAAGCATCGTTTCTCACTGCTCCATCAACCTTTTCATCCCCCCCCCTCCGTATCTAGGGCACCAAGCTACCCTTTTCCTCCCTCAAGTCAATCTCCCGCCAACAAGGCAGCCTCCCGCTACCTGAGTCGTTTTTCTACACACCGGTCCGTTCCGTCACCAGCTCTTCGTACCTCGACCCCTTCGTCAACTCACCCACAACAAACGACCCCGTGTCCTCAGCCTAAACATGTCTACTGCCGCAGACAATCTCGCCGACACCCTGGCCTCTTCCACCATCAACGACACCAACGGCACTGCCCAGGCCGATGCCGCCGCCGCCAGTGCCGACGAGGGTCGTCGGCTGTACATTGGGAACCTCGCGTATGCGACCACTGAGGGAGAACTCAAAGAGTTCTTCAACGGCTACACCATGTAAGTGCAACTCCATACTTGATGTTTTTTTTCCCGGTCCTATTTGATACGACCCCTCGTCGAATGGTGTGTGGGTGCTGTGTTGTCCCCGCACTGTGCTGAGGAAGCTCCACAACGCTTGTTAAAAAAAACAAACCAAAAAAAAGTCACCTTACAATCTTTGTTTTTTAATTTCTTTTCTTCTATTTTACCCCTGCCACCTTCTCTGTCACTAGCATCGTCACTGACCAGTCTTTCTAGTGAGAGTGTTGCCATTCCCGTCAACCCCCGCACGAACCGCCCCGTTGGCTATGCCTTCGTTGATCTTGCCACTGCCCAGGAGGCCCAGGACGCCATCCAAAACCTCTCTGGCAAGGAAGTCCTCGAACGCAAGGTGTCCGTCCAAGTTGCTCGTAAGCCCGAGCCCGCTGAAGCCAAGGAAGGTGCTGTGAGTGGAGGTGAAGGCGCCAGCGGAGGCGAAGGCCGCAAGCGGGGATCTGGCCGTGGACGCGGCCGTGCTCGTGGTCGTGGTGGCCGTTTTGCTCGCGGTGGACGCGCTCGCAACGATGCTACCGTAAGTTTCAACCAGACACTCGCGCTCTTAGTTGTGTCCGAGTAATTTATACTGATTCGCGTGAAAACAGGGCGAAGAAGGCGAGGCTGCCGCTCCCACCGCTGCTCCTGACCAAACCGAACCTACAACTGAGGCCGCCGCCGGTGACGCCGAGGCTGTCAAAGATTCCAAGACCCGTGCCCCTCGTCCCCAGAAGCAGCGCGGACCTCCCGAGGATGGCATTCCTTCCAAGACCAAAGTCATGGTTGCCAATCTTCCTTATGACCTCAGCGAAGAAAAGGTTTGACTCTCCCATTCATCGCGATAAGATCCTCCAGAGCTAACCCGTGTATAGCTCAAGGAACTTTTCCAGGAATACGAGCCTGTTTCGGCCAAGATCGCCCTGCGCCCCATTCCTCGCTTCATGATCAAGAAGCTCCAGGCCCGTAACGAACCCCGCAAGGGCCGTGGCTTTGGATTCGTCACTCTGGGCTCCGAGGCTCTCCAGGAGAAGGCTGTCCAGGACATGAACGGCAAGGAGATCGAAGGTCGCGAAATTGCCGTCAAGGTTGCCATCGACAGCCCCGGAAAGGAGGATATTATCCCGGGCGAAGGTGTCGAAGGCGCCGAAGGTGCTGAAGCTGAAGCCGCACCAGCTGAGGAGACCAGCGCCCCTGCTGCCGCCTAAGCGATTGACAAGCATCAATGAACGAACAGGGGATGTTACAAAACTCGCCGTGCAGAAGTTATTACAATTTTATGGTAGCTACTCACTACAGAAGTGGAAGGTGTCCTGTAGTTGACATGTCTTACAAGTGATGAATTTAGCCTGCATTCTTGTGTGTCTGCGTGTTTGACACACTGCGGCTCAGGAACCAGGCATTTGATCTGGTCCGTATGGACTTGAGAAATCATTTTATTAATTTCTATTTTTTCCATTCACTTGTATCATAATAAGACATTGATTCTATTTTAGAGGGAGCCCTGTGCCCGTTTGTTGTAGACGCGAGCGTATAAACTTTATACCAGCGAATAGACTCACTATTGATGAAGTATTTGGAGATAGCAAAGAATTGCATTAACAATAGTATCATGATGTAGTTCAAAAGATGAATGAGAAGCTGGCATGTGATAAAAAGCACGTGCCATGGTTCCCGTCATAGCCATTGAAACAGACTAAGCCGCTTCTCGACCGTTATCCACAATAACGAGCCCACTTCACCCAACACCAGCACACCCCTGGAGGTAGCAGAAGATAGGAATGCGAAGGCGACGGCTATACATATATTGTTTACTCTGAGTGCTCCTCCTTCACAGACGTCAATTGCGACACCTGGCTCTACTTTCATATCTACCAAGTGTGAACATCCCGTCTGCTCAAGATGTCTAAGATGTGGGAAGTCGATCCCGAGACAAGGGCCAAGGTACGAATGGTTCGCTTTATGGATGTATCGGTTTCGGCGTACTAATCGCGTGTTTTTTGTCTTGATCTAGCTCCTTCAAATCTCGAAGACGAATGGGAATGACCGCTGTTGCGATTGCGGAGCGCCATCACCGCAATGGGTAATTCCAATTCTCCGACTTCTGTGTTTGTGTATCCTTGTTTTGTCTCATTGCGCTGACTTGTGGATGGTTCGATAGGCGTCGCCGAAATTCGGTGTATTCATCTGCCTAAACTGTGCTGGCACTCATCGCGGCCTAGGTGTACATATTTCCTTCGTTCGATCTATCACCATGGACGCCTTTAAGAACGCCGAAATCCAGCGTATGGAAAAAGGTGGAAATGAGACTTGGAAGAAATTCTATGACGAGCACCCCATCGTTGTCTCAGAAGGTCGCACATTCGAGGACTCGACGATCAAAGAACGATATGATAGTGAGGTGGGCGAAGAGTACAAGGATCGATTGGCAGCCAATGTCGAGGGCAGAGAATATGTTCCCGGGGAGAGAAAGAAGAAACAGCCGTCGCCTGCTTCAATCCAAGCAGATAATATTTCTAGGTCTGGCACCCCGCTACAAGGTGGACGGGCTTCACCAGCATCTTTCAACAGCGCTCCCACGCAGAAAGAACGCAATGAGGCGTATTTTGCGAAGCTGGGGAATGACAATGCGTCACGGCGCGAAGACCTAGCCCCTTCACAAGGTGGGAAATATAGTGGCTTCGGTGGCGGACTTCCGGTATCCAATACTCCTCGTTCAGAAGGGCCAGTGCCTGGGTTTGAAGATTTCCAAAAGGATCCCGTGGCAGCCTTTTCCAAGGGTTTCGGGTGGTTTACTTCAGCCGTTGGAAAGGGTGCTAAAACTGTCAATGAATCTTATATACAGCCTACAGCCAAGTCGGTACGTATTTATTATCACACGCCTTTTATGGGAAAATGGCGTGTTTTCTAACCTTTTACTGTAGCTTGCCGAGTCAGACTTTGCAGCCCAAGCCCGAATTCAAGCCGCACAATTTGGCCAGAACTTGCAAACAGGAGCAAAGGGCGCGGCTGACCAGTTCAACCGTTTTGTCGAGGGCTCCGACGCACCTGGTACCCAACGGCGTTACCAGCCCGAGCGCCAGGATTTCTGGGACGACCTGTCAGCGCTTGGAGAGCAGAAAACCAAACAACAGAAGAGGCAATCTGGCTCTATCGGAACGACAGCGTTGAGACACACGCCGTCATCTTCGACTACGTCCGCTTCAAGGGCCAATACGACCACTGCCGCCACAGGCGTCTCGTCCACGATACCTACGAATGCGCAGAGCAAAGAGAAAGATGACTGGGGAGAAGAGTGGTAGGCAATAAATACATAACTGTTTATTCGTATAGTACTTGTGCTTGTTTATTTTCCTACTTTTGGACTAGCTTTAGTTGTAGAGTAGTTGATATCCCTCTCTACTGAATGAATAAATTAGTCATATTGTACAAAAAAATGTTTCATTTCTTCCTAGTATACATGCATCTACTTAAACACACAGAAAAATCTCCACTTTCTTTTTATAGATTGCTTAGATCCGTCAACACCGCTTTTTGTCGCGGCGATGACATCTTCTCAAATCTATCAACATGCATCACAAACGTGCCGCGCCCAGCCGTAAGACTGCGAAGGTGTTTTAAATACCCAACCATCTCTTTCAAGGGAACCTTGGCCGTAATCGTCCGCGCTTGGTTCGCAGAAGCCTGCGTCGGCAGACCACCTGCCACAGACGGCGATTCGAAGGGATCTGGTGGAGCGTATATTTTGTTTACGTCGATGTCGATGGCTTGATCATCTTCTGTGGAGGTGCCAGCAGCAAAGCTTGCTGTGATGGGGGTTTCCTCATCGAGGGATATAATGTGTCCACCACGCGCCGAGGAGATGTCGTGCACGACGGCGCCGAGACTGGCCTCATCAACGCTGATGATGACGTTCATGACCGGTTCCATGAGGGCGGTGCTGTTGTTGGGAGACGTCGCGATCAGGTCGCGCAGTGCGCTTTGTGTGGCGAGTCGAGCCGCGGCTGAGATGGCCGAGGTGCTGCTTTCAGACCCAAACAGGTGCTCGACGACATCGCAGGTCAGCGTGACTCTTGTGCTGTGCATTGGGAATGTGAACTGTGGTCCGCGCGCGAGTGCCGAGAGTACCCCGTTGAAGAGAGATGTTTGGAAAGTGCTGACATCGAGATGTGATGGCAATTGGGAGCTCTGCTCGTTGCCGTGTTTGTCCAACGTGGTATCAAGGCCAGGAGCGCGGATGACGATTTGGTTCCCATCGCGGGTTTGGGCGAAGATGACGTCCTCTGCTTGGCCCGCGTCTTCTTCTTCGGCTGGGTCATACGGTTCAACGACAGCTGTACAGCTGGCCTTGCCCTTGCGTCCTGCAATTTCCCTGTCAAAGGTCTTGGTGACGGCGCCAGACTGGCCCAGGACACACTCCCGGTAGCCAATCTCGATTCGGCCCATGGATGCCTTTGCTTTGAAGTCGTTTACCAGTCTGTCTCGGGCAATTTCCAAATGCAGCTCTCCCATCCCGCTGAGCAGTGTTTGGCCAGAGTCTTCGTCGACCGTCACTTGTAAGCTGGGGTCTTCCCGTAGCAGCAATGCCAAAGCTTCTTGCATGCTCTTTTCCTCACTGAGGCTGTGAGGTTCAATGCTGGCGAAGAAAACAGGAGGAGGAACGTCAATGGGACGCAGCTGAAGTGTATTGAGCGGTTCTGGAGGAGTCATCTTGCTACCTACGCAGGATATTAAGGTGTCTCCCGTCCGAGCATGTTTCAAGCCGGCAACTACTCCAATGTGGCCTGCAGAGATAGACTCGACCTCCACAGCATCGTTGGCGTACATCTTGAAAAGACGGGGAGCCTTCTCTGTAACGTTGAGGTTGGTATTGTAGAGGAGGCTCTGTCGGTTGAGGGATCCGGAATAGACGCGAACGTAAACGAGTACTCCACGTTTCGCGTCGCTAACAACTTTGAATGCCAACGAGCAGCTCTCCAAACTAGAAACCGGGTTTTTTATTGTAGTTACCACAGGACCAGCGGCCTTTTTCTTTTGCTTAGGTTTCGCAGTCGTGGCTTTTTTGCTCTGATCAAAGGTCAGTTCTCCGCTAAGAAGTTGACTGAGCCTTCCGGTAGTGTTTCCAACACTGATTTCCGGATCAGGAGATTCTGTTGGCCCAGGCAAGAGATTAGTGACCGCATCGAGCAGAGGCTGCACTCCCATGTTGCGGAAACTAGCGCCAGCAAAGACGGGTATGATCTTGCTTGCAGGGTCGAGTAGACACTTTCGGAGGCTTTTAAGAATGTCGATGGGTGGAATAGCCAAATGGTCTTCTTCGTGCTCAAAAAACTTTTCAACCATGTCTTCGTCATGCTCGCTTAGCAACTCAACCAAAGCTACTCGAGCGCGCTTCAATTCACTGGCGAGTTTTCCGTTCTCCGCCTCCAGTCCCGCCAAGTCGAAGGCTTTGACCGATTTTCCATCTCCAGCTTCCTGCCATAAAAGACCAGTAAGTGAAACTGCGTCTGCGATACCCGTAAACCGGCCATCTCCTCCCTGGAACCATGGAATTTGGCAGACTGCGGGCCAGCCCTGCAGTCTGGAGCCTACTTCGCGTACTGTTTTCCCAAAAGCGGCACCGTCTCGGTCAAGCTTGTTGACATATACGATGCGTGGGATTTTATATGTGCTGGCCTGATGCCATACTTTTTCCGTCTGCGCTTCAACGCCAGCAACCCCATCCAGAATACACACAGCCCCATCCAGGATTCGCAACGAGCGAAGCACCTCAAAGGTAAAGTCGGCGTGCCCAGGCGTGTCAATTAGATTGACCGTGTGAGAAACTGACGATCTTGGAAGACGCTTGGCGTCTAGCTCCTGGACGCTCAGCTTGTCCACCTCGCCGGCGGCCCCTTGGGGAGGCCAATGGAAGGTGATGGCAGCCGACTGAATAGTAATTCCCCGCGCCCGCTCCGCAGGGAGAAAGTCTGTGACTGTCGAACCATCGTCCACATCACCTATCCGGCGCGTAAAGCCACTATAGTAGAGCATGCGCTCGGTCGTGGTGGTTTTGCCGGCATCAATATGCGCAATAATACCAATGTTGCGAGTCTTTTCAAGGTCGATTGCTTCCTGAAGAAGCGATGTAGCGCTAAAGCTTCGAATAAATTTTCTGCCCAGGACAGCAAGCGGTGTTTTTCTCGAAATACTCTTGGATGTGCATATGCCCGTTACAGGCCGGGCAGCAGCCCTCCCCAAGAAAGGGGCGGTCACCATGTTGGAGCCAAAATAGGCAGCAGGAAATAAACAGGAGTGCTCTAATGGCCAATGGCCGCCATGCTTGAGCTAGAATCGGTCGGGCAGTGCAGTTGAGCCGGAGCCGTCTGGGATGAAATAAATTCAAACAATACACCTGAGGTACTTGCTGATGTCGGCAGAGGCAGCTTCATTGGCCAATCAGGCGCCCGGCGTGGACCCGCAGTCTTGGCCCTCACGATGTCATCTCGCTGCTCTCCGCACTGCCGCGACTGCCTGTTCGACCTCTCTTTCTCGCGCTCTCTCGCTCTCGCTCTGTGTCTGTCCTGTCCTTCTCCTTTTGTGTCGATCTCTGTGTGTGCGATAAATTGTCTCCTTTATAAGGGCTGTCCTGGATACTGCCGCCCTAACTGACTCAGTGTGGCAAGTCTCCGCGCTCGTATGCATTGAACTCCCACCGCAACGGGGACAGCTGGTGGTTGACTGCGCTGGCTAATACCACTTGAATCATCGCACGTATACACAAAATGGATTACTCTGCGATATCGAATGACCCCGCGGAGCCCTCGCCTTGGGGGTCTCCGCGCCCTGATAGCAACAGCTTCGCCTCCACCGGACAAGTCACTGACGTTCCGTCTGCGCCCTTACCTCCGCACCACCAGTCGCCCTACGGAAATTATCAGGAAAGCGAATCCGGGACTGCGCAAGGAGCAGCAGTGGAGGAGGCTGCAGAGACTCCCGAAGGTGCCCGGGCAGGCGAACCTGCGTCCGGTCAGCAGCCTCAGTCGACCGCCAACCAACAATCGCCTCGATCCGAGGGTCCTGCTCGTTATCAGACCGGAGCTCGCCAAAACACCCGGCCACCCGCACCGGCCTATAAGCTGCAGGGAAAGATAACGGCTTTGGAGCGCACGGGAAAGAAAGACCCTGTTTTACGATTTGATGTTTATGTGTGTTCGCGACTGCTTTCTGCGAGAGATGAATGAGTGTTTGAGCTGACTACGTGGTAGACCAACATCCCCAAGTTTCGCACCACGCAATACCGAGATGTTCGACGCACCCATTCGGAGTTTATCAAGCTTGCCGAGCACCTGATATCCTCAAACCCGGAAGCTCTTGTACCGGCTGTCCCTCCCCCGCTTACCCCGGCGGGTGCAGGAACTGACGAGGATGAGATTCGAGTTAAGAGTTCTATGCAGAGGTGGATGAACTACGTTTTTGGAAATGATATTCTCACCCATGATGACGAGGTTGTCCTTTTTGTCGAAAGCGATTTTGGCTATAGTCCTGTTGTCCGGATGAGGCAGCCTGCAACTGGTGTTCGCCGAAAGGTTATCAAGCAGTTTGCACCACCGCCGGATGATACCCCAGAGTTACAGAGCGCACGGCCGGTTGTGAAGATGTTTTACCTTGGTGCCCTGGATGCGAGTCAAAAGGTTGACCGCGTAGTCAAGAGCCGTAGAGGTAAGCACAGGCCACTTACGAAGCGTAAGGAACAAGCTGGTTTCTAACCTATATTGTAACAGGCCTTGGCTTGGCAGAATCCGATCTCGGCGTCAAGCTTGGACATATGCATGTCCAGGAGACACATACCGGACTGGGAAATGCCTACCGTAAACTTGGCCGAATTATTCAAACAACTGGTGACTATCATGCAGCCCAGGCTACAGCCGAAGCAACGACGCTAGGAGATCCATTGGAGTACCATTCGTCAGACGCATTTATTGTTAAAGAAACATTGACGAATCGCCATATTCTCCTTCGAGAGCTACTCCAGGCGCAACAGACGGCGCGTAGCAAGCGTGCCGCAGCAGACCGGTTGAAGGGCAGCACTTCAGTTCGCACTGACAAGGTGGACGAAGCGATTAGTGCTTTGGATGAGGCTATCGGACAAGAGACATATCTTACGAAGAAGACGGAAAGGGTAACGGCCAATTTGTTATTGGAAACGCGACAGTGGTTTAATCGGACTTCGGATGATGTTCTCTCAAGCCTTCGAGACTACACACTACGACAGATTGAAGCCGAACGTCGAACATTGGCTTTGCTCGAGAGCGTACGCGCAGATATTCGGGCGATCGACTCCTCTGGTGGACTGAGTCGTCTTGGGCGCGAAGCGCACCCTGCCGTGCGAAGAGCAAGCCTGGCATCAAGCCAAGGACCTAAAGGCGATGCATGGAGTGGTGTTCCCCGTCGCGGCGATAGCTTGAGCCGAAGCGTTAGTGGAGGCGCGGTTGTCGTCCCGATTCTAGAGGACGACAGTGCCAACGGCGACAGCGCTGGTAAAGGGCGAACTCGAGCCCTGAGCGGTGTCAGTTCTATCGCGGAGGAAGAGGACGACGGCCGGTTGGATGCAAAGAATGCTGCTAGTCGGCTTGCAGCCAGCACATTTTAAGTCTTTTTTCTTTTTGCTGCTGTGAATTGTGTAGTACAGTACATGACTGCCGACGTTCAATCGATTCCGTCACGTATTCTTCTTCTTTGTTTGTCACTATTTCTTGTCATTGACATGACTTTGTATCTGGCTTGTTCAATGGATAGATTAAGCTACCAGCCTTTACGTATGTGTTTTCCGTAACCAAACATTGACGTACGTTGATCATTTGGCCACCTGGACACTCAACATTCAATATTCGAATATGGAGTCCGTTTATATGAATTCTTATGTATGTAGACATTCCATGTACGTGAAATCGTGCAGGCGATATCCCCCAGTTCTCTTCATGCGCCAGATTGATGTCCATCCCCCATGTTTACAACGACGACGTCTGGAATATAGGAACTCAATAGTACTACTCACTACGCCGTAGCGTACCAACATTTGAATCCCAATTGACATGTCCTAGCCTCCACAATGACAGTTGACGTCAATAGTCAAACCCACCGTTAGTAGCTCTCCACTTTGGAGCCAAGGCACATCAATTGACAAATACGTATGATCGCCAAAAGCAAAAACAAAACCCATGAATTTGGCACGAACTGGTGATCAATAGACACTAGTTAGCCAAGCCTCTAGTTCTTGTTGTTCGCATAAGAAAAAGGCTTGTTTTGAATTATTAATTAAATATTGATCCTGTATGGAGTATATTATTATTTGTGCGCTTTATTTTCGGGGAATGTTCTTCCAGGAAGGATTTAGCGCCTTTGTATGAGTCTATAAAAGCGGATAATCAACGGAGAAGCTAGTCCTAGCGTATGTCGTTTGGGGCAAAATAAAAAAAGCAGTCAAATGCCGCGCGCACAGAGGCGATGATCGTCATGTCTTACGTTCCTTTGAGAACAGGATAGTAAAGTTTTTTGGGGCCAGGTTTTAGCGGTGGATTTTAGGGCTGTGGGGTTTCTGCGTCGGAATTATTTTTTTTTTTGTGGGTGGTTTTTAGTTTCCGCACATCATAATCTCTTCATCTGGCGGTCAGAGTATAGAGTACATAATTAGTACTCTGAGTCTGGAGAAAATCTCTTGTATCTCTCGCGCAGACTTTGAGTGTGTACAATGTACACAAAACCCGTGCGAGTTTTGGCCCGACGCAAATACATCATGATTGTCCAACGTGGTACGGGGCATCACATGCAATTGTTCCGTGTGCGAAGAGATCGCCCCAATAGCTGCACAAACTAACAGGACGCACTTCGTATTCAGAAATAAGGTTCTTCCAGTATGTTACTCTTGCGGCTTGCCCGGAGACAAACCAAAGATCCGAGCCCCCGAGAACGGTGGCCGGTGATCTGCACGACCCTCGACAGACTTGATACGTAGTGGTTGATACTATTTACATAGTTGACTGGAACTCGGCACGAGGAACATGGACCAACGGATGAATACCCGTACTGATGTCCGTACGCAAAGCCCGATAGGTGGAGATCCGAAAGGAACAAACGGTGATCAAGAGTAACATCAACAGTGATCATCTTGTTTTTGGGCTTTATGCCATTATGGTGGTATTTCGCGCTGGTACCCACAAAATATAGGTTTGACAATATTTGAAAAATTCCAGATACGTAGACTTAATAATAAGAATGCTTTCTATTACAAGTATTATAACGTTGATGTTATTATAGAACTAAATCCAACTAAGAAATCCTCCTGTACGTCCTCCTTATAACGCCAAAACTCGACTGTTACACGTCAGCTCACTTCGTGGCGGCTGTCCGAGCATACTACAGAGTACGTACGTACCGTGCTACTCTCTACTGAACTCCAATTCTAATCAACTAAGTGGCGTTGTGGTGCTATGGCTATACTTCGGAAACGATGAACGACGAACTCCTGCAAAGTGGATCTCAGGGGTAAGCGTTTGACTTGGAGTGTCTAGATGATAATACTTGGCAACCGGAAAAGACCATAAAAAGAGAAGAAAACAAGCTTTTTCAAGTAATAAATAGTTATATTGAATGTTCTAATACTATTAATTACGCACGGGAGAGATCCAACACACGAAGATCAAAGACAAAAACGACGTATTGACAGGCTATTGAGGAGCTGAAAATGTCATGAAAGAAATTGATAATCTGTTCCTCACAATTTCATAGTGAAGCCATAATAGCATAACAGCAAAACTAAGCGCCATGGTATCATCTATACATCAATTAATAAAAATATTACATGTCCAAAGTATCCAGATGTCGAATGAAAAAAATTTTCGCCCAGAAGTAATACCCACAAGACCACCGTTTCCAAAGACTATGTGCAGGAATAAAAGAAAATAAATAAAAACACACACAAAAATAGTGTGTATCTATCCAACAAAATCCTCCTTCTTGCTCGTCTCTATAGTGATTTCATGGTGAACCTGTACCGTCCCGTTCGCCGGCTCGTGCAATCGCGAGTTGCTGGCTGACGGACTGACCCGCACGCCGTACACTAGATCGTCATCGAGCTCGTAATATGTCAGGTCGTCACGATGACTGGCCATTTTGCGTGACCGAGAGCGCGATTGCGCGGCAGCTTCGGACGATGCTTCGAGCATGCTGTTGGTTGGGCGTCGTGGATAGTTGCGGTGGCGAGACTTGCGGTTGATCAGGAACGACATTTCGGGGAAGCAGACGACCAGGAAACCCGAGACACATTCGGCGCATCTTATATTAGGGTTAGCGTGGTGTATAATATCACAGAGCACAAAAAAATAACTCACCCCCAGAGAAGAATGTCGGGCTGGGTCCATGTAGTATCTGAACTGCCACTGTACTGAATACGGACGACAAAACCAACGGTGCTGAACACGGGGGCGCTGTTCAAGTCAATATCATGATTCCGTATGACCGTAGACCGAAAGATTCATCATACCAGAGACCAAAGGTGAACACAGCAATAACGAGCAGCTTCTTGGTTCGGTTCAGTTGCAGTTTCCAGGCAGCGTGCATGGGCAAAAGAAGAATAATGTAGTCGGTTATTGTATTGAACAAACCACTGGCGTTAAGAAGAGCCGAGACACTATGGAATTGAATTAGCCCTGTATCCCAGCAAATTCTGGCTCGTTGAGACAAACTTGACACAATGTCCGGGAATTGACTTGTCGAAAATCCTAGCTCTCGGTATACATTCCAAGATCTTGACGAGCGTCGTGCTAACGTAGAAACCTATCATGAGGATGATGAGGGCGAAAATCACCGAGTCCAAGGGACTCCATTTCATAGGCGAGAAGACTCGTCGGTAAAGCCACAGCACGGACAGCTTGGTAAACATAATAAAGACACCATACAAAACTGAGGCGACGTTAAACCACTATAGAAAGCGTTCACAATTAGCTAGGCCGGGCCGGGGGGGAGATGAGAAATAAAAGCAACGTACATATCCGGCCTCTTCAGCCTGTTTCGCTGTTATGTCCCAGGCGTGTTGCCCACCATGGTGTACCATGACGAGCCTCATAACTGCACAGTATGCTATTATACCGGCCTGAACGATATCAATTAGTGCTTGTTTTCCTATTGTTCCTTTGATGTCCTTCTCACCCATGATATCGCCACCAGCCCTATCCAAGATAAGTCAGTAAGAGACCCAATATCAGCATGCCAGTAAGGTAGTCCTTACAGTCTTCAAAAATCCATGTTCTCTTGATATAGGCACGGGCCCAGACCCGACAGGCGAAGAAGATGGTGACAATGGGCAGCGCTATGCCGATCGTGATGTTTGTTTTGTAGGTAAGCGACTCTGGATGCTCTGGATTTGGCGTTACACCGGGCGGAGGATTTTGCCACGGAGTAAAAGTCGACTGTGCGGCCGAAGCCGTCGTTGTGGCCATATTGGATGGCTGGCAAGAGTCGACCGATTCCGCTAGAAGACGACAAGTTGAAAGTTGGTGTAAGGAAGAGGAACGGCCGGTATAAAAACCACGTAGGGTGAGAATGGGGGAGGTATGACGGGCCTCATCGATAGTATTAACTAGTAGTTGTTGTAGGAGGGCCAATACCTCAAAGCAGCACGAGATACGAGGCGTTTGGCATAGTCTGAAAAAGTAGGTCCGATCTAAGTTTCTCCCCCCTGGTCTATTGTTATTTTAGCGAGCTTTGTCCGGAGCGAGGTACCGAGGGGAAATAATGAGCAGACTTCGGAGGTACGTAGTACGTAGCAGCAAGCAGGCACACTTGCAGATGATTATGGAGCATTATTCTTCTTAGTATTCCTCTGTTATTAACTTATTTATTCACGCAGAAGGAACAGCCAACTAGATGGCTTAGGCTGATAGTTGGGACATCTCTCCTCCAGTCAGAAGGATCCGTACTATGGAGAACTTAGGGCGAATGCCAAACGGGCCGTCTCTTAGACTGCAGAGAAAGGATGGGATTGGTCACTAAAGAGGAAACCTGGGTCTGAAGGGCAAGCATGACAGTGGATTCTCCGTAGCTGGTGCTAGATCGACTTTGGCATGATCAAGCGCTAGGACGACAGAAGGATCCACCGCCGCAAGCATCAGTGCATTCATAACATCATCAACATTACGCGTTTTCTCTCATGGTACGTAGTCACAGAATGATCCGATCATCGTCCATGCGCACGTTTTTATATGCAGGCCGATCATCTCTCCAGAGCACCCTCCCGAAAATTGCGCGACGAGGTTAAGTTTACTGCGTACGGGGAACCCCTGCTGCGCATTGTCAAGGTTTGTCATCATGGCCAACTGCAAGATCGAACCGATCAGTAAAACTCTCCGCTGCCAAGAGGTAAACGAAGCAAGACATGGTACGGGGTAGAAGATACAGCTTTACCACAGTGTAATGCGACTATGGGCTGACTGGACGTCGACTAAACATGGCAATTGGAACTTGGCGGGCTCGCCATACGTCGTTCAAGTGGGGGCTGACGCTTCCAGAAATGGTTGCGCATAAATTTTCCAGCTGAAGGGCGAATCATTTCCCCCTCCCTCAGTAGGGAATACTCTGGACATACTGCAGAACATGTTGGCTGGCTGCACGAGGGGAGGCAACGTGGCGGCGGAATGAAAATGTTGTTCCATCGCATAAATGGTAATGGAATGCTGCGAAGGCTGGCTCTGCTGTCGAGATCCTAATTCCTTGTACCGTACAGGGTACTCCGCGCCACCTGCCAACACCTGCGACGAGAAGCTGACAGAAATGGTGAGTACTAATTAGTAGCATCCAACAAGTCAATATAACATATAACGCCTACGGAGGATGAGACTTGGACAGAGTTTAGACAGAGTTTTAGGTGTTGGCGGAAATTCGTGTCGGCCAGCGAATGACAGCCCGTTGAGAAATGGGCTCTTTTTCCAACGCGGAGACACGCCGGTGATTGGTCAGGTCCCGCACGGGAACTCCTCGATCGACCGGGGGAGCAAACCGGGAGCGGACTAGCGCAAGGCCATACCATCCTAAATGCGGACGTAGTGCTGCAAAAATAGTCTCTGCCCGCCAATGTGACATCGCTAAAGCTCTCGGGTCGCATAGGGCCCCACAATCAGGCCCACTCCGGCGACCACTAGTGCGCTTACCCCGGTCCCAGGCTTCCAGACGCCTCCCAGACGCCTCCCCCATGCTAGAGACACCCAGAAGACTATTCCGGGCACGGTCTAGTGCGCGATTTAACCTTGTCGGCCCCAATTCGCATTGCTTTTTTCTTTTTTCTTTTTTTTTTTCCTCTTAGAATTAATATTAATGCCTCCTCTTAAGACTTCATAATTATTATGTGCATTGATGCATCCTTCATCGCCCTGAACTCTGGACGTGCACTTGGATCACCTGTTGTGAAGCTTGTCATCGCCGAGACTATCCTGAAGTAGATCGTTACTTTCCTGAATTGGCAGTGCTTCGTCGTTGGCGCAGTATTCGTGGTGGAAGCAACATCTCCCACTGCCACGCCACCTCGAAAATTACTCGTTAGGGGTTGTACTGCTGCTTGTTACCCCTAATAATAATACGAGTACGTATGTACTCCGGACTCCGTACATAATAATAATAATACATTCTCTGCTGTGCCACTTCGCCGCGCCGATCGCGGTCTCGCTCATCGTCGCACAGCAAATAAGCGACTACTTCGGACTAGCAAGTCGCACGGCGTACGACCGGCGAACGAGGGGCGTCCTACAGGGCGACTAACGCAGTCCCACTGGCAGCATAACACTAAACAAATAGTCCTGCATCGCTAGTTGGCTGCTCTTTAACTAGATGCCACGCCCGTCGCTCTTTTTCCTCTTCGGATTTGAGTTTTGAAGCAGAAGCACGCACAAGAGGCAGATCACCTAAGCATCCACTGTCTGCATTTCTTGCGTCTCCTGTTCGCTCACGTGTCTGGTGCTTGGCTGACTTGGCTGCTGCTCCTTCCCCGTTGCTTCCTTGTCTCTCTTTCCCTCTCGAGTCTCGACTGCCGGTAGCCTCGTGATTCCGCCGACGCATCTCGACCTCGCCGCCAAAAATGGGTGCTCCAGGTATTTAATTTACTCTGCTCTCGCTTCGATCATCACTGACCGTCTGCAGAGGATGACAAAATCTACTCGTTGCCGGGTTCAAGCCCGCACAGCGATGAGGATGGCCCTGCTTTCCCGTCCAACGTCGACGACGCCGCGCTGGTCCGCAAAATTGACATGCGTGTCATGCCAATGCTGTTTGCCATTTACCTGGTCGCGTTCTTGGACCGGTACGTCAATTGGCCTTCTCACTGAATATCGACTCACTATCAATCGATGTGGGCATATCATCATCCCTTGATTCGTGCTGACTCATCTCCAGAGTCAACATCTCCAATGCGCTCACCATGAGCATGCCAGAGGATTTGGACATAGCAACAGGCGACCGGGAAAACGTCGCCTTGCTGATCTTCTATATTCCCTACATCATCTTCGAAATCCCATCCAACGTTCTCATGAAGAAGGTCAAGCCGCATATCTGGCTGTCGGGCTGTATCATTGCCTTTGGAATTGTCATGCTCGGTCAAGCCTTTGTCAAGAGCTACGGTGGTCTGATCGCGACTCGTTTCTTCCTCGGTCTGGCTGAGTCCGGTATCTTCCCCGGCAGTTTCTATCTGATTAGTTTCTGGTACAAGCGTTCCGAAGCTCAGAAGCGATTCACATTCTACTGGTCCTCAGTCATCTTTGCCGGAGCCTTTGGTGGCCTGCTGGCCTCTGCGATTGCCAAAATGGACGGTATGCGCGGTCTGGAGAACTGGCGATGGATTTTCTTGCTGGAGGGCATTGCTTCCATCTTGGTTGGCATCACTGCCTTGTTCTGCTGTTCCGATTTCCCCCAGCAGGCATCCTGGTTGACCGAAGACGAAAAGGCCGCAGTGATTGCCAAGACTCGAAACTACGAAGATGAGGACGTTTCCGTGACCAGGTCTGATCTGGCTGGATTCTTCAAAGACCCCAAGTCGTACCTGGCTGCGATCATGTACTTTAGTAAGTCATCATGCGCCAAGAGCTATATCTCACATGATTCTAACCAAACCAAACAGCCATTACGATCCCCATCTACGCCTTTTCTTACTTTGCCCCGACAATCATCAAAGCTTTGGGTTACGGAACTATCCAGACCCAATTGCACAGCGTGCCGCCCTTTGCCGCTGCTTTGGGACTCTGCTTGATAATGGCATACTTTTCGGACCGGCTGGGCATCCGCTATCCATTCATTCTCGCCGGCGATATTCTGGTCATTATCGGCATAGCTCTTATGTTGACCATGCACGGCACCGAGCACTTTTCGGCAGAGTATCTCGGCATCTGCTTCATCACCATGGGCTCGTTCAGCGGAGGAGCCGTGATTGTTTGTTGGGTGTTGATGAACATGCAGGGTCACGCGCAGCGCAGTATTGGCTCTGGCTGGGTTATTGGCGTTGGCAATGCGGGCGGTATCGTTGCTGTGTTTTGCTTTGTCAAGAACGACGCTCCCTTGTACTCGCGCGGATACTGGATTTTGATGGCCATGGCCATCGTCAACACAGTCTCAACTATGGTATATGGCTTCGTTGTGGCTCGTGAGCGTCGTCACCAGATCAACACCGAGGGTAAGACGGATAAGGAAAAGATTCTCTCTCTTTAAGCCTACAAAACGCTCTTTTAGATTTTCCTCTCTCGGTTTTTCGATAAAACACTGCATTTACATCTTTGGATTTGCTTTGTATATTGTGCATACAAACTGTTTAAGCACGAGCGATGTATGTTCTTGTTGCGCATTGATATCATGTTGACTTCGTACACTCTTTGGATGTTTTTTGATTATGTTTATTTGACTTGATGTTCGACGTTTCAATGTTATAGACATAGATTTAATTTTAGCTGTCTTTTCATTAAGAGAAATGTATATATCTGATATGTACACCTGGTTCCAAGAAAGTCATAATTCATCATCCACAACACACCGTAACCTCCTCCGTCGCCGCCGTGGCCATTGAATTCGGTCTGCCTTGCGCATTAGCGTCGTCCTGAACAGCTAGTTGGAAAGGAAAAAGAAGACATACTCAACAGAAATACTGATACTCTCCCAATTAAACACAAACCCACCCAGATACGCGCCAATAAAAATGCAAATGATAAAGTACCCGTTGTAGTACATGGCCAGCAACATGACAAAATACGCGACCGCAAAAGTGACCATATGCAGCAGCGCGCGAATGCTCTGCTGCACGAGCGAGGGCCGGAAACGGAGGGGAGGCGTGCACACTGTTTTTGCTTGTGGTTGCGCGGTTTTGATCGTCGAGTCTGCTTGGGTGTTGGTGGCAGTGGTGGTGCTGGTGGTGGTGTTGGCATACGACGCGTCCAGCGCAACTTGGCGCTTGAAGCGACGCAGAATGTACCGGTCGTATTCCTTGGACAGGCGACGCAGGGCCTCGAGCGACATGACCAGCAGGATAACGCCGATGCAGCAGCCGGCGAACATGCCGCGGGATTTGATCTGCCAACTGCTGGATATGAAGCCTGGTTGTTGTCAGTACTCGCTCCCGTCTTTTCTTTTCTTTCCGGCACATTAAATGAAAGAGCAAACGTACAGGCATCGATTGTGTTCCAGTTCCAGAGCATCTGTAAACGTAGGTCAGTATTTTCACGTCTTTATTGTACGAAATGACGAGCGTACGGAAATCTTGCAGCTCCCGCCCATGTCCATGCTGGACATGCCCGACATGCCGGTCATTGAGCTCATAGCGGCGGATGCCGTGGTGGTGGCAGAGCCCATGGTCATACTGGACATGTCCATGATGAACTTTCCTGTCGACGTTGCAATTGAACTTGCGTCAAAGTTGAAAGTTTGAGCTTGTCAAGAAGGGAGGTCGACGACAGACAGAGCGGGAAACGACATCATATGTAGTCCACGCGGAAGACACAAAAACGGCTCGAATTTGCGCATGCACCAGCCAATCACGATGGCAATATCTCTGAATTGAAGCTAAGAACCATTATCGGTTATCAGAGAAAGCAGTCTCGCCGAATGATCGTGAGTCGGCGGTGGGGAGCGTCCATTTGAGCAGATTATTACATACGCGCCGGTAGCATTGGCGAACGGGCCAATCATACATGCAATTGATGTGGATAATCATGTGACCAGCCCTATACTTATTATTTCTATTTATATCTCTATCCTGACCTCTTTCATATACATTCTGTACCTTCATCAGGAATGTACGCATTCAAGGCAGCCCTTTCTATCTCGGTCTGCTTTCATTTGGGTGACTAGTGACTCCAGCAACGGATGGCAAAAGGCTCGGGCATCCGCTTCCCATGCTTGTCGCATAGATTGTAGGGGAAAGTATCCAACTAAGCTGTTGTTCAATAGGCTATGTTGAGAAGGGCGGCGAAACGTAAATCCCTTAACTCACATACCACTTTATTGACGAAATTTTTTCAAATGATTACGCAGAAGCGAATCACCGTGTACGGTCAGAATCTAGACAAATGTAGATCAATTTTCCGGCTTTTAATTGACACCATCAGTTCCGTGGCTCCGTGCATGAATCTGTTGTGGGATTTGGGTGCGTACTGTTTACCAATACCGGTTTTTGCGAATACCGTTCAGTAACTCGTGGCAATGTTGGGCCTGGTAATGACTTATGACATTTGTATTAGAAAACTGTATCATAAGCCGTTATTTTGTTGACATGTTGCTAGTTTATTCATCGTATCAATATCTTGGTATGCGGTAAAAACTACTATATAATCATTGATATATTTCTATATGTAGCTACATGTAATTTACGTTGCTGAGTTTCGTGCTGTAATGTATCAAGATCTTGATACTTCCTAGACTTTGCAACTATGTGATTCAATAGAGAAGACTAATTAAAATCAATTTTCTGACTTGATGAACCCACACAATCAACTAGACGTCAACTGGTGTAGATGCGTTTATCCTAGAGGGTGGATCCTTATAAGTGTCAACACCACATGCACCCTTGGAAGTCTGAGGTCTCTAAGCCAGTTCTTTAGGCTACATAGGATGGTTGACAATGTATTTAGGAGTCGTGAAAGCCTGTAGTGTGGCCCTTTAAATTGTAATGTTAAGACGAAGACTCATTTGAAATAGGAAATTGTTACCCTTTCTTGCAATTAATTGGCTTGATTTTTCTTTTCTTTTCTTTCTTTCTTTCTTTTTTAAAATTGATATAAATAATAGTCGCTAGGGTTAGGCAGAGTATACAGTGGTATTGTACTCTCTGTGTTAGCATTGTACATGTTTGTTATATAGGCACCAATTGATATCGCCTATTGTAGTATAGTCGAAAGCTACACAGCTTCTACAACTGCCAGCTCGCAATATCTGATTCTTGTTATGTAAATAATCCGAATGTATTAGAATATAATGTTATTAGGAACCTGCGTGGTGCTAACAAATGTTAGTTTAATATATTTAGATGCTCCTACTCCTTGAGGTTTATTTTTTCAAATTACAAGACTAGAGCTCTAAAATGCAGGACATCTGGAGGGCTTCCTCACAACAGTTGCACTAATCGATTGATGTTGATATTAGCCTCGCCAGCATTGAATTCTTGGCGTCCATGTCCTACATGTAGTCCTAGCCAAGTCTTGCTGTCAACTGTAGACGGTCTCCCGTCTTTCGAACAACCATGGAGAGGAGACTCTTAGCAAATATTTGCCATCATGCCTTCAATCATTCAAATGTTAAATAACATACCCCAACTAGTCTTTTGTCTATCAAATATGTACATGAATAAATTAAATTTACGTGTGTATACATCAATGATCGATGTAGCGCAGCCCAGACGACCAGCAAAGGAAAAATAATAAAGAACGGACCGAAAACATTGTCTATCGAGCCTATTTATTTCAAACGTCAAAATCTCACCCCTCGTACGCGCGCACATGCACTCGATGCACCGAGCGCGTCCGGCGCACCGCATACCGAGAACTCTCGCCCAGACGGCCCAGCGCCAGCGTCTCGAGCGTCTTCTCCTTGTCGCCATTCCAGAAGCTGGCCATGCTGCACGAGTGGCGGGCACGTCGCGGCTTGCGCTGGAGAGGCGGGATGAAGAAGTGCGTGACGGCCGCTCCGATGATCATGGCGGCGCTGAATACCACCAGAATCCACCCGTACCGCTGCGTTTGGCTGTTGTTTGTGCCCGTGCTGCCGATGTTGTAGTATGCGGACAGCAGCTGCACCAGGATCGAGCCCAGTTTGCCCGCACCTGCGCTCAGTCCGTGACAAAAAGCACGATACCGCGTGGGAAAAACTTCGGCGGGGATCATATAAGTAGTGACGTTCGGGCCTGGAAAAGTCAGATTACAAATCACAGAGAAGAAGAAAAAGAAAAAGAGAAAACATACCAAGGTTGAACAGCAGCTGTCCGATTATGTACAGTACCACTGCCACCGGCCCCTCTTTCTGCGTCGTGATAAACATGGTGCCCATGGCAATAAAAAGCGCCGCCAAAACAATGAACCCGTATTTCTGCAGCGAGACGCGGTCAAATTTAGGGACAATAAGGATCACCAGCAGCCCGCCCACGACGCTACCGGTGTTGAGGATGACCATTGCATGGACAGACGTGTTGAAAAACATGTTGAAGACGTTGGCATTTGGGTCGTCGTCCGTCATCCACATGGGCGCCGAGCCGTGCAGGCGCAGTGACCCCCAAATCTTGGCCAGGAACTGCGGACTTGATAGCCCTATTCCATAAAACCCAAAGTCGAGGAACAGCCAGGCAAGCGAGGTTCCCATTAAGGTGCGCCAATTGCCTTCGGTCCAAAAGAAGTGAACCATGTCGTTCCAAGCCAGCCGCCAATGCGACTGCAAGGTAGGAGGATGCAAGGTGTATTCGGTGTTGGTGGCAATGCTTCCACCGACGATAGAAGAGCCGTCCACCGAACCACCGGCGCTGATCTGCGAGAAGCTCGACGAGACAGGCAGGGTTGATCCGTCCCACGGCCGGTCAAGCTCGGGATCCAACTCAGTGGCCGGTTCGCCAAACAAGGCGCTGGCATCAAACTCGGCTTTGATGGGGTCGTTGTCAATATCAAGCAAGTAGCGAGGCGTTTCCGGGATCGCAAATCGAAAGAGGGAAGCCACCACGGCAGGCACAACTCCAATCCCAATCACCCATCGCCACATGATATCAACTGCGCGGACGGTGTCGGTATCACCGTTACCTCTGGTCACAGCCACGACGATCAGCGAAACGAGATTTCCCGCGACCTGGCCTAGGGGCTGCATGAAGAAAACGGTCGCCAACATGCGCGCGCGGTGTTTCGTGGGAGCGAATCTATCACGTCAGTTTCTCTCTTCTGGTCTTTCTTTAATTTCGATCGACATACTCTGAAGTAATGACAGCACTCAGCGGGTAGTCGGCACCCACGCCAATGCCGGTCACGATACGCCACCAGATCAGCCAGGCAAAGATACTCATGCTGCCATGCGTGCCGGTCGAGGCCATGGTCACGCCCAGGGTGGAGGTAATCAACAGCACCAACTCGACTCCGTACATTTTCTTTCGGCCGTTCTTATCGGCCAAGAAACCAAACGCAACCTGCCCGATTAGAGTGCCGGCGAGGGTGGCAATGTTGATAAACGTGGTGCGATGCGAACTGATATCGTCCCGCCAGTAGACGTAGGTGATCATGGGAAGGGCGATGTTGCTGGCAAAGAGCTGGGACTGGTCAATGACTGTTAAGTCAGAGCTTTGGGGGATTATGGACGTACGGTGTATCCATCGAGAAAGAAGCCGACGCCGGCGACGAATACGACAATCCATTGGAATTTCTGGCGGTCTATCGTATCGTAGATTTGCTGCATGCGCACGTAGCGATCCTGATGTCATTAGCCGGTGTGCCTACTCAAGAAGGAAAAGGAAAAGAAAATACCGTCTCATGGTCGAAATCGCGCGCTCGGTCGGTTTTGTACAGACGATGGAGGCGGCCCATGGTGCCGGTTTCCCTTCTGGGAAGGCAGCAGTAGGATCAATCAGCTGCGATAAAAGTGTGTGAGAGATAGAAAATGCGTATGATAGAGAGAAGTGATCCAGGTCAGCTATGGAGAGAGTATCTGCTCGACAGGATGCGGTTCAATTCATGGTGAATAGGGCGAGGCTGCCGCGGGGGTGGTGATTCGGTCAGCAAAGAGGGTAATAGTGGCGGTATACCGACGAATCTAGAGCAACGTCCTGAAGCTATGAAAGCTCTTGAAACAGAGAAGGAAAATCAGAAACAAGAGTGCAGAACGCAGGAAACAGAAAGCAGAGCCTGCAGCAACGAATGGACGCCTCCTGCACGAGGACCGATCGGATGGATGCTCGCTGGTTATTAATATGCCTGGGCCCTCCATCTCGCCAACGGGCTGGGTCATAGGAGGCGAGGCTAGCGCGGCATGAGGAGATTGGGAAAGAAAAGACTAAATTAATTAATTCGTTCGTTAGATCGGGATTTGAAGGAGCGATAAACCCTGGTGAACCTTGTGAGGCGTGCATGCGCCATCGCTAGCTGGGCGACCTGGGCCAACACACGGCGGCTGCCGGCGCACGTGCTGGCCATGGGAGAAGAGATTAGGGCACGCCCGTCACATGTTCCCCGCTACGGCGGACGACATGGCCAGGCTTGGCAGATCCACCGTAATGAACAATTATTTGTCCAATAAGAGCAAGTTATGTAATATATTTATGCTAACTAACTATACGTAGTGTAATTTTGTAAAAAAAAAACGCATGGGGCCTCAATACGATAAAATACAAGACGTTTGTCATTCGTCCGCCATAGCCGCGACATATCCCTGCTTTACGAGTCACAACGCGTTTAATGACAATGGAATAATAATGACAGATCTTGCCATATTTCTCAAAAGCTGGATATGAAGGCCATCAGAGGCCGCTCCCTGAGAAGAACCCCAAGGACCACGCTCTCCCACCATGAGTGTATTGCGGCTCCTTTTTCTTCTAGCTATTCTAAACTAAACGAAACCGAGCGTAGTATCGCGGATGCAAGGCATGACCTGGAGGCACTTAATCGGTTCACATCGAGTCGTTGGCTTTGGAACGAGCCACAGCAACTTGCCTGCCGCCATGTCAAGTTCGATCTTTCAACGCTTCTGCAACTAGCCGCCTCGGCGGTAGGAGCGAGATCATGTACCCGAGTGTTGAAGATCTCTGAGGGCCAATATAACAAAGTACTCCAGCTTACCATGGACAATGGGCTCGAGATAATTGCAAAACTTCCAAATCCCAATGCAGGCAGACCGCATTTTACGACAGCTAGTGAGGTTGCAACAATGGACTTTGTATGGCCTGATTTCTTTTTTCTTTTTCTTTGCTTTTCTTTTCTTTTTTCCCGGGACATCTGTGCTCACTTTTGCTAGTTGCGGAATGTTTTGGGTCTTCCTGTTCCGAGAGTGTACGCGTGGAGTTCCTGAGCATCAGAGAGCCCTCTGGGCGCAGAGTATATCCTCATGGAAAAACAGGATGGCGTGGTACTAACTGATGGGATTCGATCAAGGGGAAGCAAAAGGTCCAAATCCTGGACCAGGTGGTTGATATTGAGAGTCGCCTTGCAGCCACAAAATTTTCCAAGTTTGGGTCTTTGTACTATAAAGATGACCTTCCTGACAGTTTCCACTCTACTTGTTGGCCCTTGTATTTTGATGCCACTGGGAACTGAGTACCGAGTCAAAAATTTGGCATTGGGCCGACTAATCATCGCTCTTTCTTTGACTTTGGGAGAGGCGCGTTGGATATTGAGCGTGGTCCATGTAAGTTCGTTCCCTACATTAATGTATAATATTAATTATTCTGCGGCTTACCCATGCACGAACTCAAAGGGTCAACAATCACAGAATTTATGACGGCCATTGCGCGGCGGGAAATTGCAACTGCAAAAGCAGGACTCCGGTACCCCTTGATGCTCGAGGGCCTTTTCTACGGACCCAGACAATACCAGCCTAGCCTGCGCAAAAAGCTCTCCGCTTTGGAAAACTATCTCAAGGTGGCAGCCCATGTCCTGCCAGAAAACAAAGCCACGCATGCCTCGGTTTTATGGCATGGCGATCTTCATTCACAGAATATATTTGTCGACGCCAAAGACCCAGGTCGTATCGTGGGGATTATAGACTGGCAGTCGGTCAGTGCTTGTCCACTTTTTATGCAGGTTGGCGCCCAGCGTTTCTTGATTACAACGGGCCTGTCCCTCGAGATCTGCGCAAGGTACCTTTACCGTCAAATTTCGACTGTATGGATCCAAACGAACAGCAAAAGGCAAAGGCACTCCATAGAGCACAGACGTTGCACAATTTCTACCTAGTTCGGTGTCATCAGACGGACGAAACAATCTTTCACGCGATACAGGGCCAGAATACTCTCCGGCATCAGGTTAGTGTGGTTCCGGGATTGGTCTTGATGGACTACGAGCCGCTCCTCAACAGCCTGCCGAGAGATGTTGAGAAGGAGTGGGCGCGTGTTGTTGTTGGTGGCTGCAACGCTCCTCCCGGAACAACGCCGTTCCCATTGCAGTTCTCAGATGAAGAGATCCATTAGCAAGAGGCAGATGGCGAGCTATGGGTCCAGGGTGTAGAACTCATGAATGCCTTCGTCAGCGACACTGGTTGTTTTAAACATTGGGATGGTAGGGTTAGCAGCGACCTAGATTACGAGCAAGCTAGGAAAGAGCTAGACGAGGGAGTAATGAGGTTCCTAGACCGTGAAGCCAAGAACGACGGAGAATGTAAGCAGTGGCTCAAAGCCCTACCGTTTGTGGATTAAGTTAAAGCGTGCAGCAAACCTTAAAAAAAGAGGTATTCTTCTGCCATACAGCCGTGCTAATAAATAAAGTAATCCTTTGTTGCCCAGCCTAGACTCCACTAATTAGTCTCATGCTGTCCCGTGGATCTCGTGTAGGTTACGGGGTCAACGTACGTATTTGGCTCGTGGTTGGCAATGTCCTTGGCGGCCCAGTCGGGCTCCGTGTGGCGGAAGCCATCGGAACTCTGTTTTTGATGTGGACTACTATAAAAGAAAAACGAACAAGGTACTGTAATTTACACCTGCTGAGCCAACACACGGTGACTGCCGGCGCACGTGCTGGCCCTGGAAAGTTAGGGCACGCCTGTCACATGTCTGTACCCCCCACGGCATTAAAAACGTACTGTTGGGACTACTGGAAAGATGATGAGACCAGAGTGGCTATGTATTTGCATTAATTAATCTATTATTATTCCCTGAGTGTCTCGCGTTTAATCTCCACACGAGGCCTAGTACCTACTGGCATTCTTCGGCAATTAACAATAAAAAAATAAAAAAAATAGTATGGGTATTGGTTCGAAATAAGAAATCGCTACAATAACTCCGTAGTCCGCAATGCATAGACCCTGTATCCAGTATCCAGTATCCAGTCCATATTACACATCCAACGCCGGTCAAGTACATAACATCTCGTACATCAGTCAGTCGAGGAGCTGCGTCATGAGCTCGCCGAATTTTTTCCGCTCTGCTTGGCATTAGTTGGGGTCAGTGCCAGAAAAGAAAAGTAGAAGGGGTAAAAAAGAAAAAGGAAAGAGAGAGAAAAAAAAAAGAAAAGAACAAAAACGTACCGTCATCGTCGAGAAATTGCAGTTGCAGCACTTTCATCTCTGCAAGCAGCTCAAAGTTGGGCAGCAGGTGCAAGGAGATCGGCCGGCTAGCCTTCTTGGGCACGTCGATCTTTTCAATACAGTTCACTACGACGTTAGTTTGTAGTCTGATAGGCGTTATGGCAATATAAAAAACTCACACGGCACCGAGACGTATCGTTTGCGGTCCTTGCGCTGCGAATTGGCAAAAAACAGTAGTACCATGCGCTCATGCCGTCCGCGCAGCAGGCGCATATTTTGGCTGATGCACTCTTCGCCGCGTCCCTTGGACTTGGCCTCGGCAATGCCCGCCATGAAAACCAGCTTGGACGCGAGTAGGATCTCCTGGAACCGAACGCAGTCTATGCTCAACTTGTTAAACCGGCCTGTGATGAAGGGGTTAACAGAGCTCACCATCCCAGTGATCAAATGTATAAGAGAGCTGTGTGTTGAACGTGGTATTTGACGTCTGGACGGTCTGTTCGTCTAGAAAAGATACTCGCAGCGGCGTATCGTCGGTCATCAGCGGGTTCTCCAGATGTGGGACCGGAAGTCGACTGTTGACAACTATGATTGTTTCTCCATCAGTCTCGAGGATACCAAGTGGTGGGCCATGCTTGCTGCACTCACAGGTATGCACAAAAGTGTGCTGCTGGCCACCCAGCTCTAGGGCTTTTAGGGTGCCATTGGCCTCCTTGATAATGTCGATGAAACCGTACTGGATGCGAAATAGCCTCGATTTCCGAATAAACGATCTAAAAACGAACCAACCCAAGTATTAACAGAGACCGGGAAGACAAGGAAAAACCGGCCCAGCACCACATACATGGTCACGGAGGGATTCAGTTTCAGGCGAACAATCTCGTCCGGCAGCAAGCGCGATTGTCGCGAGGGATCGCTCACGGTGGGAGAGGTCGGCGGGCTGGGCGGCGACAGGGCCTTGCGGACAGACAAGAGACTCGACTCTGAGTTTTGTGTGGTGGCCGAGGCATAGCTGACCCGTCGCGAGGTCTGAAGCGGCCAGTCGGGCCAGTCTTCAAAGTCGCGAGAGACGACGGCATCCATGCTTGCTTTTGCACCGAGAGGATGAGCTGGGAAAAGACGAGGGAGAAGTGATGTAATAAAAGCGTCGAGTGGATCTGGGATGGGACTTTATGTTTCTATGCACGTAGTACTGTATTGTATTTTGCGGTCTTGTCGCTTCGAGTGGGCTGCAAAACAGCTCACTAGCTGCAGGGCACCGAATAGCCACCAAAACGTCCTGCCCTCCAGGTGGAGCACGAGGACGCGCAAAGACAGCCGAGAAGCCGATATCGAAGCTGACAGGGCGCCATGCTGGGTCAGTAAAAACATTGCCAACAGGAAGCCCAGCACTCGTTGACTAGTTGGCCCAGTTAGGCTGGTGGACGATGCGGTTATCAGTCTGGAGAGAACGTGCTTGGATGCACGGCTGTCACTGGCCGAGAAGCGCGATGCTTGACGTGCCGCACTAGTACGGTTGCGGCCTAGGCCAAATCTAGACGGGGCGTGCCTGCCCCGCCGGCCTTGCGCCTGCCTTTTTGGATCATTACTCGCGCCTGCCTGCCTTTTTTCCCTTCACTCGCTCCTGCCTCGAGACAGAAGCACAGTGTCAGGTGACTTGGTTTACGCATTACATACAGTACAACGGAGACTAATGTACAGAGTGATTTGCATAGTGTTTTACAAAGTGATTTTACATGATTTTACAATGTACGTACCTTACAGAGGAGGTAAGCGCCATCCTACCCTCAAAGCGGCTAGCGGCATCGAATCCGCTACCGAGTCGCGTTCCAAGGATTGTATAGAGTATAGGCATCTTATCAGTGACAGTCCCACAAAGTATAAAACATGCGCGTATTGGCGGTTAATTATTTGGTTATTATATGTATACGAGGTAGTATAACATTATCGGTATGCACTATAGAAATCCCATTCACACTAACTTACTATTAAATTACTATTGTTACGTAAGAAACATGTTGGTTCTGCGTCCGTCCATCTCTCCGACAATCCTTTTAACCGCATACATCCCACACACGTGCGCGCGAATACCACGTGGGGCTTGGCAGATGTCTCGCGTGTTGGAAGCGTCATCGAACACTCCGTCGACGAACTAGTGATCCAAGTTCCAACTAGAGGGAACGTGCGTGGTCTGACATGCGTTTTCCTCGCCTAGGTGATTTCGTTCCTTCCTTCGTTTGTTCACTAACCAGCGCCAAGAGACAAGGCACAACAGACAGACAAAGCTCACGGCCAGGGCGTGTTTTCTGCAAAAAACCCATCCTCCGGCAGAGGCATGCCCACAAAATCATAACCTGCAAACACCTCACCGAAATTCGTCGACGATGCGCCGTCCAGGCCCGCGATTTCGGCCGGCCGTGGCGTCGGATCTAGAATCTCATCTAGCATCGCCGTCAGACGCTTCTCCGCTTCGATGCACAGGGCATAGTCGCCGTGGTCCGGTCGGGTCACCCACGACAGCGACGAGGTGAAGACCGTCAGCTTGCGGATCAGGTCGGTGCGTCCGGGGAGCACGTATGCTGTGCTTCCTTGGTTTTGGTGCAGGAGCTGCAGAGCAAGCACGCTTGCACTGGCGACGCCATACGACAGCATCTGTCACGACTCTGTGTTAGCTTGTCTCCTATATCAATTGATATTTATATATATTCATGTATAAAGTTCATACCAGCCAGGCATAATGCCGACTTCGATCAACCATCAGCTCTTTGTTTCCGCTGAGATAGTTGACTGTCGACAAGACCTCTCTCGCCGTGTCGAAGAATTCTGCATGCCCCGACCCTGTCTGTTGCAAGAGTGCTCGCCGCAGGAGGAAAAAGGAATATAGGTGCTCGAGATACGGCATGATGAGCTGGTACCGGCTCACCCATGGGTGCGCAGCAGTCTCGGCAATGCCGCCGTCCTGGTGATCAAACCGCAGATGCGAGGGAGTTGCGTCCCAGCTCGCTTTTGCTTTTTCCAGTACGTGGCTGGAGAGAGGTTAGCCCAGTCAGCCAGTCAGTCACTCAGGATATGGGGGTACCTACTTGACCTTGTTTTCAAACCCTACTGCGTCAATTGGCATTGTGCCGCCCTGTTTGCATCCCAGGACAATCTCGAGCACCTCCTCGCGCAGGAGCGCAACAAAATACCGCAGGCGCAGGAAGCTGATACGGTGTATGCTATTGGGGTTCCATCCAAGAGGGTCTAGTTGCGCGGCGGCTTGTGCAACCGCTTCTGACCCGGCAACAAGCACTTCTTCACTGATGTCAAGCGGAGCAACGACGTTGCAATATCGACGGGGAATCAGCGGTGGCCGTCCCATAAACGTTGCTAGGTTCTTGTCGCAGTTGTAGTTGGCCACAAAACACATCTTCCGCCACTGAGACAGGAAGAAAGGACAGTCCTCCTCGGGTCCGCTCTCTTGATGGAGGCCGGCGGTCGTTATGGTGGCCCAGATCACTCCCATCTGGCGCCAACAAAGATAGTCTATATCGTTAGCCATGCTATTATATACACACATATGTACACGTGTATGTATGTATATCATATGATCTAAGCACATACCGATATCACCATAGCGGTGCGTCTTCAGCTTGGAGTCATTATTCAACAGATACACAAGCAACTCATTCACCGACGAGGGATGTTCACAAAACTTGATGCAGATATCACTAGCCTCAATCAGCAGACTCAACAACGTCTCCTTGTGGATGTTCGCCGCCAGCAGCACCGGATCATTGTCCGGCGTGCCCACCAGCGCCATCCCGGCCACGGCGAAGTAGTTGCCCAGGGCCTCCCATCGAAAATTGGGGCCGGTGAACGAGGCGCAGTACTGCTCAACGGTCATGGACCTGTTGACCGTCATTGGCCGCGACGAGTTTTGGAAAATCATGTGCGCAAACCGCGCGAGTTGTGGAGTTAGTAACCCCCCAAGTTCGTCAAAGTGCTCGAGCGTCTGCCTGACAGACCCAATAATGGCGTTGACGATGGTGTCTGGCATGGCAAAGACAAGCACATTGGCCTGGTACCTGGCAATGAGCACGTCACAGACGGGGAACTGGTACAATATGCGGAGCACCTCGGCTCCCACGGGGACCGGGTCTGGCTGCAGATTTCGAGGGATGGCGATGTTGTGAGTCTCAAAGGCCGTCGGCACCTCGGTCCCGCAATCCTGCAAAATCGAGAAAAAATTGGATGTGCCCAGGTAGCCAGACGGCACCCAGCTGGTTGTTTCGGCTGGTGATACATAGGGTGGCGGACTGTGAATCGGAGTACCGCCATGGATCGGAGTACTGCTATAGCTACTTTTTTTTTTTTTTAATATCAATTGATATGAGCTCGAATAGTTATGATAGAGAAGAGAGCTTACGTACGGAGTAGAGGACTGCTGGCTGTCCGCAGCAAAAGGCACACTGCCACTGCCAATGCCAATTCCAATGCCACTGCCAATGCCCTTTTTGGTCATGGGCGACGGATGGTAAAAGCATTTATGCGCAATGTCCTTTGCCATACATCGACCACAGACAGGTATCACATGATCGCACTTGAGCTTGGACTTGCGACACGGCTCGCACGATTGCAGAGTCCCGTTGCGACGGGTCCGTGGACCCGATTGCTGCATGATCCTGAAATACAAGGCATGAAGAATGGTCCCTTTTGTTGTCTTTTCTTTTTTTAGTCTTTCTATTTTTTCCCCCCCTTTCTTCTGAATATTTTTACGCGGTATGAAAACTACTAACCTAGTCATCGGCGCGTTGGCATGAATTGAGTCATCGAGCGATCTCGGGCGTGGCTAGACCCGTTTCGTCTCCGTGGCCCGCCCTATCGGGGACTTGATTGGGGTTAGGGACGGCCCTGCTGCCTGGAGACATGCTAATAATTTGCTTGTTCGTATGTAGTTTACGAGATTGGAGCGAAATAGGACTTTGTTATTTGCCAGCACGGTTCGTCTAGTATGTTCAAGGAAATTTGCACGTTCAACTTATTGTACCGTCGTCGCGAGTATGACTCACTGGCAGAGGATCCAACTCCGAACACCGAAGCATAAATCCGCAAATGGGTATAAGGAAATGGATCAACCCCGAACCCTCGGAGATAAAAGAATCAATAAATAAATACATGTGAACGGAAGAGGGGCAGAAAAGAACGGAATTTATTTTACGGCCACCGCGCCTTTGTTGTGCTGATGATAATGTCCCAGGGTTTTGCGCTTCCCAAGCGCGAAAAACGACATGCGGCGCATGAGACTGGTTTTTCGGCGGCCGAGCGAGACGGCATCGTCGGGCGCTGTTGGGATCGAGGTTAGAGGGTCGTACTGTTCGATATGCTGGGGCGCGCTGTCGTCGTCGCCGTCGGTGGTTGGGATCTGGGTGATTGTTTTCCTTGTCTTTTGCTGGGTTGTGGCTTCGTGTTGTTGCGGTTGCTGCGGTGGGATTGCGGAGATTTCTGATTTAGTCCCCTCGTCGCGCAGCCCGGTCTCGAGACCGCGCAGCATCTCGCTAATCACCGGCATCGAGTGTCTCTTTTTGGCTTTGTCCTCTGCGCTGTCTACAGAAGGGTTCTCGTCGCTGCGTGTGTTGAAGTGCCGTAACGAGTCCGCGTTTTGCGACGCTGTCGTCATCGTCGTCGTCGTCGATGTTGTTGATGTGCTAGTCGCACTATCCTTTTTCTGGTCCGTTGATGATGATGATGATGTTGATGTCGTCGTTGTCGACGTTGTCGCTGTCTTCTCCGGCACAGTCTCTCCCCGATCAATCCTCTCGCTCAACAGCTTACACGCCAAACGCAGCTGCGACTCGTCGCTATGTTGCAGTTTCTGCCGGTCGACCAGCAGCGAATTGGCCGTCCAGTGGGCGGGTTCATTATCGACAAAATCGTATTTTCTGCTCTTGTCCTCGACAAACACAAAGGACTTCTTTTTTTTGTCGGTTAGTTTTTTTTTTTTCCCTTTTTCTCTTTTCTTCTTCTTCTTTTTAGTGGGAGGTGGTGGCCTTACTCGAAGCGGGGGCGAGCGGTGGAATTTCTCGCGCACTCTGGACGAGAAGCCCGGACTGGATTTCATCAGAAAAGTACCCATGACGCAGTTATCATCCCCTTCAGGAGCATCCGACGCTGGGAAGTACACGTAGTGAAAGTGAGAGCGTGAGAAAGAGAGAGAGAAAAGCTGTTAATACGTAAAAATCCTTTCCCGGGGAAGGGAAGCGCTCCGCATAAATAAACCGCGGTTCACGTTAGAACGACTTTAGTACGGGGCCCCGACTTTTGCCACCAAACAACTGCCAGCGTTGAAACGTCGGGAACCAGATTCGCCAATGGGAGCTCGTACGGTGGGCATCAATTGATGGGGCCAGACGAACGCAAACTCTGATTGACTGTCTGAGCTGGGGGCGCTGGTGCAGGGGGTGTGGATTTTGTAATTTTATATTACATATTATTTCATCATCTCCTGATCCTTTTGCTCCGTATTTAATTATCCTACTCCCGTTAACTACGATACTAATATATCTTATTAAACTCCTTGTATATAATTACTCCGTCCCAACAACAGCGTATAAACAACATGGCTGGAGACACTGGTTAGCACAGCTCGGGCCAGAGACTCCGTAGTCGCACAAGCCCCGCCCTCTCTTACCCAGAGTCCGATGATGTGAGATTGTGTGAGATACATCACAAAGAGAAAAGAAGGAAAGAATTCTAGAACAAGCTGGCAACTTTGCGCTAGCCAGATTCGAACGCTACTCACGTGGAGGACCCCACATGGGGACGTGCTGGCCGAAAGAGGAAATCCGCGGCTTTCCAGCTCGGGGATATTATTGAATCTACCTCCGTTGTATTTGCAACCATTTGCCGTAAATAATACACGGATCCATGTAGCATGTAACATGTAACAATAAATAAATATTCTATTAAGAACGCCGGAATGGATGGGCCTCGGTGTTCAACACATACTCGTCCAGACTCACCACATCCGGCTCCGCAAACATCAAATAGAAGTACTTGAGCGTCTCGGCCAGCCAAAACGACTCCATGCGGTCTTGTTTTGGCGGGTTGTCGACTGTGCAGTCGTTGAGCCCCGCGTGGCCGATTTCTGTCGTGGTGTGTTTGATGATGGTGTTGAACATGGTCCATGCCGTCTCGACAAGTCGCGCGTCGCCGGTGATACGGTAGAGAGTGAATATGGACTCGATCGCTTCCGGTCTGAGAGTGAGTTAGCTGGCAGCATTGAGGAGCGCAATCAAAAAAGATTTTTCTTTTTACCTCAAAATATACCGTCCATCATCAATCTTAGACACCCCCCGAGGGAGATTCCTCGCCCTGATCGTTGCTTCCACAGAACCGGCACTATCTGGAAACGCCTTTTCCACTTCCCGGTGCCACCTTTTCTCACTCCAAGAACACTGTGTCTGGTCCTCACAGCCAGCCAAATGCATCACTTCTGGCATGATGCCCAGGTGCCCATTCTCATACCCCCAAATACAGCCGTCCACCAACTGCTGTGCCACGTCTAAATCGGCTGGCTGAGCAAATACTTTTGCTCCCAGGGCGACCATGCCGCCTGCAAAACAACTCAAGTGCTGCGCTCGTGGCTCGGTCTTGAGTTGGGATACAGGAGTCTGGCCATCGGATGAGACGTCACCGGGGAACAGCACGTTGGCATCGTCAGGAGTCATGGGCCGGAAGAATATGTGAGACTTCATGGCGTCGAGCGCCTGCTGATACAGTTTCTCGTACTGTTGAGAAGCTCCTCCAAGAAGGGCATGTTGCTATTGCGATAGTCAGTTCTTGCCAATATATATATATATATATATATATCAATTGATATATAAAAGACAGGAGATATACCTTTGGAAGATACTCATAAAGCGAATCAGCCATCCCCCCGATCGTAAACATGGAAGAGTCCCGAAAATCCATTGTCCTCGCATTAACCACCACCGGCCACAACCCCGGAATCTTAGTCCACCCTTGCTGCGCCTCAAACACATCCATAATACGCTGAACTGCATCGTAATAGCGATCATCCTGCGATAGCTGGCTGAGCCGCGTAAACTCGAGCGTGAGCGAGCCGATTTCCGCCACAAGCACGCTCTCGCCGGCCTCTTGCGGAGGAGTTGCGCTGGTCTGCGCTGCCGCGTTGTTGATTTTCCAGCGTGTTATCGGCATGTGATTCGGTGTGTCGAATGCGGCGTATAGCATTTGCCCGACTTCGATGGCCTTTTCGAGGAGTATGGGGTATTTGTGCTGGCTAATGTCGTATGCGCCTAGGAAGCCGCCCAGGTAGCGGATTGTGGTTTCGAACACGTTGATTTCCTCCAGGGAACATTGTGTAAAATCAAGTTCTGCGATGGCTGCCACGGCTTCTTCGAAATCCTCGTGGAGGCCCATGATCCAGAGCGTATCTAAAGAATCCACCAGAGTCGCAGCCCACCCGCCAAAAGGGTTATTCGCACGACCGGAAATCGGTGCAACCTCGTCGCTCATCCACGCATGATTCTTGTATCCCGCCCAGGCATGCGTGAAATTCCCCTTGACGGCCTCCAAGCGCGCCATGCGAATTCCGCGAGCGGCGGCATCCTCACGAGCAAAACGATGCTGGACCGCGGGGATGCTTCCGGGAATGGCTGAAGGGACAGGTATTGGTGCTCGCACTGGATATTTTGGCACGTATTTGGCCCAGAAGGATTCTCCATCTGAGTGTTGTATTATCGCGCCCTGACTCATAGACCACTGGTCCGCAAACCGCGGCCTTGAGAGGAAAAGATAGTAAACAACGACAAAGCCACATAGAAAGGGAAACAGTAGAATGCGGCCATACTTTGGGTAAATCATGTTGATTTTGCTCACTAAATAAAACCATAAAAAAAAGAAGAAGAAAAAAAAAAGGAAAGAAAAAAGAAGAAAAGGAAAACGACAAGAATAACAGTCCAGCTGTGTCGAAATGAGAAACAACCTGCAGAATGAGCAGCGGCGACAAAATGTCGGTCGCCGGCAAGGCTACGTATTATTAATTAATTGAGGTGAAAATAACACGAATCAGGGGGACAGGGAAGAGGGAGTGTTTCTTTGTTCTGATCCCTGATAAGAGGCGCCATGGGTGCAGGTTCGCAACAAATCAGTGATGCAGGGGGTTGTATTTGACCAGTCAAATTATGTACCGTCCACCCTAGCATGTGCTTGCCTGCCTCTCTTAGACACAGGAGTCGGCGGTAACTTATTTTTAGGAGCCGTGGCGTGGCACTATGGTAGTAGTGCGTGGATAGAAGAGCTAAAACCAGACAACCACACATATATAGAAGTATTGACACGCACTTTGACTCACAGAACGCGGTTGAAGTAAAAAGGGTCGATATTATGTAATAAAACGATATAACAGGTTGAATTAGAGAATAGCTTATTATAGACCTTCAAAGATCATATAATAACCCATAATTGATAGTATTATCGGGTGTCGTTGTTACTCTATGCCAGTAATCTTAAATGTTTCAATGTTCAATGTTGTTTATATTAATGTATTAATTGATGAACCGAGGCCGAGATCAGCATGTTATTAGAGCCGCAGTATACTCATTGGACGCCACAGCCCCGTCGTGTTTATTACGTGGTCAGTGTGGTAGATGCCTGGTGGGTCTCTTGCAAATGTACTGACAGGGGAGTGACCGTGGTGGCCCGGACTTCCAGCTTGGCCAACAAGCGAACATGTAGGAAATCTTTTTCACTAGGGTTGTATGCCCCTTAATATTGTAGCAGCATAATCTATCAGCTGATCCTAATCCTTTGAAAACCTGCCAATCTGGCTGCAGGACATACACTGCTTCTGGAAGGGCACACTCCAAGTTCCAACATAGGGTTCGTCCTACATTTCAAAATGATTTCCTACCTACTATTTTCTACAATCCTCATGATAGCGAGTTTTCCCCACCTTGTGGCAGCCGAAACCGCCCAGAACCACTGGAAAGTCCCCAACGGCAACCAAGCGGATTTTTCGCAGACTTTTACCAATGGCGAGATCTTGCCGATTGCCTGGAATGGCTGGAACTCTGAATGGACGGATGACTTTTTAGATGGCACCACGGTTGCCAATCTATGGGTGACTTCGTATAATTATAAATCATACCAGTACACGCAGGAACTCACCAGTATGTACAGACTCTGTCAATTCTTTCTTTCTTTCTGGTGTAATGAAAACCAACAAACGGACAATAGAGGGCGTCGATATTTCGGAGGACGGGTCGTATACCTGGACTATTAATGTCAATGCTACCAGTCTTGGCAACACTGCGGAATACGTCTTGCGATTTATGCGGCCGTATGATACGTACAACTCAACAGGTCTACAGCTGTCTTCACGCGGTTTTATTATATTACCAGCAAAGGCCACAACCACTTCATCTGCCACGAGTATCACGACTATATCCTCACAGACTACCGTGACTGCCAGTCATACGTCGACATCCATCATGACCAACCCTCCTACATCACCACCGGCGCCAACAACAACGACACCAGCAACAGCAACAACATCCACATCTCAACCATCTGGACTCAGCAGCGGAGCAAAAGCTGGCATTGGCATTGGATCTACAGTAGGTGGTATTGCTATACTTGGGATCCTTGGTTTCGCATTTCGACGACGATTCATGCAAAAGCCCCCAGCAGCCCCGCAAACCGACATACTACCTGGCTATCAAAATAATATTGCACCTACGTTTAAAGAGCCAAAACCTTTGCATCCGCAGGAGCTTCCTGCTTTTTCAGCCCCTGTGGAACTCGATTCCCGGCCTTGCTCCCGGTGACGTGCTTGGATGTTGTTCTGTTTAAAAGGCGGTACTTTCATAAACACTCTTGAATTATTATGTAAGCTTTTACTTGTATTTTTTTACTTCTTCTATTATTCATATAATTTCGAATAAAAGAATTTGTCGTCCGGAAAGACGCGTTTTTGCCGCTTTTGGTAATATGCCAAATCTGGCAAACTGGGCCCTAATATAATTATGACTAAGCATTTTGGGACCAGACTGGATTGTCTATGCCCGTGTGTTCTGGATGTTTTTGTAGGTATAAGATCTAGTCATTATTTATTCGAATATTCCAAGGCTTGCCATGGGGGAGACACTTTTTCACAGGATTAATTATCAACTATTACCACTCAAGCTTAAAGGTTATAAAAAAGAGAAAGAAACCAAGGAAAGTCTTAGGTGGAATTCCCAGTGGATGCCCTATCTTATATTCCAGTACTATTCACACAGTACTCAAAGTTCCTACTTGAGTATTTGCTACTTGCTCTACGTGACCACGCTGATTTCCAACAGCACTGCTGGTTGGGTTCTTGTTTGCACGCGTTCGCTTCTCGTTTTACCTCTGCTGGCTGCCTGTCTTTTGTCAAAAATCAATTCTTCTTTTTATTCCACCTCTAATTTCAATCATCTAGTCATACTAGATTAATAGACATGTATTGACCCGTTTTGCCTAGGCCATCCTTGAAAAACGAGATGCATTTCCGGCTCTACCTGCTACGCCCAGCTAAGCATCATCGACACAGCGAACCAAGTCATCTAGAACAATCCGAAACTGAAAAACCATTATCCGTCAAGATTCAAGTATTCAATTTTAATTTCGGAGCTTCGAGACAATATACAGGTCTTAAGCGTCAATATAGGCGGGTCAGGATGAAAGTACCATGGCTCGGGTCGCGAGAGTTACACCCATAATAATGTGTCAAATTCCTTCAAAATTTACCACCACGACTAGCCTATTCACGTATTATGGGAAACAAATTGAGATTGTCAGAGAAGAGCAGTCGACTTCACAGACATGGTAACTGTGTAATCCAGCCTTGTCCCAGAAGTAACCCTAGGGAAGCATGTGATATTCTTGCATAAATCGAGTGGAAATTCCCTGGCTCATTATCAGTAAGGTTCGATAGAGATTGCAATGCAGAATGCACGCTCTAGAGAGGACCGAACCTGGACATCACGCTTTCCCTTTAGAAACTTCCGGAAAGATAGAATTGAAAACTCCTCACCTTCCCAGCTAAGCTGTGATGAGGGTGGTTTGTTTATCAAAGCGATCAACTCCCACGAGTCCTTCTGTTTACCCTTACTTTCTCCGTCACCATGAGGGTCGACAATGATTTGAAAAGCTTTCTGCTGTTGCCAACCTCTGGCTAGGCCGGCACCTCGGAGATCGCTTACCAGCGTGGCCGTGCCAAACTGTTCGTTCCATGACACCCAGCGTACTTGCCCATCGTGTTCTTGGTAAAGTCCAAATAGCACTGGTGCATCTTTGGCGCCATCTTCACCCGCGCTTTTGCCGGCTACAAAAACTGGTAAAATATTGAATCGCATAAGTTGTGGATCATCCGCTTCCTTCACTACCACGCGCAAAATACCAAATGTTGGCGAGTAAGTGAGGTACAGAGGCACCTGCGACTGGCATTCTACTTTGATGAGCTGATCTAGCATTTCGCACTTTGCCCAGGCATAAATTTGCTTCAAGACCTCAAGGTTCAAGCGTGTTCCTCTGCTTGACCGTCGTCGAGAGCTCCCATTATTGCTTTGACGAATCAGCAAAGGTATTAATAAATAGTAATGTAATAGTCAATTGCTAGGCTGGCGTCCTTACTGGATGGCAAGCACAGTTGGAAAACCATTGTACATTGTCCAGACAGGTGAGCCGCTGATTCCACCTTCTGTTTTCGCGGTGTACTCCAATTGTACTGGGTTCAGGATCGGGTTCAAACACGTTCCGGTGCTTGTTACGGGCTTTTTTCCTATCGTAGGTTTGTTTTCCTGTTGAGAAGAACCATTCCCATTGTTGGAAATAAGAAAGCCAGTCACTCTCAGATCACAGTCCAGACGCTCTTCATACGCCAACTTCAGAGCAAAGCCAAATGTGGCATGGTTTGCGCTTGCTCGTGAAACCACGTCCGGCGCGAAGATGAGACCCCAGTCAGATGCTTCAGTTGCAGTCGCAGGATTTCTCTCGTAATTGGGACAAATATGGATCTGATCTTCATTCACAGGGGAACGTGTGTCCGAGCCATCCATTTTTATTGTCATATTCGCCGAACGGTTTCCGGTCTTATCGATGAGGTTATGGGCAGCAGTGAGAATAACACGCTGCGTTGCACCGGGTATATCAATAAAAAACCCGTTACCACCAAACCTACCGCGTTCTAAGGGTTCAATTAATTAGACTCATACTGAATTTTTCTCTGGCGCAGACGACAAACCGGAGGATTTGCTAAACTCGAGCTGGACTATTGCAGATTCGATTGAGGGCTGAGCTTCGGATTTCCAGTTGAAATTTGGTTGCTCATTTTGAGGAATCCTAGAGGAACTTTGATCTTCGTGGTAAAACTCCACTGGGAGTTGCGGTGTCTGGGAGTCTGGCATTTGTGCAATCAGATTGCTTGTGCAGGGTTGAGCCTTTGTGTTTGCTTGATGCGCAACGGAGGGGGACGTGGGGATTTATAAGTCACTTGTACCAGCCTTGCAGGGAATTTTGCTTTTTCCTTACTTTACTGTTTTGTTCTATTCTATTACATTTATTTCTTGATTTTCCTCACTAGTAAAATTTACTCATGAAACTTTTGCTACAGACCCGAACGCGCATTACTCCATCCCAGTTTTGCCTCCCTCACAGAACTTCCCCAAATTTCATTATAAATTGAAGTTAACCTACTGATTCGCATCTGTAATGGGCGAAATTAAGAGTTTAAGCAGCTGCATTGTTGCAAATGTTAGACAGGTCATATGACTTTGCTTGAATAGGAGCATTCAACGTACCCATTCCTCTAGCTGGCGCTCGTTTTTCTGGAGTGCCTCGTATTCTTTATCCAGTTTTTCTACTCGCCGTTAAAATTGAAAATTGAAAAATAACAGCAAGAACAACTTACGTGCGGTCACTTGCAATACTTGTTTCAGTGCCGGTTTATTGTCAGTCAGACCACGCAGGAAAGTGTCTGCTTCCTGATCGAACCCAATTTGACTGATCTGAAACCTGACCGCTAAAAAACAACAACAAAATATTGGTTAGACACGCGCTGGGTCTTTGTAGGTCGCCCTTGTCTTACCTGTACGCTCGTATCCTTTATTAATCAACTGATTTCCGCACTCGATGACGGCTGTCTCAAATCTGTTCGTGTTCTCCTCAGTCGGACATCCATCCGTAATGGTCATGATTAGATACGGTCGCTCGAGATTGGCATCGCCGTTTAGAACGTCATAGATAAAGGGTTTGAGGATTTTCGCCTCCAGTTCAGTGCCGATCGGAGTTGATCCACTAGGCAAGAACTGCATCTTGGCCTCGATGGCGTCTTCGCGAAGATCATTTAGCCCGCTGTCTGACCGGTTGATAAAACGTAGATGAACGCCCTTGTCATCAGGAACAAGTTTGGTTGCTATATTCACAATACGTTTGACAATTTCACGCTGAGCCTTCATGCGATCCCCTGATTGCATTGACCCACTGTCATCTGATATTGATCAACCTATGTCACGTATGCTGTCTCTGATGTGAAAATACTTACCACAGTACAAAACAGGCTGATATAGAGCAACGCGTGTGAGGTCTTTAATTTTGTCAGGTTCGAGGCGGTTTCTCGGATCATCTTTCAACTTGGCCGCCTTTTCGGCTACCGTCTTGAGGAACCTGCTGTCAGGCGAAAAGAACTTCTCAAGCCCAGCCTCCTCCACGTAGTTGTTGACACCTTTCAAGAAATCCGCCTCCGTCTTCGGGTGGTTAATAGCCTAGGATTGCCCGGGTTAGAATCGCATACGATCAACCATATAGTCCGAACGGAAGCTCAACTTACTTCTGCAAAGTCTGCATCGGTGCTTACGTGCCCGGCTGGGGCCAAAGCTTGGGGGGGTCTCGGTCTACCCCTGAACATATCAAATATCCCAAAGATTCGTCCCGTGACAAGATATTGCAAAGCGTAGCGAAACATGCCGACAATCACATTGACAATCCAAGCCACCGCGCTCAGCCTGTCTATGATAGATGGATCTGGTCGGACAGCTTGCTGAATATGGCTATCCCTAGAGGCATTTGCCAGTTCTCTGGCCGTCTTTCCAGACTTCCCCCGGATAGTGTCGAGATCGGCACCTTCTCTGCGAAGCAACTTGATCACATCTGCATCCGGGGCTACTTCGATCGCGGTGATAATGGCAGTATTGCCGTCAGGATCCCTCTCGTTTACCTGGGGCTTTTTGTCAAGTAGCAATCTAACGATCTGAGCCCGTTCCGCTTTCGCATTGACAGCGAGATGAAGGGGAGTGTATCCATTACTCTTCTTGTCCGGATTGGCTTTCGGGAGGAGAAGTTCTACCATCTTCACCTTGCCGGCTCTAACTGCTGTCGCCAATAAAGTCCAGCCATTAGAGTCGGTAGCGTTGATGTCATTCGTCTCGAGGTATTTGTCGAGACTCGCAGACGTAAGGTTGCCGGATCTGACCTGCCGGTAGATATCCATGCTTCTTTGTTTGACTTTTAGAATCATCGAGTGGTACCAGCTCCATTAATTATACCTCTAGAGATCCACTGGAGACTCCCACCGGAGACAACCACGGACACAATCAATTGAATATCCCCCTGGGCATTCGGGCATTCATGCATCCACCAATCCATGTCCTCAGCCGTGCCTCGAGACCCCTTTCGATTCCATTCGTACTAAACCCCGACCCGTCTTACTGCACCCCGGTTTATGCCGCCCAGTTTCAGATATTTTACCTAGTGCATAAATCACGTTGATTCTTCTACAAAATTATAACTGCAAACATAAACACGAAGTTTCGTCATTCCATTCCATTCCCTGAAGTATCCGAGCCGCAACGCCTAGAGCACCGCTTTGTAAATTCCATAAATAGTATCATATCTTCTTCTTCTTCTTTCCTTTTTTTTTTTGGCTTTGTTCATCGCAACACTTGTCGTTGTCAAAATGCCCTCGTCAGCTGCCACAATTGGACTTGCCCTCCAGGCAAGCGGCTTCGTCTTTTCGGGCGAAGGTCCCTTGCGTCTTGCGACTACCGAGATCGAAGACGACGAGGTAATGCTTACGGACAAGCTCATTGACGGGGATGAATCTGGAGACCCAGTCTTTGTAACTTCAGACGTGAAATTGGGGAGTCCAGCGAGCTACGTTGCCACTCAGGACATGGTTGCAAACCCCCTCCCATCTTGGAATCATCTCCTTGGGACAACATCGCTAACCATTGGATAGATTGCATTGCTTAGCGTCAAACCAGATAATATTCTGGACTGTCATCAATTAAACGTCGAAGATGAAACCTGGGACGAACAACCCATCGGGAATACACACCCAATCATTTGTCACCAATCCAGCAAGATGACAAGTGTTACACTCGCTAGTGGTGCCCATGTCTTCTTTCAAAGCCCAAATGGTATCCTCGTGGATCTCCAGTACCACCAGGACATAAAAGAATGGACGCAGCACTCGATGCGCATTACGGCCCAAGAAGGAAGCCCTCTGTATGCGACCCAGGCCTTTTCAAAAGTTTTTCTTTTTTTCATTGGAAGAGATAACTGTATCTACTATGTGGCCCGGTCTACTGATGGTCCAATGTCCGATTGGCAAAGTAAGTTTCTTTCTTTTTTTTCTTATATTTTTGTTCCTATTTGTTTTCTTAACGCAATTACCAGGCACCGCGATCCTACCCGGTCCTCGCTTCGAGCATGTTCCAGATGGGGTTCTCGTAGTCCCCGAAAATGAGCCTGATGCATTCATTTCGTATATCCTAGAGGGGAGTCAGCTGTCCAAAATTGATGCAGCAGGCGAGAGCGTCAAGGTGGGGACCATAGATGAGAATGGCACATTCTACCCAACCAGTGATCAGGAATGTACGATCATCATCAACATCATCAATCCATACATCAATGGGGGGCTATTTGGGGGTGGAGGAGCTGGTGGAAGAGGAGGAGGGGGCGGTGGCGGTGGACCGTGGGGAGGCCAAAGGTGGTACTACTGACCGGCGGTTGCACAGCATTATAACTCGGATTCATCTTCAATGCGTCGTGTTTGATTCGTCTATGTAGGTCGAGATCAGCGGCCGTTAGGTGACCCAAAGGCTACACAAGACTGGGGGAAGTAAGCTGCCACAGCATCTACTGTTGCAAATATGCATGTGCATGTCGATAATGTGTCTCACGGAAAAAATTTCCAAATCCGAGTCCTGATCGCACAGTATTCCCGGTTGTTTATCGGAAAAGCTGGGCATGTTAGCATATTGTGGCTTACACCCATGTATAAACAAGCTTTGACAAAGGCCTGGCCACAGCCTTTCACCGCTTATTTTTTCCTCCTCCTGCACGAGGGTATTTTTAGTATCCCGGATACATCGAGGACTGGCCTGTAGTATCTTGCGCAATCGTAGACAACATCAATTTGCCACGTCATCAAGGCTCTCTTATTCTACAACAGAGCCCCAAGCTATGCCGAAAATCACCCTCTGCGCTGCTATTTCTCAGTGGGCGTAAACCCAATATTGCGAATAACATGGTATGTAGCCAGAGGATCAGCGAAGGATACAGCCAGCCACACTAATCGAACCCCTGTCTCGCGTATCCTGCCATATTCAGCACAATGGCTCGACTCTCATCCTGTAAACAAAGCACAAACACAGAGCACGGCCGTGTGATACTTTGCCGGATCACAGCCCTTTCGTTACCCCTCCCCCTCCTTGTCAGAATTAACCGGAGATCGGTTTGTGTCTTATGATACTATCTAGTGCACCGTAAGCATGGAAGATGGATGCAGTAGACAAACGAGAGATAAATAGAGGACAAAAGCCCACGTCAAGGGATCAAGCATCGATCTCTAAATTACTGACTGATTTCATCTGCTCCTAAGTGCTTGTGGGTGACTTCTCTCTAATCCTACATCACCTTTACTGTCACTAACAGGAACCAGATATACCATTCCCGCGGCGTTATTCGCAATTTTCTCTCTGTCGAGCATATACCGTCCCAAACGATTGTGTCAAAACAAGGTACGATCTTTCTACTGTACGGCTCTTTAATGGGTTTCTGACGTGATTCAGATGTGCAACAACAGCTTCATTAAGAAGGGCAAGGGCGGCGGCGGCGGCGGCGGAGGAGGAGGGGGTGGCGGAGGT
>CVMT01000003.1:1504008-1528277 GCA_000985935.1 Talaromyces islandicus | reverse complement strand
TGGCGGAGGTGGTGGAGGGGGAGGAGGAGGAGGAGGCGGCGGCCTTGAATAAGGAATTCATCATGTACTGCTCGAGGCATTTCCTTGGACTTCTGTACTGTTTGTCCGCATGCTGGCATCAAAGGGGCGTAAATTGAGTCAGCACAGCATATGCAAGTCTGACGGAACTGGGCAGTGATAAGAACGTGCTGCTGGTGCCCAACGTATCTTTTATATCATTTGAATTTAATCAGTCCTGACAAGGTCAATACATTCTTTAACCAATTCCTCTTTAATCGAGACCCAATGCAATCTCTAGCCGGGTCGGCGAGGCCGCACCCCCCCGGGTCTTCACGCCTCAAGCCGGTCGAGTCTGACAAGGAAATCGTGTTTACTGCAATTGTCCGTCCCCGACCAGGTGGCTCAAGATTGCCTGACCTGGAGGACTGGCAGGCAATTCCTATTGCTGAGCGCACCTTTCTGTCTTCTGCAGAGTATGAGGAGACCTATGGCTGCTCTAAGGATGATGTATCAGCCGTGTTCTCCTTCTTCAAAGAGCAGGGCATGTCTGTTCGCAGCAGCCACGTAGGCGCAGGAACAGTAGAAGTACAAGCAAATGCGACGCAAATCCAACGTTTATTCAGTGTGCAGCTGCATTACTATCAAGGCCATTTCCGGCCTGCAGCTCGTAAGCGACGAGATGGAAAGGAAGCCCCAGAGGAAACCTATGTTGGTTTCGAAGGCGCTTTATCGCTCCCAACTGCGCTGCATGAAAAAGTCATCCAAATTTTCGGGCTTGACACTCGCACATTTGGAGCATCCGGCGGGTTTTCGGGTGACCCCCCAAGCTCGAAACGACTGATGGTGGCGGAATTGGCGGCTCTGTATAAATTTCCGGCCGGCGTGGACGCCAGTGACCAAACTATTGCAGTCTTCAGCGGCGAGGGGAACGACAAGAATGGAAAATCTCTGAGCAATTACAATCCCTCGGATGTCGAGGCGTATTTCAACTACCAGACGATTGGCTACAACTCCGCACCCAAGGTTGTCCCCATCTCGCTTGATGTAGGCTCCAACACGTACACGAACGATCCGAGTAATCCAACTCAGGAGCTCTCGCAGGATATTATGACAGTCGCTACGATTGCACAAGGGTGTACTGTTAATGTCTACTTCAGTGACCTTACCGAGCAAGGCTGGTTGGTATTCCTGACCCGCGTGCTGTTCCCCAAAACAGGTGAAAAGCGCCCCAACATCGTCTCCATGAGCTGGACAATGTACGATGAACAAACATATCTAGATTCACTATCGTTCCTCTTCCAGCGACTAGCAGTAGTCGGCACCACGGTCTTTGGGATCTCCGGCGACTGGGGGGCCAACAATAATGTGATTGATGGCCAACCACATGTAGGATGGCCAGGAAGTGACCCATGGGTGACTTGCGTAGGTGGCACAGTGGTGGGAGACGTACGCTCATCGGGTTGTTTTACAGAACATGCATGGAGCGATCGAGACAACCCAGAGAGCCAGTTCACGATTGATGGCCATCTAGGCGTCACTGGAGGCGGCATGAGCCGGGTGTTTGCAACCCCTCCATATCAGCTCGCCGCTGGTATTCGTGCAGTGATGGACTCGGATTCCAAGCACCTGAGCGGGGGGAGGTTTATTCCCGACATTGCAGGCATGGTTGGACTCAGAGGATTCATCATCGATGGGAAACGGAACTATTTCATTGGGACCAGCTGTAGTACGCCGCTCTACGCGGGGCTTTTTGCTGCGTTGTCGAGTGTCTTGAAAGCCTCATTCGGACCTTTGAACACGATCTTGTACCATCTCGACGGGGGTGTTTACAGGGATGTTACCTTTGGCCACAACGATTCTGGCGATACCCCGGGTTGCTCTTACTTTATCGCCAGCCAAGGATACGATGCAGTGAGTGGACTTGGGAGTATTGATGGTCACAGGATACTCGAAGAACTTCGGAAGATTTATCATCCCAAGTCCAAGCGCTTTGGTCGATTTCGGAACTAGGCTGGGCAGCATAAGTGCTAGAGCTAGAGTCAACACAAGTTTGTTTGATGAGCAATAAACTTCATTCTCGATCTTTAGCACACCAGTATCCACCCACGCTCGACAGCAGTTGAGCACCGTCCGGAAAATGTAGTTATCAGGCTGCGCAGTGGCTAGCTGTCATTCACTCCACTGAATATCATTTCCTAGAACAAATCTGCCCACTGCAAATGCCGCATCCATACACACCTCTTAACCCAACCGCCCTTATACATGAGCAAACATAACTCCGACCCTAATGGCCGTTCAATCGGATAATTTAACTCTCATTAAGCACATCAGCTTAAACAGAGTCCAAAACACCATTCACGTTTCACGTTCCCAGCCCGAACAAGGTTCCCCTCCTTAGATATGCGAGTGTCATGCCACATCCATCAGCCCGGCGCGATTGATCTGAGGAACCACAAGCAGCTGCCAGTAACTGCTATTAGCCACCCGGGAGTGGGTTCAGCCTCAGCCATAGACGAGTGGTATATATTATCTGCTTGTCGACATCTCCTGCTACGCTGTATCCACCAAAGCTGCGCTCGCGTCCATCAAAAATTCCTTGCAGACCTACAAAGAACAAGCTTCGATTCAAACCTTTCTCACTCACGTTGAGAATTACCCAAAGCACCCTTAACACATCGTGAGGCTATTGAATCCATGATACAAGCGACTATTTATTAACTACTCTCATTACAGATGAGCGGTTCTGGTGCAGGCGGTGGAGGTGGAGGTGCTCCCCCACCCCCTCCTCCCTCCGGTGGTGGAGGCGGAGGCGGAGGCGGCAGCGGCGGCGGAGGAGGTGGTGGTGGTGGAAGCGGAGGAGGCGGAGGCGGAGGAGGACGACGGATGTGGTTGAAAATGTGATCAAGATCGAAGACATGGAGTCATCATATGACGTTGGAACCAACGCTGGTGGAATTCCAGATCGCATGTATGTATGCATGTACTCGACTCTCGAAGGATAACCCTACTTTCCACATATCAGTATCCAATTTATTAAAATTTATCCTGTTATTCCCAAGAACCCATATATAGTTTAGTCAATTATATTGTAGCACATACACATATCAAGTAATGAGAGAAATTGCTACTACTACTACATACTACCATGTATTACTGCTACATGTAACACTTGAGTGCAACATTGAGAGAAGGGAGATACCGAAGGCCAAGGAAGTCAAGTAATGTTGGGTTGTGTCCATGACCAGAGATATCGGGGTCTTTGGACTCATTTACCTCATATGAGCATATATGTATGAAGTCAATCCATAGGTCGTGAATGACCGCATCAAGAATCCTAATTGGTTACTCTCTCATTTCCCAAGCAGTACGATCTTGAGCAAAGTTTATGAAAACATTCGCTCCTCCACCCCCTCCTCCTCCGCCTCCACCACCACCACCACCACCTCCTCCTCCTCCGCCAGCTTCATTATCGCCGAATCCCGTAAACAAAGGAATACTTTTCGATGAAAGTATCCCGGCAATCTCTTCATGACCTTTCTTCTTGGACAAGTCGAGAGCCGTCTGCCAATCCCGTGTCCTGGCCCTGCGATTGCTACCATTTTGCAAGAGCAGGATCACAATACCCTTATGACCTTCTAATGCCGCAATATGTAACGGGGTACGGTCGTCATCGGTTTTTGCTTCAACATTGGCGCCTCTCTTTAGCAGCAGCTGCACCACAGGCCCCTGGCCCTTGGCCGCCCAGTGCAATGGGGTAAGCCCTTTGCAATTTTGCTTCTCGATATCTGCCCCGTTGTCAAGTAGCATCTTGCAAATATTGAAATCACCCACTTCTGCAGCCAGATGTAATGGCGTGCTACGGGTTTTAGGTATCACCACATCTAATAGGGTTGGGCTTTGACGTAACAGTATTTCAACAACAGTCTTATGGCAGTTGTAAGCAGCGGCATGTAGAGCAGTCCAGCCGTTCTTTGTGTAGCCATCAGTTTTCGCTCTCCGGTCAAGGAGCATTGACACAAAACCGACATGGCCCTCTAAGGCTGCCTTGTAGAGTGGTGTCTGCTCGACTACTGACTTCGCCTCGATGTTGGCGCCATGGTCCAGGAGCATTTCCCCAATATCCTTGTAGCCGCGCTCAGCGGCCTTCCATAGCGGTGTGAGGTCTTCCTTGAAAGTCTTGGCCTCTAATTTGGCGTGGTGGTTTAAGAGCTCCTGGACAGCATCTTTGGCTTTGTAGAATACGGCAGCATGTAAGGGCGTCCAACCTTCAGTTGTTTGGAAGTCGGTTTGGGCCCCGCGTCGCAACAGCAGCTGTACCACGTTGACTTTGTTTTCCCTCGCAGCTGCGTATAGAGCTGTCCGTCCGCCAAATTGGCTATCGACCTTTGTGCCTTGGTCGAGAAATCGTTTGACTTCTGCCTCATTTCCACTGCGTGCAGCATCCACAATATTTCCCAATTGTGTCATGACGAAAGCGGAAAGATGACGGGAACTATACAAAACTCAAGATGTTTTTTTGAGAAGAAGAAAAAAAGGAAGCGAAAAAAAAAAAAAAAAACCCTTAGCAAAGACAGCTGAAATAACCGACTGGGATCCGCGTTTGGATTTTGTAAAAGGGTAAAATAACTGATAACAGGGTCGGGGGAGACGGGAAACAACGCCTTGCGCGGTGTTGATGAGTTACCTTGGTGCAATTAAAATCAAACTGGCGTTGGACGAGGCTCCTTATGTTAATGAGGCTGAGTGCACTTTGCACTCAGACCACTCGAGTCTTCGGAGCTTACATACTTTAGAATGAATCTACTCGGCCCCGTTTATTAGTCGATCAACCTAATCTTTTTTTTATTGTTACTATAATTTAAGTTGGACTTGTTGCGCCACCTATCTTTATGGCACAAAATTGATATCCGGTCAATTTCCTCCGTGCTGCCATCTCTTCGTTGAACAAGGTATTGAAGAGAGTTCCGGTATTTTCCATGTCGCACTAACGGCTTGATAACCAGATTCGGTTGCAAATTAAGTGGATAGTATGATTGATTGGAGATCCCTGCCTACCCCATATATAGGTGAAGAGATGCTGCCTGTTATATAGGTCAGCTTGACCTAGCCCAATTTGAAACCGGGCGAACATGCATGCACACATTATGCGGCCAGCATGCACCCTCCAGTGCACCAACCGCATATTATCTGCACTCCAGTTCCGATCAGGCGGGGGTTGCTTGTCATGGGCTAGATTTGTCGAGCCGTGTCTCCCAATCGCGTTCAAGTGCGTCTGCGCAAAAAAGCCATAAGCCAAACGTGGGGGTGAAGAATATGGCAGGTGACAATCTGATGGCGCACAATTGCGTGTCCGAACGACACAGACACAATTTTGGGTAATGGAGTTGGAGGCTATAGAAAGCTGCATGTGTAAGTGTAAGCGACTAGCTAGCTACAGCGGAGTCTAGAATTAGGGTTAGTTGCTAGCAACCTTCTCTTGCGGCGGCGGCGGAGGAGGTGGTACTGTAATTGGAATGCTCATAATCGCATAACCGCAAGAGTAGGAAGTAGGAGGAGGCTCTACAGGAAGCAAGGGATATATTTCTAGGTTTGTTGGATATTCCTCCACTGAAATTGACTTGCTGGTGTCATTCAGTCGATGAGAAGGGAGAGTTCCGAGACAAGTGGGCATATTCTTTCCGGCTCCCCCTCCTGCGAAGGTACCAACGGTCGACAGCATCGTTGTGCAAACTGACCACGATGGATACGCCCAGGCCAAGAATAACCCATTTACTCTAGAAGCAGAGTTTATTAAAGGAGGGCGCCCAATTCTCGAGAATTCTGGCATGAGTCCCATAATAAACGGTATGGATGAGGCCAAAGACTACGTAAGAGTAAGAAGCCATTGTCAGCGACAGGACCGCGTATCTAGTTTCAGCGGTAGAATGGCTGAAAAGTAGAAAAATGAAATCCAAGCAGCCCATGACGACATGAAGGATCTCTGACAGACGCCGTCTTGGATCTGGGGTCGATTCTAATCACAGTGAAGATCGCATAAAGGTCAAAGGGACCTGGATAGGAAGCGACCCAGGGAAGGAGGATAGTTCTGGCCTGGAATTAGAGATAAAGCGAGCCAACTTCAATGCTGCTTCATACGTACATACATTAGACTCAAAAAACTAAATTAAAAAGTGACGATTCCCTCGTATTAACACTTCAACAGTTTAATGCTTTTCACAACGTCTGAAAATAATAACCTATACCAAAATCAAACAACAGCGCCAATGTATGCAGTCATGCTCGAAGTAAAAAATAAAGGAATAAAAATAAACAAAAGAAAATACTAAAAACAAAGGGAGGAAAAGAACCTTGAGAATAAAACATGCTTTGAACAAAACACAGTGGGTATTAGCCCGAAGCCAATTTGAGCAAGGGAAAAAAAAAAGAAAATAGAAACAAATATAAGCAATCCAAATTGTAATGACTATATTCTCTTCCAATGTTTTTTTTTATGTGCCACGTCGTGCTCGTTTGCTTTCACTTCCAACTCGCATCCCGCGACCAGCACCTTCACCGTGACCGGCATTGTCATCGCCAGGTCGGCCACGTTTGCGTGGAAATGTATTGCTGCCACTTGCTGCGCCGCCGTCGCGATTGTATTCTCTATCCCGATCTCTTCCACCACCTCCTCCACCGCCGCGTTCTCGATGGCGATCTCGGTCTCGAGGCTCTCCACGGCCACCGCCGCCCCAGCGACGTTCTTCGCCTTGCGGGCCAGGCGGAGGCACATTATTATTATTCCCTTGTGCGGAGGGAGGCCGCATGCGACCATGATGTTCGTTGTTGCCAGGGCCAGCATGTTCGGATGCACCGTCATCCCTCTCTCTCCGGTCTCGCTTCCTGTTGTCGTCTCGACCGGTTGTTCCACGACGAGAACCCGATTCCCTCGGTCCTTGCGGGTGTGTTTCTTCCTCGCCAGCATCGGCTCGGCGGTTGCGATCATGTTCGCGATCACGGTCTCGGTCACGACCTCGGTGGTTATCCCTTCGATTGCTTCTTGGGGTCTCGTCTTCGCCGCGGCGGTCTCGGTTCGGCGTGTTGACATTCGTATGTCGCCCGTCGCCGCGCCTAGGTTCAGCATTGGCCTCATCAGGTCCGTCGTTTCGTCGACCACGGCCAGATGGACGGTTATCTTCCTCGTTGCCGCTGGGGAACAGTTCTGGTCGTCCTTGAGGAGCTGGTCCGTCGTCGAAGCCGCCGGCGGGAGGACTCGGGGGTCGGCTTCCGTGAAGAGATGAAGCATTTGCAGAACTAGCTTGTCTGCCTCTACCCCTGATGGATGTGCCTGGACTGCTTACATGCCGTTCTTGGGAACCGCCAGATTGCTGGAGCATAGTGTTTAGACCTGCGAAACGCTTGTCACTGCGGCTTCTATCACCTCCGGGTCCTGATGGTGGCCCACGGTTGGCAGGAGAGCCACCAGGGGTTCCATGGGCATTTCGAGGACCGGAAGGTGCAGCTAGAGGGGCCTGCGGGCGACCGCCGATAGTACCAGGCTCATTTGGAAGGTTCTTGAGCCTATCAGGATGAACTCCGCTAGTATCAGTCTTGTCTGTGGGTGGGGGGACTGCAGTAGAAGGTTCAGGACCTCGGCCAGTTGATCGACCAGAAGGTCCAGAGGGAGGTTGGCGTTCAGAACCTCCACCAAGTGTTGTCGGTGCTGACGGCACACCTGACACATTTCGACCACGTCCCTGACCTCCTCTGCCTCGTGGGCCTGATGGAGTATCGCTCGGTACTTCGGGTTGACGATTCATTCTTGAGTCTTGGTTGAGTCTTCCGTGAGACATGTCGGGATTGGGTCGATTATCCCTAGCGTCAGACATATCCGAGCGGCTAGGCCTATCGTTACGCGGGCCGGTAGGGTAATCATCATGGCGATGGCCTCGTCGATCATCTGTTCTCGTGGGAGATTGCTGTCGAGGCCGACGATCTTCACGGTCTAATCGTCCGTGGTCGCGACGCTGTGTTTCCACCTCTATCAATGCGACGCGGTCAGGATGTTCACGCAAGAGGTCAGCTCGGTCCGGGTGCGGCTGTGGTTGCGTCCCAGAACGCGGCCCAAATCCTGAGTCTCGAGGGAACGAGTCTGAAGCGCGCAAGCGACCGGCTCGTTCAGTTTCTGGCTCGCGAGGGTAACCACGGTTGTCACGGGGACCTCGGTATTGGTCATCAGAACGGCCATGGCCGCGGGAATCGTGGTCGAATGGACGATCCCGTTCAGTATCATTGTATCGTCCAGGACGAGAGAACTCGGGAGGTTGTCGTCCGTCTCGACGATCATCGATCAAATCTGGCTGCCTGGGCCCACGACCGTCATGCCTATAACCACGAGGAAGTTCGGGTTTATTTGGTAGACTGGGAGGTGGTGGTAATCGAGAGAGCTCTGGCCGCTTGGGTATGTTTGCAGAGCGGCTCATGTCAGGTGGTCTCGAGCCCTGTCGCGAATGCACTGGCGATGTTGTCCTGGTTTGGTTGTTCTCAGAAGACTGTCGCTCTGCATCAGATTGTTGCGACTTTTCGTCTCGAGAGACAGCTTCCTTGAGGTTTTCGGAATCATCAGCCCCTGCTACTGCTGGAGGCTGCTCATTATCTTCGCCTGCATGTTTGTCTGCCTTTTGAGCAGGATCTCCTATCGAGGTTGGTTCTGCAGGAGCATCACCCATCTTGGCATCCTCTATTTCACCATCCTCTACTTCCAATTTACCCGAAGCGGGACCACCTGGAACGCCGTTTGCTCTATAAAAAGCAATTAGTATCATAAATAAAAATAGGAAGGGAGGAAGTCTAACGTGGTGGAGGCTGGGAGTTTGAACTCTGCAGCGTTTGCATTCAGCGGCTTTGGCGTAGTGGAATCGGGTCTTGCTGGGCGAGCTTTCGCCTTGTCCCCAGCAATATTATCGTTCTTTGATTGCGGATTAGTGCTTATTTGTGAAGCGAGACGCGTACTGACTCACAATCATGAATGCCTGAGGAAGAAGCCATTCCTTTTCCCTTCTGCTGAGATCTCCCCGTAATGATGCTGCCGCAATCTTCACGTCTTCTCGGTAGTCGTTGCTCAGAGTATTGACACATTGTAGCATATCACGGCCCATCCAGTTAACAGCTGGGAAGTTCTGAGAGACGGATTTCAAAACACTGATACCATTCCGAATATGCATGTACTCCCCTCCGTTAAAGCAAGCTTTTAATGCTCCAGCCAGTAAGCGATGCCACTTGTACAGTAGCCGGCGGAACATCTCAAAGTCGACAAAAGAAGTCGACCTGCCTTCGGAATCAACATTCATAGCGAATCCTGGGAGAGTTTTGTTTGGACCCCATGCTTCTTTTTCGTAGACTGTTTTGTCAGCGTGCCAGCGAGTCAAGTCACGTATGATCTCATTGAGGAAGCGCCCGAAATTATCAGCTTCTTTCGAGGTGCATTGGAAAATAATCGCCGTGAGTCTGTGTTCCCGGAACAATTGGTCCAACAGGCCAACCGTGCGGAAGTTGGGCGTGCCTGAAGTATGCAGGAATTTCATAATCTTAAAGCAGTAAAACGAATCGATAGACGATAGCAAGAGGCGAGGGAGAAAGCATTGCTCTAGAAGAGCAAGATTCAGCGCCTCATACTTGCCTCGCATACCTGGGAACCAGTGGTCTTTCTCTCTTTGCAATCTGCTTCGAGTCTGCTCATAGGAGACAAGATGTCGCTTGTTCTCTTCTAGTAGACGGTCTTGAAGTTCCTGAATTTGCCTCTTCTCCCTTTCCTTTCTCTGAGTGCCGGCCATGCTGACATCGGTTCTATCACTTGAGATGAAGTCCCTTTTGCGTTTCTGCCTCTCAATTTCGTCCTCATATGCCTTACCTGGAATGTGAACATCATAAATCGAAAGCTGCCAGAAAGTCACATAGAATGGCAACCCAACAGTTTGCCAGGCATTCGGGGGAAGAATGGGCTCGATTTCGTCCATCACTTTCTGCAAAACGGGATGCCAAGTTGCCACTTCAGGAGTGACGACGCCGTTTGTGTGGCCGGGAGAAAGAGCTTTATCAGCCGCGGCAGGTGACTGTTCCACCTCCAGTTCACCCTCCGCAGTTGTGTTTTCATTTTGTTCGTTGGTCTCGTCCTCTGCCATTTCCACATCGCCATCAGCAGTTACACTCTTGATTTTCTTTGCCTTGGATGCAAGAGCTGGATTTGTCTCCTTGGCAACTTGGTCGGCATCTGCGATCTGTTTGCACAAACCAGGCCGTGTAATCCAAAAGGCAATGTCTGGCTGGATACCAAATTCACCAATAAGGCTTGCCAAGCTAGGAACGAAAGAGTCAAACTCTTCGAAAGTAAGATTGCTTCGAAGCAAGTCGAGGTACTGTGTCAAGATTCGATGGATCTCGTCAAAGATGTTGCCTAGTAATTTGAGCTCTGGAACGTTCTCTGATTCCCTGTAAACACAGAGAAGGCGCTCTTGGGCAATGGCAATGAGCAATTGACCAGCCAGTTTCGAGTCTGTCAGCGCTTTCATCAGTCGTTTAGATGTTGTCTTGGATTCGTGCCTCTTATCGAGAAGCTGTAGCAAGATTTGCGACTGGAGGATGGTACCTCCAGTCATACCTTGAATTTGTTGCTCATTGAAGTTTGTATCAGTAACAATCCCGGCCATTGAGCTAACCAGACGTTCTAGGATAATAAGATCGGTCGAGTTTTGTTGCCGTAACTGGTCCAGAACATACTGAAGAATCGGCGAGGGGTTTAGAACTGAGTAGCGCTTGAATGCCTTGCCGGTGAACGTTGATAGCGCATTGAGCCACTTGCTAGTCAAGAGACCTCCTTGTTTAACACGGCTTCTCCCTTGCTGACCCAAGTTGTTGATGAGAGCCCATACTAGAATATCGTACCCCAGATCGGTAAAGTAACGAGCGCACTCGACAACGACTTCGATAAGATTATCATATGATTCAATCTGCGTGATCTCGACGTTAACAACGATGCCCGGGTTCGCATACGCTATTTCCGCCAGTGCGCGAGCCATGGCTCTGATGTTTGTCTTGCTCAATCGCTTCAGCGTATCTCTAGTTTGCGCCGTGGCAAGATCAAAGGCCGCCTTGATATCTGGTAGTCGAGATGTTTGCCCAAAGTGCCATTCGGCATACATATTGTAGCGTACGGCCCTAGGGAAGTGACGAATGACACCGAATACCTCGTTAGCAACACCTGGGTTTTTGTTCGATAAGCTCAGGGCTGGAAGAAGTAGCCGTTTGCAAAAGTCTCGCCAGCGATTTCTGTTGGCCTCGGATGTATCCGTCTTCAAACTGTTTTGGGCGATTCGTGAAATTTTGCTCATCAGCAATGGATCTTGTCCGATCCTGAAACCGGAGACATTCAGTAAGGATGAAGAAAGTGCAAAGAAGTCGTCGACGGTTTGGCAAACTGGTATCGTATCGGACCAGTGGTCCCAGTAAAATCGGTAGTTAGTTCCGTCTTCACGGTCTTCTTTATCTGGATGAGCCCAGCGGAGTAACTTGCGCGCAGGGACATCGGTGAGACGAACTTGGCCTTTGGGCACTCCGGATTGGTCGGTGCTGGGAATTCTGCGTGCTTCCCGAAGCTGCTCGTTTTCTTGCAAAGGGCGCATCGGAGCATAAAGCTTGCTCAAACAATGGTGAACTATACGGTGGATATATTCTGGCAGCTCTGGTATATCGATAAGCCAAGGGAATCGGCTCAGCAAAAAGAGAGCCTCGGGAACGGCACCGATAGTCAACAAGCTCTTCAACAAATCAACTTTTTGTTCTCTAATATCCGGCAAAGGTTCCTGATCGCCGGCTTCTTTTGACGCAGCAGCTTCGGAATCCTTTCCAGGGGTACTAGAACGAGCGTCTGGCTCGCGTGAGCGAGAAAGAGGAACAGGAAGGGTGTCATCAGGGAGAGCTCCAGCAAGCATCAGAGCGTTGATTCCTCCTCCTGGTCGAGCCTTCAATTCTTTTTCCATTTTTTCCTTTTTCAACTTCTCCTCCAGTTCGGGCATAGAGTCGTCCTCGCGCCAAAGGTGTGGATAAAGGTCACGCAATGAAATGAACCCAATCTTGATGAGTAAAGCGGCGACCCATATGAGATTTTCCGGTAGATAGCCAGCTTCCCTTGCGGATGCGGAATAGAATCGAAGTTTGAAGCCAAGAAGCTGAGCAGCAACGCGGTTACCTTTCGGTGGCAGTGTACCGGTTTGTTCGATCCATTGTTTCGTTTCGGATCCAAAGTCTGAATGATTGCTAGCATCAGAAAGTGCGAGTTGTCGCTCCTCGTCAGATAATGGGCGCCGACCAATCTCGTAAAAAGCGCGGATCCCGGTTTCTCGAACTCGGTTCCAAAAGGCCTGGTCGCGTTCATCGCGTATCCGTGCAAAGTCTTCCTTCTTTTCGTCATCATAGCCAGTCCATCCTGGAATAGCCCAACTCGGCAAGCCTGAGTACGGGTCAGACTCTTCCTCACGACGCAGACGATCACCCTTCGGCCACCACGAGCTAGCGCGCAAGAACCTGACAAAAAAGTGATACTTCTTGACGAGGACTGCAGCGAATACGTCCAGAGTCACATCGAGTACGCGTCCCACATCCAAGTCAAAGGCTCCAATCATTGCCTTGACACGCTCAAACGTTTCTTCAACGATTTCACTGGATGGAGATTCCGAATTGCTCGTTGTGAAAAGTTCCGTGACCAGCTTGGAGTAGCCTTCTGATTCTTCACGAAGAAGATTGTAGTTGGACTGTCGGTAGAGAATATTTGTTTGCTTTCGGATGCCAATGCGAGTAAAGGTTTCTCGAACAAGCCCCAATCCTTGTACTAGATTCGTGTCCAGCTCGAGCCGCAATAGAGAAGGAGAGATTCCCGTGGCGAAAACAAATGGTTTCAGGGCGTCGTTCGAGGTGTCGTGTTCATCAACAAGTATAGACAAAGTATTCAAAAAGAGCGATGAAATGTCATCTTTATCGGGCTGTGCATCCTCCTTTTCTCTATTCGCAATAATCTGCCGTACAGTGGATCCTGCATCTGACGGGTCGAGCCTCTTAAATAAGACGGATCGGATCAGCTCCTGGAATATACAGGCCAGATTGATTGTGTCGTGCAAATTCCGGGCGGCTATTCCCTGGTCGATGACTTTCTGTTTCCCGCTTTTTGGCCAACCTGCGACAACATCTTTCGTGACGTATTCGTAAACGTAGAACGAGTCTTGTTGAGTGGTCTGGACCTCATCCGTTTGACGGACAGGTGTCGCATTGACGGCTTTATTCGCATTCGTCTTCACTGTGCCTCCGCTCTCCGTTTGCTGTTGCTGTGAATCCGGGGTTGCTGAAGCCATCGGGGTATTTTGGGCAGCCTTTTGTTGTTGCTGTTCCACCTGAGCGGCACTCTGCGAACGACCAGAGTTTGCTCTACCTCCTCTACCTCCTCCTCTACCACCCCGTCCACCAGCGTCACCGTGACGCGGACTCGGCGATGGAGGTTGATTGTGTTGCGCAAGATTCAGATTGCCCGGTCGATGGGGAGATGGCCTCTGCCCGTCGTGTCCGGAATCGCCAGACCAGGACCTGTCGCCTCGTTTCCGCTTGCCTCCGCCACTAGGTGGCATCGTGAATCGTGATAAGAAATCCTATCGGTTACGTGCAAAAGAGAAGAGAAAAAAATCTCAGTCTTCGCAGCTTGGAGGGAACGGCGACTGGGAAAGGCGTCTTCGATCTGAGTACGAACCAAGGGAAAAAACAGGGTCAGTCACGTTCAAATGTAGGGGCGATGGGAGATTGGGAGCCATGAAAGAGCATACTAAGCGAAACATGTCATGTCGAAAAGTAAAGAAAAAAGCGCAAGACAAAGGAAGCAACGGGCGTCCCAGTGTCAGTCAATAAAGCTGGGAGAGAAGCTTGTCCACCTTGCCTGATGGAACGAGCCGCCGAAACTAGCCCAACGTCGCGTCTAGCGCACTAGCGCCACGTTTGGGCGCCCGCGCTTAATCCAGTACCGCGCCGTACAACAATTACGGCTATGTACTTGCGTTTTCAATAGCGCATCCAACAACCTTTGAATTATCTATAATCAACAGTCTTCGGCATTGTCGCTTAAAGACAATAGAAGTATGGCAATCTCCACTTTGGCTACGCCTTCACAATAACTATTGAGTACTTGTGTAGTAATATTTCGTGAATTCTAAAGCAGAAGTAAAAATAAAGTTATATGCTATTTTATGAATGGCCATCCGTTGAGAATAATGAGCCTCGAATATTAATTCGATGAAGAGCAGTTGGATGCTTCTAAGATTAGGGCGGTTGGTTGGTCAAACCAGGGTAAACGAGTCAGTTGGATGCTCGTTTTCTAACCCTCATCAGTTGAAGATGATACCACCTATTGTCGAAATCCAGATTTTCGACGAAATGAAATCGTGTTCCTCCCTGTTATCGGCGCCGGGCGCATCCCAAACTGAATCTTGGGATTTGTTAAAAGAGGCTGAAGCTTTCCGGTAAAAACTGCCCAAAGTAGTGTCATTAAGGCCGGGATAACGTTGTTTTGAGGACACCATGCCGATTTTTTTATTTACCACGCAGTGATGTCCTCAACCTCTGCTTCTCCGAAAGTACTATTCTTCGTTATTTGGCCAACGCCGTCGGGGCCAGAACTGCCCTCGACATCGGGAGTTGACATGATGTCCGGTAGAACTTCGCGGAAAAACTCTAATATATAGCGGTTGACCTGTTCAAACTGGAGGAGGAATGCATCGTGGCCTTCAGGGCTGTCGATGGTCTTTAGACGCGAATCTGAGATACCAGCAGCAATTTCCTTCTGCTCCTCAAACGTGAATAGACCATCACTCTCAATACCCATGACCAAGGCAGGCTGTTGGATTTGCGCCAAAGCGTCTCGAACAGGGGAGGCCGAGTCGGGGCTAGCTCGGTAGCGAGAAATATCATGCGTGTCGAGCTTGCGAGTAATTGCAATATAGCAATTACTATCAAATCTAGTCACGAACTTTTCTCCCTGGTATCGAAGATAGGACTGCGCAGAAAAATAAGTCGTCGGACGTACACGCTTAGTAAAAGTGGTGGCCCCATGGAACTGGGGGTCTGTAAATTCGATTTCGGCGTTGTTTTCAGCAGGGGTTGGAGAGTTGCTCTGACTGGGAGGCTGCGAAGAACGGGTGCTCTTATGACCATCGTTGTGAACAACCCAATGCTCGTTCGACAGAGACGGAGACGGTGGCTTGATGGCGCCGTTAATGTTCTGTCGCTTGGACGGATCAGGCACATTTCTGCCAAAACGCGATTCGAAAGAATTGCGGCTTCGATAGGTCAAAAGAGCCGACATGCGAGCCGCACCAAGGCCGGTGGCGGGGGGGTCATCGAATGTATAATAGCCATCTTCATACTTTGGGTCGCTGTAGATGGACTGTCGCTGGGCTTCACCCCAGCTGATGCACCATGCAGAGTGACGCGCAGATGTTGCTATTGGTACAATAGCACGCACATAGTCCTTTCCAAAGTAGGCATATTCGAGCGTTAGCATTCCTCCCATTGAGCCTCCGACCACGGCGGCAATCTGCTTGACTCCCAGATCGTCCAGGACCAATCTATGGATTCTACGAGCAAAATGTCAGTACAGCCTATATTTTTTGAAAATTATTCCCACTAGGGAAACAACTTACCTCACATCGTCGCGGATCGTTGACAATGGGAATTCAGGCCCATATCGGCCTTTGGAAGGGTCTCCATCTTTATCGGTCACAGCGCTAGCACTACCATATGGGCTCCCGAGGCTGTTCAGACAGATCACAAAAAAACGTGTAACATCAAAGGCTTGGCCTGGGCCTCCTAGGAGAGGACCCCACCAGTCAGCGACATCAGCGCTGCCGCTCAATGCATGGCAAATAACCAGCGCGTTATCCCCCTTTGGAGACAATTTTCCGCGAGTGGTATATGCAACAGGCACATTGTATAGAGTGACCCCGGACTCAAGAGTGAACGATGGGACGATTGCGATTTCTTGGTTGGTTATGAGTTGCGAGAACGGGTTTTCAGGTTGTGATGCGACCCTCTCTACGGGATTTAGTAGCTGTCCAAGGAATAGAAAAAAAGAAGATGGGGCTCATGGGTTCACTGACGGTACTTCTGAGCGCTTCCCGCGCTCTGGCTTGTTTCGGCTGTCATTTCCAGGCCTAGTTCTTCTGTGCAATGGAGATTGATGATGGAGCAGGACAAGGAAAGAGGGACATGGCTCTTCAATCAATATTCTCCGGCGGCGGGGGGTATGCATGAGTCACCCAAATCGGCCAATAGGAGCTCGTTGTTTTGGCCTGCATCAGCCGAAAACCGGAGCGGCCCGTTGAGTTTATCCGGCGGCACGTGATGTCGCTTTATAGGCGTGTTGCGAGTATTCCGATATCAGATTACATTACTCGACCGTCAAAGATTATTGGGAAATGCTTCCATTGCTATACAAAACATTTACACCATTCAGGGGGTCTCAGAGACCTTATACACCAGCTTCTCGGCACTATATTTACCCTCTTTCATGATAGTAAGCCCCTCGATAACTCCTTCCAGCCCATTTGGCCGCACGCTCACAGGATGAGTCCGGACTCTGCCCGCCGCGAGCAAAGTTCGCGCTACATCCCACCACTTGGCCTGGAAATCGGCATGTTTCTGGTTATCCGTGAATGACCTCCCGCCCTTCCCAAAATCCTCGCCAATGCCGCAATAAGCTAGCGTGGCGGTGTACGTGACATCGTCGCGAGGAAATTTTGGCCCTAGAATGGTTCCGTAACGGGCGCCTGGCTCGGATGTGAGCGCTTCGGCGCAGATTCTGGCGGCATCGGGGGTGGCGACGCAGTCCCAGGCGTATTTCAGTCCGTTCTTGGTGTATTCTCTGATCTTTTTGCCGCATTCTGGGTCGTTGTAGTCGAAAACTTCCACGGCGCCGAGGCCCTTGACGAGTTCAAAGTTTTTGGGCGAGCATGTAGTGATCACAGAGTATCCAGAGCTGTTGGAAACGTTTCAGTACGGATGTACCAATATAGAAATGGGAGGAGGGGGCGGTATGGAAGAGTGCGTACGCTTTGGCAAACTGAATGCCCAAGGTTCCAGTCGCCGTACTTCCGCCGTAGATGAGCAGAGGTTCAGGCGTCTTGATCGGGGCTGAAGGCAGAGCCAACTCAAGTCCATAGCCCGGCTCATACAATCCTTGGCCTACAGTCGAAACACCACAGCCCAAGGTAGAAGCCTGTTCTGTGGTCAAACTGTCCGGCACCGTGATCGACATGTTCTCCTTAGCAACAATATACTCTGCAAAGGCGCCATCCTCTGGCTGCGACGAGTTGCAACCATGCACAAACCCGGCGACGTGGTCGCCTTTCTGAAAGGGCTTGGAAACATTGGGGCCGACTTCCTCGACGATGCCGGCGTAGTCAACGCCGACTACAGTGCCGTCATCGACTTTGCCGGAGTTGACACCCTTCCAATCCGTGGGATTGAGAGCCACGGCAGTAGTCTTTACGAGAATGTAGCCATCCCTAAGCTTTGGTAGTGGTCGGTCTGAGACGAGCACCGCCTGGTTTGGGGATTTCGTCACAACTGCTTTCATCGTGGGGCAGTCAACTGTCAGCGGGGTGGTTAGTTATATTGACGCTTGCGGGGATACGTAGGAGGAGAAGACAAAGCACGCCACAATGAATATTACGCGTATATGTAGACGTAGACGCAAGCGAGAAGCTGCAAGGGGGTGTGATGCAGCTTTTATAGATCCCAGAGATCGGAACGGCGTTGACCACGGCGTTAAATGTTAATCGACAGCACACGAACTGCTTTGAAATGGGTTTGCCTGGCTGGGCCGAATCCGGCGGGGTTTAGTACCTTTGAAGTTAAACGATGCCATGATTATTAATTCAAAAATTTCACATATACAGCAGGACCATGACTGCATGTGGTCTGAAGTTTAGGGGGAAAAAAAAGCCACGTAGTTATGTCGGTACCGGCAACGCCTGTATTGCTTGGAGAGGATTGGTCAAATTCCCATGTTTAATGTTGCATGTGGTTTAAGTGCGCTGTTTTTACCTTCAAATTTCTTTATCTTCTGTTTCTAATATTAGAGATCTCTCGTAATATGAATACATATTTCAAATATTTCGGTTCAACCAAGACTTTTCTCATTTCTACACAGATTGCACATTACATTTAAATCATAAACAGTATTATCACATCCCTTTTTGAGGAACACAACGTAAAAGTCAACCGTGAAGATATCGCCATTTGCAAACATTTTTCGTGCAATTAGTAAAACACACACGCGCGCGCACACACACACATACACACACAAAAAATACTCAGCGCGCCCTGCCTCGCCATGCACCTCGGCCTGGACGTCTGCCACCGCGACTGCGAGCCAAACCGTACTCAGGACCACCATCAACGAAGACGTCAACGTCTTCAAAAGTAATGCGCCGCGTGTCATCCCTGCCAGACTGTCGATGTTGGGAGCCTCTCTGTGACAATGCAGCGAATCGTTCTAGACGCCGTTCAATCACATCACGGGACACGGGAAGATAATATAGCTTTGGCTTGGTCGTAGTGGACAAGAATAGTTCATCAAGGGCTTTAAATCCTTTGCCCCGCTGTTGCGATGATGATTGTGGCGGTCCTGAAGGTTGACTCTCACGCCGCGGGCCTGTGTCAATGCTTTGGCGAGGAGCTGGGGTAGGCCCAGTGGTGGTACCACGATATTCCTGCAGAGAAGCCTCGAATCCATATTCGGTCTGTTCGTAGACAACTTCCCAACGCGGGCCCGCCCGAGCTTGAGACGCCGATTCCTGCTCGGTCTTAATCCAGTCGCCCACTTTGTTTTCCGGTATAAAATCAGCCCATAGCGGTTTGCGATCACGTTCATTGGGCCATGGGGCACCATGGACCCTCGACCTGACCTGCGATGCAGCGGACACGCTTTTGAAAAGAGCAAAGCAATGGGTCTTGATCGGGTCGAGGAAGAAGTCCAGGAGAACTTCCGGGTCATTGTCAGAGGAAGCGAGTGATGTAAGGTACCGTTTTAAACTCGTAGGCTGTAATGGCCTCATCAAATCCCGAATGTATATAGCAGACGTAGCCGGGTGTAGCGCAGGTTCTACCTCGCGCTCATCTGGTTGGACAGATAGACCCGGGGACGGGGTTCGCTTTCTCTTCTTATTTGGGGGAAGTAGTTCTCTAAATCTAAGGTCTCGTCGTTCAGGCGAGTCATCATATTTTGTTTTCTCTAGCCTTGAACCAGACGACTGCTGTGCGTATTCGCGCTTTTCTTCGGTGGTTTCCACCTCGGTTCGCGATTGCGGAATTATCGCGGGTTCGGCAGCAGGAGTGGCAGTGGCGGACGACTCATCCTCCTTGAGCACGACTCTCGGGTTTTCGTTGTCCACCTTAGATTTTTTGACAGTCTCTTCCGTGGGAGCAGGGCTGCGACTTCGCCGTTTGCGTTTACGCATTTCATTTTCAGGTTCTGAGGGCGCGGATGAAGAAGGCTCTACAGCTAGAGGCGCCGGCGCCTCGGCGGCGGTTTCAGTAGTTGGGACTTCAGTCTCCTCGCGACTCTCGAAATCTTGATGTTTCTTCAGGCCGTTTATTTCCTGTTCTTTTGCTTCTGGTTCTGCCGCGACGGGCTGCTCGTCTTGCGGGTGTTCGTCGCGTTTATCTGGTTGATCCGCTTCCAGGACATTATCCTCCGGCTTGGACACAGGTTGGTCATCTAAATTGGCTTGATCTTGGTCTGGCTTTTGTGTACTGGGAGCGTCTTGTGTTGGAAGGGCATCGGTTGCGGATTGTGGCGGGACTTGAGTTTCACCCTCCTTTGGCTTTGCCTCGTCGGCAATCCCGTCGTCTTCCTTCTGCTCGCTAGGTGGTTGCCGGGCGGAATCTTCTTCGGGAGCAGGCTCGTCGTGAGCTTCAGAATCCAACTCCGTGAGCTTGTTGACAAAGTCTTGCTTGAGCTTCAGTCCTGTTTGCGGAACACCGCGGCGCTTAAGCTCTGCCTTGAGCTCGGTGACTTTCCATTTGTTGTAATCGGCCATCGGGACGCGACGATGGAGGGAGGCTGTGGTACATCGGTTTCGGGGGAGAAGCGTGGTGGAATGAGGACGCGTGGTTTGTTAGGCAAGTGGAATAGGCATGCAAGACCGACGCTGAAGATGCGACCGCAGTTGTCAGCCTGTACCGCTAGTCCTCATACAGCTAGCGATGCTGCGGCGTCCGCCTTGTTCAGGGAGCTAACCCATAGTGGCTAGTCTGCTGTGGGGTGAGCTCCAACGATCGCCTGCGCCCAACTAGAAGGGCCTCATTCTTTGCACAGTTGGAAAATGATCATGGGAAATACGGAGTGCTATATTCATAGTTGATAGTATGACTCTACTTGCTTGTTGGTAGCAATGCAGCACGTAATATGTAACCTCCTATCGGCAGAGCAGAGTCGCGCCCGTTTACGTTGCTGCTCGGGTATGACAGCCACACCCGACAAAGAGGGTACCGTGGAACCTGCCATGATACGACTAAATTTAGCACTCAGCGAGGTACGTAAGCGGCACGCGTATATGAAGCAATTAAACAGATTCGTATTGACTTGCCGATCGGCCAGCCACAGTCAAGCACAATCAAGCACAATCAAGCACAATCAAGCACCCGCTGATCATGGCAGTGCACCTGGCGAGCCAACCGGATTCTCTGGCTGTCAGACCAACGGCGCCAGCGTCGAGGCTTGGCATGCGACGGCCACCTCGTTCCGTTTTGTCGCTGCCTGTGAGCGGCCACGCCGGGCGAGGTGGTGGCCTGAATGGGATTAACTTTGCTGGGGCTCAGAGACCCGTTCGTCAGCCCTGAGCGTCCTAACAAGGCTTGCTGCGCGATACTAAAGTCTATGTTAATTCTAAAGTCGTCCTGCCACGGGTAGCGCTAGTCCGCACATAGCTTAGCGCACCACGCGTGGCTTGGCGCCAGGCACTGGCTCAGCTTTTGCCCATTTTAGTTTCACGTTGCGCCCCCGGCGAGTGGCTGCCAGACTTTCTCTTCTCTTTATTAATCTCGTCTGGTTATCTCTGTCCGTCCGCGGTGGCTTTTTCGTTCGTTCGTGCTCTTCCCAGAAGTATCTCCCGCAGGCCACAACCATGATGTTGGTTCCCCTCGAACGCCGAATGTCATGGACCACCTGCAACACCACGTTGGAAGACGACTCCAGTACGCATCATATCCTATCCTTTCTTGACCGCCACCGCCGCTGACTACTTTTTCCTCTAGTATCCGAGGTTGCTCTGTGGCATAATGGCCTCACCTTCCATCGCCTGGGCCTGATTCTTTGCGCCGCCTTTGGCCTGGTCGCAATATGCTGCTCCGTCTTTCTCATGTTCGCCCATGCCACGCATTACAGCAAACCGCGTGAGCAACGACAGTGCGTCATCCGCCCCGTTCACCTTTGAAGGACAGATTTCTAACTTTCAACCTTTACCAGCATTATTCGAATTCTCTTCATGGTCCCCATTTATTCTGTTGCTTCGTTCCTATGCTTCCTCTACTACCGCAAATCCGTATATTTCGAGGTCCTCTGCGAATGCTATGAAGCGTTTGCAATTTCGGCTTTCTTTACCTTGCTTTGCCACTACATTGCACCCGATCTTCACACCCAAAAAGACTACTTCCGCACCATCCGTCCGCAACCCTGGCTCTGGCCGCTTAACTGGTTTGCCAAATGCTGCGGCGGCGAGCGCGGGTGCTGGAGGACGCCGCGAAGCGGATTGACCTGGTTCAACGTGAGTCAAAAGCTGCAGCCTGTTCAAGCAGACAAATTGTCACACGGTGACTAACGTCTAACTAATAGATTATTTGGATTTGCATCTTCCAATATTGTGTGATTCGCGTTTCCATGACCATTGTCGCCGTCGTAACCGAGGCGTTTGGCCGATACTGTGAAGCGTCTTTGAGTCCGGCATATTCGCATGTTTGGGTAGGTGCACCTTTTTCCGGAATCAATGCTACATAAAATGACTGACTACTCCACTTTCCAGACCCTGGTCATTGAGTCCATTGCTGTCTCGATTGCCATGTACTGCTTAATTCAGTTCTATGTCCAGATTCGCCTCGATGTAGCACAATACTCGCCTTTCTTGAAGATCTTGTCCATCAAGCTCGTCATTTTCCTCTCTTTCTGGCAAACTGTATGATGTTCTTGATTCTAATAGGAGTGCTATACTGACAGATTCCTAGACCGTGATTTCCTTTCTGACTTCATCCGGTGCTATGAGCCCATCCGAGAAAGTGGGGTATCAGGATATCAAAATCGGTATCCCTAACCTCTTAATCTGTCTAGAAATGTCCATTTTTGCCGTCTTGCATTTCTGGGCTTTCCCATTCCAACCCTACCGATTGAAGAACCAGCAAACCTCAGAAGATCCTCAATATGTGAACGGAAAAGTCGATTATCATGGCGGACCTATGGGGATTAAAGCGTTTATGGACGCATTTAATCCGTGGGATTTAGTCAAGGCCGTTGGACGTGGTTTCCGATGGCTGTTTGTTGGCGTCAAAACTCGCACTCAGGATCCCAGTTATATGAACCAAGAAGGAACGTCTTTCTCGCTCAAGAATTCAGACGTACCAAGTCCGCACACATCTACACCTGGGCCAACCTCCACGGCCTACATGGGCGCATCTGGGGAGGAAGGCGAGGAGCTGTTATCCCATGCTCAGGCGAATCCAACTTCATATCACCACCCGGCGCCGAGCGAAACCGAGATTGGAGTGGTTCATTCTTACCATGATGAAGAGTCCCAGAATCGGTACTACAGCCAAAGATATGACGATTCGCCGCCACCAGCAGCACATGCCCTTGCATCGGCTGAGCCTCGGCCAATTTCTCCCCAGGCATACAACCCTTACAATGCATACAACCCTCACAACGCATACAACGCATACAACCCGCAACAACACAGTCCATAACTATAGCCACCTCCTATTGTTCCCCCCAAATCCAGACACGGCATGTATAATACCAACACCATATGACATAATCTCACCCGCCATCGCTGATAAGCGAACGACAAAAAGCAAGTCACCTCCCCACCGATGACTTTCAACAAGCAAACATGACGATGAACATGATGGTTTTTTTTTATCTCTTATCGATCTTATATTCTTACCTGGCTAGCAGCGATGACCATGCCAGCTTGAGTAACTAACTATCTATCTTATCATTTATTCAGTCAGGCCTTTGTGATGACGGGTATCTCTTGCATTTTATTTGATTTTATTTTTCAACCTCTTTTTGGGACTTTTGTTTTTTCATTTGCATTTTTACTTTTTTTTGTGATATCCCAAGCGTTTTTTTGAAACCTGTTTGGTGTTGTTCTCTCTATCATCACGGTTCATAAATTCAATACAAAAATTTGAAACTTTTATTTTCTCGCTACGTAGGCAGTGTAGGAGTAACACTGCTGATGTTCCTTTTGGGCTGGTTTTATCGGCTAGGATAGGTGTTTAAAGGAATGGTATTCCATATATTTTAAAGTCCCTCCCAAACCTTTTTTTTTTTTTTTAAAAAAAAAAAAAAAGGGAAAGCAAGAAAGTTAAAAAAAAAAAGCGATATTCCATCAACAGCAGGAACATTGAAAACGCCAGTAGATCTGCTTACATAACAATGTATTCTATGAAACTTCAAAGAAGAAGGGGAGGAAGGCGAGACAAAAAGGTTCGTTACATCAACTGAAGCCCCCCATTGCCAACATTAGCAAACACGCTTTCACGGTCATCATCAAACCTCGAATGCAAAGCCAAATGAGCCTTGCGTCCTCCTCCACCCGCAGCACCACTCTGTTTGCTGTTTTCGGCAATAAATGATTTCTTGCCCAGGTCGCGCATTAGTTTGACGTTGTCGCCCAGCTGGCCGAGAAGAGAGATTAGTGCAACGTCGTTTTTCTGTTCGAGGGACTCGATGGCGAATGCATTTGCGTCTTGTGGCGCTAGAAGCGAGAGGCCCGAGATCAGTGATGAGATATTGCGAAGGATTGGGTAGGAATTTGTGCTTGTCATGCGGGTTTGTTCCGGAACGTTGTAGTTCTCGAGGAAGGACCTGATAAGGTGTATTCGAGATTCAAGGGTCTTGACAGCGTTTAAACGAGTTGACAGACTCGCGATGACTGTTAAATTAACAAGTCAGTCAATCCTTTTTTTTTTTTTTTTTTTTTTTTTTT
>CVMT01000003.1:1471255-1493566 GCA_000985935.1 Talaromyces islandicus | reverse complement strand
CGTCGAAATGGAGCTAAACTTGTTTAAGTTGATTAGTCATAATTCCCTGTCAGCTTCCTAGGCTTATTTGGGTATAGGCCCGTTTGGTATAATTGCCCAAAAGGGTCTAGCCCTACGCCCGAATCAGGTTTAAGGCGGTAAGTGTCGCATCGCAACTTTTTCTTTGATCCGGAGCGGAGAAGGCAAGTTGCATCGCATCACAACACACAACACAACACAACCTGTTCTTTTCCTTCATTTGGCACCTGTTTCAGCTTAACAAATGTTCTAGGTATTCAGAAACGAATGAACTGATGCCAAAAATGTTTGGCTAGTGAATAATACACCAACTGCGTCCGACAAATCAATTTCCATCGCTGCCATGTCTCGCGGAGGAATGAGGGGAGGTGCCAGGAAGCCATTGCCACCTGGCACAGAACTCAACTGGCAAAAAGTGCCAGGGGAGCTCCCAGACACGGCTCCGACGCCTCTGTTCCCAGTACATTTATGAAAATGCCAGCTACAACAGAATTTGCAGACTGACAAGTTTGGCTAGAAATACGAGGTTCCCAAAGCGAATAGGTTGGAGAAACGCGAACAAGCCGAGGTTGACTATTTCCGGGACCTAAGAGATCGTTTTCACAATGGGCCCTTTTATGCTGTGGTAAATGCAGCCAGTACTTCAGCGAGACAAGGCACCAAAGAACGAGCCCAGTTTGACCCATTCCATGGCATGCCATCATACAGTACACGGTATCAGAAAAGGAAGAGGACGGTACCGATTATCAGCGGTAGAGAATACGGTGAGCTTCCACTTTTATTTCGCTTCTAATGGAAATCTGTGCGGAATGCCTAACACATTTGGCCTTGCATCTAGTCGTCAACTTCTTCCCCCGTGAAATGTGGCCTATCGTTCAACCAAACTACAAACCAGACCAGTCAAGCGCTACAGTCGGAGTGAGGCATAGACTAGGAGAGTTTGAAGATGACGAGGAAGGCGATGATGAGAACGATGAGGGGCGATCTTCTAAGCGACAAAAGGGAGAAAACGATGACGATGAACCAGACGACGAAGACAACGAAGACAACGAAGACGACGAAGAGTTACAAGATGATGACTTTTCAGAAGACGATGACGAAATGGGCGGTGACTATAATGCAGAGCAATACTTTGACGGCGGCGATGATGAAGGCGATGGAGATGGTTTTGGCGATGGCGGCGGTGGAGGAGGAGACGATGACTACTACTAGCTCGTCTCTCTGCATTCTACGATCAAGATACCCAAGCATAGTCACATCTGGCGTCGTGAGAGCTCGCCCTGCATTCTTAGCGTTCACGAGTCTAATGACTCGATATTGCATATTACAACGCGGCATTATTCATGCCACTTTTCTATCAATCTACACATTGATTAAGTCCGCAGAAGAACTAATATTCCCGGTATCTTTTCAACGTATATATATCCCTAGACTTTATTGTAGTAGTAATTGACTTTTGAGGATTGACAACGATCAGACATGACGTCATTAGCCAGTTTCGACGCCAACTGACCTGCGTCAAATCAGACTCAGCATTATTATTGTTTGCTCCTGCTTATCATTTTGGGCAGTAATTAGTCGTATTTTGGTGGTCTATCATCGTTGGGCCAGTCCAGGCGCGGAGGCCTGCCAGCTCCGGTCTCGGGGCTTATCAGATATACCCCGCCACCAATGAATTAACCTTAAAAAAAACCCGCCAAATGAGGGTACATTATCCACGAAACAAAACGCGAAAAAGGAAGATAGAAAGGGATCTCGAAGGATGACCACCGAGAGCGACGAGTCAAGGACAGCTCTGATTCTGTATGGCTCTGAGACTGGAAACGCTCAAGAGGTAGCTGAAGAACTCGGCCGCACAGCAGAGCGGTTGCATTTTGTCACGCACGTTGGAGAATGCGATAGTATCAAGGCGGTTGGTATTGAAGCTATGGCTTAGAGGACAGCAAAGTACAATTACTTACAACATCTAGGAATCGCTACCTTCCTATTCTCTGGTCATCTTCGTGGTCTCGACCACTGGCCAGGGCGATTTCCCGCTCAATGGACGGGCGTTCTGGAAATCGCTGCTGCTGAAACGGCTGTCTGCTGATTTCCTCAGTGGCGTCAATTACACTCAATTCGGTCTGGGAGACAGTTCTTACCCAAAGTATGGCACACGTCCAACTTCATCTGCAAGCATGCGCCTCCTTTTGCAGGGACCAGAACTAATTACGGGCGACGTAGGTTCAACTGGGCTGCACGCAAGCTACACAAACGTCTCTCTCAGCTTGGTGCAAATGAAATTTATCCAGGCGGAGAAGCTGACCAGCAGCATCCGGAAGGGTGAGTGTATTTTTATCATTCTAACATTGTGGGTTGAACGTGAAAGAAAAGAGTAATAATTAATCGCCTTGTTTAGACTAGAGGGCACGTTTCTTCCCTGGGCCACCGAGTTACGCAAGTTTCTGCTGGAAAAATACCCTCTACCGTCTGGAGTACAGCCTATTCCAGATGATGTCCATCTTCCACCCAAGTGGATTCTGGAGGAAGTGAGGGCTGGCTCATCTTCAGGCACATATATACCCGCAACTAGCTTTGAAGTGGACTCGAGACCTATTCCGGACACATTAACAGCTACTCTAACGCTAAATAAACGCGTGACTCCTGAAAATCATTGGCAAGATGTGCGACACATTTGCCTGACAACGCCGGAAACAGTTTCCTACTCTCCGGGCGATATGATATCAATCACGCCAAGGAACTTTTCTATCGATGTCGACATATTACTGAAACTAATGGACTGGACAGAGGTTGCTGATAAGCCCGTATCATTTGTCCCTGGTACCGCTTTACGAAATAAAACCTTGGACGAGCTTCCACCTGCTCCCATTCCATACCTTGTGTCGTCAAAGGCAGCCTCGTCGCCCTTGACGCTTCGAATACTTCTCACTGACTACCTTGATATCCGAGCTATTCCCCGTCGCTCTTTCTTTGCAAATGTCGCCCATTATTCCACTGATGAAATGCACAAAGAACGTCTACTTGAATTCACAAACCCGGACCCGGAATTCGTCGACGACCTCTGGGATTATACGACGCGACCACGCCGAAGTATTCTAGAAGTACTGCAAGAATTTGACTCTGTCAAGATCCCCTGGCAACACGCCGCATCTGTCCTACCCGTCCTCCGCGGCCGGCAATTCAGCATCGCTAGCGGTGGTGAGCTCAAACGAGTCCCTGGGCAGCCCGAAGGAACCAAGTTTGAACTGCTCATCGCAATCGTAAAATATCGAACTGTTATCAAAAAGATACGTCAAGGAGTTTGTACCCGCTATCTTTCTGCTCTGGAGCCCGGAAGCACGCTCAAGGTCCACTTGCAACGGGGTGGTCTCAATCCGACGTTGGAACAGCTCACCGGCCCTTCGGTCTTGGTCGGACCAGGTACCGGCGTAGCACCACTTCGGGCTATGATATGGGAAAAGGCCGCGATAATAAAAGCTTCTAACGAAGAAGCAGCAGCAGCAGCAGCAGAAGAAGAAGACAGCACTTCAAATCTCAACATCGGATCAACTTTGCTCGTCTTCGGAGGTCGAAATCGAGCTGCCGATTTTTTCTTCGAAGATGAGTGGAAACGGTTCGAACAGGAAGGAATAATAAGCCTGGAAGTTCTGACAGCCTTTTCGCGCGACCAGAAAGAAAAGGTATATGTGCAGGATCGAATACGCCAAAACGTGGACAAGTTTTTGAAGCTGTTGTATCAACAGACTGGATCTGCCTTTATCTGTGGCTCTTCGGGTCGAATGCCGGAAACTGTGAGGGAAGCTCTGGTTGAGTGTTTTGAGCAGGCTTGCTCATCTGATGAGGATGGTTCTGCTCGCCAACAGGCAGAGCAGTATTTGGTTAACATGGAGAAGGTAGGAAGATACAAACAAGAGACGTGGTGAGCTGATATTATATTATAATGTGTATACATTAGCATTTACATTAAGTCTGGTACATGTAATTCTAACTCTCACTAAAGACTAGAAATAGACGATTCGCACAGTAAAACTAAATAGTCCTAAGCTGTCACTGCATGGAAAGGGTCTGAAAATTCCTCTTTCCCAATGTCCAGTCTGTGTTTCTGCGTAATAGTTACTGGATTTCTCTTTTCTGGCTTCTGTTATAATTTCTTTTTCTCCCGATTATCGTATTCCAAGATATCAAAAATCGGCCTGCAGCGATTTCTGTTGGCCAGTATCAAAAACGAAATTTTAACGGATTAGGGCTATTGTTATGAGCACAGCCAATGGTGAACTACAATATCAAACAGTTCAAAATGACGGCTCGAGTCGTAATCGCTATCTAACTTTCGGGTCAATTCACGCCGCATGTCATGGATACGCAGCCCAAAGAAAAAGACCCGGGCTTGCCGGACATTACTTTTCAATTATGTTTCCTCGTCAACCGAGTGCAATCATTTGCAAAAAAAAACCGACCTCGGCGTATTCAGGCCCCACGAAGCTGATCCTTAAATTTTAAATCGTGAACACTGTATACAGTGAGAGTATTCCGAGCCAATCGTTCTGTCTAGGATGATGCGGAGTCGGAGTCTTGGCTGGTTGCTTCCTCGACTCGGACATCAACCCTATGAGGTATGGTTTCGTATTTGAGATTATTGACTCCCCCCACAGACATATTCATCGGCATTCCTCGTGTGCTGGAATTATCTGATGCGAAGTCCTCTGTCTTTATTGAAATATGGCAGCTCCGGGCACGTCAGCCAGGGTTACACGGCAGCAGATTTACGCCTTGACTGCTTCCATGTCTTTGATCTGTTATGATGGCCAATCAAGAATTACTGCCCCTGGCGCTTGAGTTATTACATCCATGGGACGGATGTGATTATTACCAAGAATCTGTTGCCTTTGGCTCGCAGGTAAGTGGTCGATTGATTGTCTGCATCACGATTACCCATTGAACGAGCTGGGACTGACGATAGAGGAAGTAGAATCATGGTTTGCAGTGGGGGAGTGAAAAGTTGAATACATGGGCTTTGAAAAGAGGGGAGAATGTTCTCCTTTTTCCTTCCTCCCAACCCCGTTCATACCCTGGTCTGGTACACAATCCATATTTGAAATACACAGTGTGCAACGATGTCTATCCTTTATCATGAATTATCCTTGTCTTTTCTATAATTCTGCAAGTGACGCTGCATATTATTCAATTATTGCCGCATGCCTCGATAAGAAACCGGTCCCAGCGACTCGCAGATATCTGGGCACGTCAGAACCGCAGCTTCTGTCCAATCGTACAATTCGAGTCCAGCTCCTCTCTGGAAGCTTTATCTCCTCTGAATCGACAACCAGGCTGACTCGGTAGCATTGGGTCCACTTGCTGATATCACCGAGTTCCGTACTATTGCGTGGCAGCTTTCCTCCTAGGTTCAAACCCACAAAACCTGGGTCTTTGACAGGGGGCTATCGAGTATGCGGTAATCGGTTGAAAAATCCGAAAGTGGGCCTAGTAAACAATGTGAATGTTTCTGTCTTGGTTTGGTCTGTGTACTCGGACATCCTAATAACCAGAGACAACTTGGGAGCAATTTTTTGAGTCTGGAAACTGAACCCCCCTCCCTTCGTGTCTTCTGTCTCAATTTCACGAATACAGCTGTTGGTAGGTTTTATACTTTCCACTCGGAAACAGCCCTGAAAAACAAAGGATACATATTCATCGATCTGAGACCCTCTCTACCAGTTGATACTGGACTATTCTCTTTGGGTGTTGCCTCGGTACGCTACACTATCATCTTCGGGAACTTGTCGCGGAAACATTCCACAGCATCTGATGGTGTTGGCGTTGAATGAGACAAGCTTTGGCTTTGTAGCTTACATATTTTGATGTACAGGCAGACACATACCCACTAATTCAAGGTATGTATCTGTGAGAGGGACCGGTTGACTCAAAGAAGCGCCTGTTTTTTACTAACCTGGAATTTTTATTATTCCAAGCGGGATATTTATCTAGCAAATTGCTCACTCCTTATGGGGAAAAGAGAATACAGTTTACGGTATGAAGTGGTTCAGCCGACTGTTCACATGGGTTTCGATTCAATCGTGGTTTCAGTCAATTACTGCGCTGCCATATACTCCAGATCAGATCGACTTCAATCTCAACCAAAACCAATCTGCGACCGATCCTCTCGACTACTGGGGACAGTGGCAAGATCATGAATTTCATCCGTCGCCGAGAAACTGGCGTATGCCTTTTTACACCATCTTCCTCGATAGGTTCGCAAATGGTGACCCATCAAACGATAATGCCAATGGAACGCAATGGGAGCATGATATCTTATCCAACCAGTTCAGGCATGGAGGTGACGTTCTTGGTTTAGTTGATAGTTTTGACTATCTGCAAGGAATGGGTATAAAGGTACTTCAATGTTGGCAAGGCTCAGGACCTACCCCATATCTACCGACCACATATGGTGTGCTAATAAATGCCCAGGGACTGTACCTAGCAGGTGTGCCACATATAAACCAACCGTGGGCTGCCGATGGCTACTCGCCTCTGGACCTCACTCTTCTAGATGCACATTTTGGCACTATCGATGACTGGCGAACGATGATTTCCGAGGCACATAGGCGGGGAATGTATATTATTGTTGAAAATACAATGGCGACGTGAGTATACTCCGGTGGCGACATCTGGACTGAGTTGACAGCAAACTCATGTTTTCAGAATGGGAGATCTTATAGGGTTCAGTGAATATTTGAATGAATCCGCTCCACTTAATAATCGAGAATACGACTATCTTTGGAAAACATCTCGTCGTTATCATGATTTCCAGCCTGGGAACGAGTGGCTAGAGGAATGTAAATGGCATTATCCCAGATTCTGGGATGATTATGGGCACGGCTTGACTAAAACTTCCTTGGGTCCTGGTTGCAAGGACAGTGAATTTGATCAGGTAAATAGCCTTTTTGGAGAATAAAGAAAAAGAAAAAGAAAACTAATGAAAAAAGTACGGCGAAGTTGCCTCTTTCGGTAATTATACGGAGTGGGAGCGGCAAATCACCAAGTTCGCCTTCGTACAAGACCGACTTCGTGATTGGAGACCGGATGTTAGACAAAAGCTGGAGCTGTTCTCGTGCATAACAATAGCTATGCTGGACGTGGATGGTTTCCGTATCGACAAAGCTATCCAGGTGACACTTGATACACAAGGAGAATGGTCAGACTCGATTCGCCAATGCGCACAACGTTTCAACAAGACAAACTTTTACATACCAGGCGAAATTGTGTCAGGAAATTCTTTCGGTGCTATCTATGTCGGTCGCGGTCAACAGACGAATCAGACATATGACAACATTACAGATGCTGTAACAATGACCAACTCGTCTGTACCTGATCTGCATATTAGATCAGCAAAGAACTCAGCTCTAGATGCTGCAGCTTTCCACTATACTCTTTATAGAGCGTTAACACGCTTTCTTGGGTAAGTAGCACTCATTTTGAAACCTATATCAGAACTAATAGTATAACAGAATGGATGGTACTTTTGAAGCTGAAGGGGACCCGGCCACGAACTTTGTGGATATGTGGGATGGCCTGATCCAGACAAACGACATGATAAACACTAATACTGGAGAATTTGATCCGCGTCATCTTTATGGCACATCGAACCAGGACGTTTTTCGGTGGCCGTCTATTAGGAACGGGACGGAGAAGCAAGTCCTTGGATTATATGTTGTATCATTGTTGATTCCCGGGTCACCAATTGTTTACTGGGGGGAGGAACAGGCGTTTTACGTCTTGGACAACACGAATGCAAATTATGGTAACTTCAAATACCTTCAGAAGTCTAAATGATATCTAACTATGTACAGTGTTCGGTCGTTCCCCTATGACCTCCTCCGTGGCATGGCAGTTGCACGGCTGTTATAAAGTTGGCTCCGTCAGATATAATGATTTTCCAATTGACAGAGCTTTGGATGGCTGCATGGATGATAATGTCAGTCTTGACCACCGTAACCCATCTCACCCAGTTCGCGGCGTGGTTAAATTAATGTTCGAGATGCGTGAAAACTATCCCGTTCTCAATGACGGATATTATCTGCAGCAGCTTTCAAATATGACGTACAACATTTATTTACCAGGAAGCAATGGAACCAGAACCGAGACAGGGCTCTGGAGTGTTTTGCGTTCTCGATTTGAATTGACTCAAGATTTGACGGGATTAGGGCAAGGCAACCAAAGTGTTTGGTTTGTTTATCAAAATGACAACCACACTGTGAATTATAAATTCAACTGCTCTGATAGTCAACGGGCACTTGTATCTCCATTTGATGAAGGTACAGTTGTCAAAAACCTTTTCCCGCCATTTGAAGAGCATACTTTGCAATCGAGTATCCACTCGCTAGGGTGAGCACTTGATCCCTTTATGAAGAAACCAGCCTCTGCTTAACATGAATAATTCTAGTCTCGAAGGTTCGAAAAAGCCTAATGGATGTTTGAATAATTTAACTATATCGCCATGGGGATTCAAAGCATTTGTGCCAAAAGAAGCATTCACTGCGCCCTCTCCGTTCATCACCAAGTTCGAGCCAGGTCACGACGCCCGTATTCTCTCAACGGTGACGACAGGAGAAACAATACCGATAAGCTTTCTATTCTCAGAGGACATGGACTGTGATAGTATTACTAATGGAATATATGTTTCATCAACTGCCCTAAGTGGCCAACAAGCGCAATTTGACAAGGGTTCAGTTTCCTGCAATTCCATTCCAGAACACCAATCGGTGTCTTGGCAAGGCGCCTATACCAGCGCTTATAATTATTCTATCGATATGACAAATGTTTTTCATGGCATTCATGAAGTGCTTGTGAAGAACGTGACGAATCAAGGTAAAAATAGAACCACAGGTGTAAGTGTCTACTGATTCTACAAAATACAAGGGCGCCTTCTAACATTTAGGTAGTCTGTGGATCATTTCATTATTCGCATAGGCTCAACAGACAACCCAATGGTGTGGCCCAGTCAGGCAAACTACAGTAGGAATCTCTTGTACGCAGATTCTTCCGACAATGGAACTTTGTGGGTATCTCACAAAGCGGCTGGTGCCGATAAATGGCGCTATACGTTAGACTTTGGTGCATCATATAGCCCGTGGGTTGTTTACATGGGCCTTAACACCTCCATTCCCCCGAATAATTGGTCCGGAACCAAACTACAGGCTTGGGACGGAGAGCATATCATGGTCCAATACTGGAACAAAATCACCGGGAGCAGTAATCACTATCAACATGGAGATCTTGAGTGGAATGACAAACCACCACGACGGTTTCCCAACTTGTGGGTGCAAGGTGAACTAAACCAATTTGGCTATGATTCGGGATATCACAGTCAAATGCATCTTAGCAACCTGAGTGGGCAGTGGGAATACAACTTGATGACCGAATGGCCGTGTCAAGTAGCTCTAAATGCATGGGGCGTGAATTCTGATGGAACACCTGATATAACGCAAGTGTATGGTGATATAGATGGTGATATGGTCTTGGACCGCATACCACCAATCTCGCTACTCAGCAACTTCATTAACGTCACTGACCCCCCTCCTTGGCCATACCTATCGTGGAAAATATCCCTAGATGATGGTAATCTTCGATATTGGACTACTCCTCAAGGTTCACAAAAAGTTCAACTGTGCTTATACGTTTGTCTTGCGATTCTTCCGATTCTTTCGGGTGCGGCAGCAGTGTGGATTTACCTCAAAGCATTCTACCAGGTCAAATTCAATGATGTTGGTGTTTCACGGGAGAGAAATCATCGTGAATCTATTTACGCGAGAAGAAGCATTACGGCAAATCGATCTCTGGAGAATACAGACGTGGGTCCAACATACATAGATAAAATTATGCAGTTATTTCACCGGTCATCCACCATCGCTGCTTCTGCGCATCGTCAAGCTCTTAATGCTGACGCTGGGGACTCACGGCGAACAGTTCTTATTGCAACCATGGAATACGACATTGAGGACTGGGATATCAAAATAAAAATCGGCGGACTTGGGGTGATGGCTCGCTTGATGAGCAGGAATCTCGGCCATCAAAACTTGATATGGGTAGTGCCCTGTGTTGGTGGGATTGAGTATCCCGTCGACCAAGTGGTAGAACCCATGAACATTACAGTTATGGAGAAGACTTTCCAGGTCCAGGTACAATATCATTGTGTGCGCAACATCACCTATGTGCTCCTAGATGCCCCAGTTTTCAGAGCTCAGTCTAAATCCGAGCCCTATCCTCCTCGAATGGACGATCTAGACTCCGCCATTTACTATTCTGCATGGAATTCTTGCATTGCAGAAACTTTGAAAAGATTTCCTGTGGATCTTTATCACATCAACGATTACCACGGTGCAGCTGCACAGCTCCATTTGCTCCCGAAGACAATTCCTTGCTGCCTGTCTCTTCACAACGCCGAATTTCAAGGGCTTTGGCCAATGCGAACAGAAAGAGAATGCAAAGAAGTCAGCCAAATATTTAATTTGAAGCTTTCTGTCATCAAACAATACGTTCAGTTCGGCGATGTCTTCAATTTACTACATGCAGGGGCGTCATATTTGCATATTCACCAAAGCGGCTTCGGAGCTGTCGGTGTGTCGAGAAAATATGGGAAACGATCATGGGCACGATATCCTATTTTCTGGGGCCTCAAGGAGGTAGGATCTTTGCCTAACCCCGATCCTTCTGATACCGCTGAGTGGAAACGAGATGAACAAATCGAGCAAGCTCTTGTCGACCCCGTTTTTGAAGCAGCTCGCGCGGATTTGAAACATCGAGCTCAAGCGTGGGCAGGCCTTGAACAAATGCCCGACGCGGAGCTACTTGTTTTTGTTGGGAGATGGTCAATGCAAAAGGGAGTTGACTTGATCGCTGATGTCTTTCCTTCTATTTTGGAAATGTATCCGAAGACTCAGCTCATATGTATCGGGCCCGTCATTGACTTGTACGGTCGATTTGCAGCTATCAAGTTAAACAGGTTGATGGAAATGTATCCGAAGAGAGTATTTTCAAAGCCAGAGTTTACCATCTTGCCACCGTACATCTTCAGCGGTACCGATTTTGCCTTGATACCTTCACGCGATGAACCTTTTGGACTCGTGGCGGTAGAGTTTGGCAGGAAGGGAGCTCTAGGAATTGGTTCACGGTAAGTATTAGACTCTTTTTATTCGATACGGTGCAACTGATGATTTCTAGTGTCGGTGGCCTTGGGCAGATGCCTGGTTGGTGGTACACCATGTAAGTCTATACGCCTTATTTAAGGATTACCCAACTAACACACCCAGTGAATCAATGACATCAAAACACCTGATCCATCAATTCAAACAAGCCATTCAGGAGGCACTCAATTCCAAACCGTCTGTTCGGGCGATCATGCGTGCTCGATCAGGAAAGCAGCGGTTTCCAGTGGCACAATGGGTAGAGGAACTTGAAGTCCTACAATCATCGGCAATCGCAAAACACAAGGCTCACACAAAGCCTGGTCATCGGCGAAACCTGTTGCGTCAAATGAGCGTCTCCGTGAGCCGGAGGCTCGGCAAGCAGCAAGTAAGCGAGAAGTCACCTTGCAATAGCAAATCAGGAGAATCTTCAAGTGAGATAAGTACTCGCATCAGTCCTGGTAATGATAGGCCGGGTCTTTATCGAAGGAGCATTTCACAGGTGCTCAGTTGGTTGGGAAGTGCCCTTCAGGAAACTTCGCTGGATGAAAGAGAGGGGTCCCGTTCTACGGAGCAGAATTCGCAGTCCAGCAGCAGGACAGCTTCAAACTCACCTCAACACACTCAAACAGAGACACGTGATAATGGCGAATTAGTAGAAGCAGTGCCTGCTTCTCGGAGGATGATTTTGTTATCAACTCAAGATGAGTCAACATCTGGCTCCGAAGCAAATTCGCACAGTCCCTCGGGAGTAAACACGCCTATTCCTACAGCATCTGAAGATACAATAAGCCAGGCGACAACGACATACGGCCAACACGATAATTCGTCACGTCAAACCTTGCTAAGCGTCGACAACGTCATTCGTGAGAAGACAGGTTTTAATCTACAGAGTGTGAATCCGTTCTTTACCGATTCGACAAGGGTATATGCCAAAAAGTTTGAACGGAGACTGTCTCATCTCGACGGGAGAAATTCCCAAGATCAGCTATGTATTGAAGAATATCTGTCGAAAAGTGAGAAGGACTGGTTTAATCGGTATCGCGACGTCAAACTGGGCCGTAACAGTTCTTTCCATGGGACTTCTGCTTCATCAATTTTCAAAGTCAGAGTCAATTCTTCTTTTACTGAGAGCGACGGCACTTCTCCAACAGCTCCAGGGGCCTCGGAAGAAGAGAAAAATCTAGATGATTTTGAGCTTCCAAGAGACTATGTTCCACCATCTGGGCTAAGGAAGCTTTTGCTATATCGTCTTGGTGACTGGCCTTTATACTCAGTATTTCTTGCTTTTGTGAGTGAAGAAATCGAAGTCGTTAACACATGTATTAACAATCTACAGGGTCAAATAATTGCCGCCAACTCCTACCAAGTTACGTTGCTCAATGGCGAGGTTGGCGAGCCTGCCGAAAAGTTATACATTATCGCTAGCATCTATCTCGTTTCGTCAATCGTGTGGTGGATGCTGTTCCGTTGGTTCAAATCAATATTCGTTGTGTCCATCCCATTCCTGGTAAGTCGTTTTTTTTCCCATGTTTCCTGGAGTAACCGACTTACAAAGAAATTTGACAGTTATACGGATCAGCATTTGTCTTTATAGGATTCTCCCCCCTTGCAAACAATCCATTAGGACGTTGGTGGATGCAAAATGTGGCTACTGGGTTATATGCTGCTGCATCTTCCAGCGGGTCAATCTTTTTCGCTCTTAACTTTGGAGACGAAGGTAAGAAGATAAACTTTAAACAAAAAAACGAAGTTGGCTCATTTATTCTAGGCAACGCCCCTGTCCAGTCATGGGTATATCGAGCTTGCGTCATTCAGGGCACTCAGCAAATCTACGTTACGTTCCTGTGGTACTGGGGCAGCAAACTCGCAGCTGGTTCCCAGGCAGGATCTACTCAAATCAGCTTGACAGATTCCCATCCTAGACTATTGATTGGAATTGGAATAGGCATTGCTGCAGTCCTGTGGATGATTGGTGCAGCCGTATATCTGGGGCTGCCAGACTATTATAGACAAGCCCCTGGCAAAGTGCCGTCATTCTATAAATCGCTCTCTCGGCGCAAAATAATACTGGTATGCTCCATTGAACTTTTCCCATTTCTTTTTTCATCCAGCTGATGGCAATATATAGTGGTTTTTCTACGCAGTCTTCATCCAAAACTACTGGCTCTCTGCGCCTTACGGCCGGAACTGGCTATATCTATGGTCCAGCAAACACGCGCACAGATGGGAGATAATCCTCCTCGTTGTAGTATTCTTCATCGGTGTCTGGGCCGGGACACTTTGGATCTTTAGCATCCTGTCCAAGAGACACGTTTGGTTTGTGCCCATCTTCGCGATAGGGCTCGGCGCGCCAAGATGGTGTCAGATGCTGTGGTCGACGTCTAATATCGGATCGTATGTGCCCTGGGCTGGCAGTCCTCTGGCCAGCGCACTTCTGGGGCGGGGGCTTTGGCTATGGCTGGGGGTGCTGGACTCTTTGCAGGGCGTTGGTAAGTCTACCAATCTGTGTTTTTATCTTCCCTGTCCCTATAGAAGAAGAGGAAGAAGAAGAAGAAGAAGAAGAAGAAGAAGAAGAAGAAGAAGAAGAAGAAGAAGCTAATCGTCGTGACACAGGTTTCGGCATGATCCTCCTCAACACCCTTACTCGCTTCCACATTGCATTTACCTTGATTGCCGCACAAGTCATCGGCTCCATTGGTACCATCCTAGCGCGAGCCACTGCGCCAGACAAGCTCGGCCCTGGCGATGTGTTTCCGGACTTTTCGGCGGGCATTCATGCCGGCCTGTCAAAAGCAGACTTTTGGGTCTGCCTTTTGTTTATATTGTCTGTAAATATCCTGTGTTTTTCGTTTTTTCGAAAGGAGCAGTTGCAGAAACCGTGAGAAAACAGGGGAAAAAAAAGAACGGGGGGTTCGAGGGCGAGCATGGAGTTTATATGGGGTTGTTTCTTTTTTGCGCGTCAAAATTTCCTATTTTGGTTTATTTGTCTTTGTTTTAGCATGGATCCTTAATTCGACTGCTTGGATCTACACACATGCTCATGTATACAAGGAATGATCTTTTGAAAAAGAAAGAAATTATTTTCTCGGTGTCTTTTAGCTATCAGATAATACTCATAAATCGTTCAAATGTTACCAGTTGGCCGGTATCAAAACTCTCATGCACTACCAACCAAACCAACAAGCATATCAAAGTCTTCAATGACCGATTTACTAAAATAAAAAGAGAAGTAAGGCAAATATTTTCCATGTAATTGCTCTCAATAATACATATAACCCAAATCAAAAATTGCGCGTCAGGGAAAATAAACTAGGACGGGGATGAATGCAAGGGCAGAAACAGAACAATCAAATTCCAATTCAGCACAGGACAAACAAACACACAAAGTCCAGATTCGGAGGGAGATAAAAAGACACTGAAGAAAAAGAAGGGGGTTATCAAACTGCGCCACTTGTTTTCGGGTCCAGGCAAACTTCTAGCCAAAAACCGTCACCAAACCACTTTCACTCCATGTTTCCAGGCCGGTTATCGCATTTTAAAAACGCCATTCCTGATAATTTCAAGAAAAGAGAAGGGGAAAAAAAGAACACAAAGATATTATAGCATGAATAGGACAGGTTGTGCCCTAGAGACTCTAGTAAAGAAAAGGCAGAGGCTTCGTTACGGTTTGTGTCGAGGAACCGATGAGTGCGTAGTCGTCGTGGCTATTAACTAGGCAGTGGAGAATATCCAACGTCTGCAGTTTTATTCTAATTTGTTTCATTCTTCGTCACTCGGAATATCCCCGTTTGCCGCACTGGCACTGTCCCGATTGCTGTTGAAAGTGAGTTTGATCTTGGGCTGGACCGACTCAGCACCAGAAGCGCCGGCTGTGGAGAGTCCATCGGCAGCTGCTGAGCCAGCCTCGTCCGCGTCGGCAACTTCGGGGTGTTCCTCTGCCTGTTTCTTCAATGCTTCGTTGCAAGTAGCCTATTAGAATGTTAGTATTCGTGGGCCTATTCAATTAGAACAGAATGGGGGAATAGTTTACCTCGATCTGATTCGCGTCTGCGAATAGTACGCTACCATCTTCGTTGTACGTCCTAGCGTTCTGGCAAAGAAGGTGAATGTCTTCTCTAAACTCCCGCAAATTCTGGTACTCTTCTCTATTGATCTTCTTCTTAATCATGTCCATGGCGATGGGGTTTTGAATGATCATATAGTAGTCGGGGTACTGGGACTTGGGCGGTGGCTTCATAAACGGCTCAATGATAGCTCTTGTGACAGGTTCCTCGTCGCCGCTTTCGTCTTCTTCAGGCGGAATCTCTTGCTCCAAGTCCATCAAAGTCTGGTAGACATTGTTTAGAATCGTTTGTAGGGTCGCACGCTCGCTACTGCTAAGAGTTTCCACGGCTTTGCCTGGCTTGCCCTTCTTTCGCTTGGCAGGAGGCGTGTCTTCCACCAGCTCATCAGCCTTGCGTTTCCCAGCGGGGCCCTTGCGACGCTTCCTCGGCTGCGGCGTTTCTGAGCTTTCTCTAGATGGTTCGGGGGATGATTCTCCGCCTGTATTCCTGCGTCCACGCTTTTCTTTGTTGATACGTCGTCGTTCGACTTTGGCTGTCTTCCGGGCAATTGCGTCTTCAATTGTGTCGTCATCGGCGTCGACTGCCATGAGCCATTGCTCCTCAGTGAGACCGTCGTCATATCTCGTAACCTTGCGCTCACGAGCTCCTCGGCCTGTAAACTCTTCGACCTCGGCCTTGGCAGGAACTTCTTCGGCGAGATAGATGTCTGGCAGCTCGTCTTCACCCATGAGTCGAGGGTAACGATGACCAGGCCCATATTTGTCAACCTTGGCGCGTTCCTGGTCCATCTTTTGGAAAATTGCAACTTCCTCCTCAGATCTTGCCATGATCTCATTCAGATCATCATCATCCATCTCGTCTTGGTCACCAATTTGATCACCGACTTCGGCGCTTTCCATGAGAGTGCGAAGAAGGGCCTCACGCTCTTCGTTAGTCGATTTGTTATCGAACTTTCCTGCCTGGATAACTTTGCCATCCATGTCAAGCTTGAATTGAGCACGGCCCAGGATTTTCTCTTCAACCGAGTTCGACGTGATCAACCGAAGAATTCGCACTTCGTTCTTTTGTCCAATACGGTGAGCACGATCTTGCGCTTGCAAATCTTGGTGAGGATTCCAATCAGAGTCATAGATGATGACGGTATCGGCAGTCTGGAGATTAAGACCTAGACCACCAGCACGAGTGGAGAGCAGGAAGCAGAAGTAGTCCGAGTTGGGATCGTTGAAGAGTTTCAGCAAGTCGGATCGATCATCAGATTTGGTAGAACCATCGAGACGTAGGTATTTAAGGCCTCGGAATCGCAAAAAGTCTTCCATGATGTTCATAATTTGTGTCATCTGAAAGAACAGTAAGACACGGTGACCGGTAGCCTTGAACTTGGGAAGAATACGATCCAAAAGTTCGAATTTTCCAGCCGTACGCCAAATCAAGTCGTTGGTTCCACGAGTGGGGTTCATCTGATCTTCAACGGGCTCAAACACAAAGGGGTGGTTGCAAAGCTTCCTCATCTGCATGAGCATGTTGCTGAGACCGCGCATACCAATCTTTCCACCTTTGCCATCGCTGACAACCATCTTGTTGGATGTGAGGAGTTGTTTATATAGCTTGCTTTGCAGTGCGGAAGAGCGACACTTGATGACTCTCTCTTGCTTGTCCGGAAGATCTTTCTCCACATCTTTCTTCAGACGTCTGAGCAAGAAAGGCCGGAGAACCTTGTGAAGACGACGAATCACGAGCAATTGCTCTTCTTCGGTCAGGTCGATGCGATCTTGACTACCTGTGTTCGCAAAGGGCGTGTTGAACCATTCATCAAACGACTTTACGGATTTGAAAATGCTGGGTAGCACGAAGTTCAGCAAAGCCCACAGTTCCGGCAAGTTGTTCTGAAGTGGAGTTCCCGTCAAGATCAGGCGATAGCGGGTCATGTAGTACTGGGTCAGAGTGCTGCTGAGCTTCGATTGGGCGTTCTTCATACGATGACCCTCATCGACAATCATGTGTTGCCACTTGATTTTGCTGAGCAGCGGGCGATCCTTGATGATGTATTCGTACGTGGTAAGGAGGACTTGGAACTGACCATACCGAATGGCTTGCTGGTGCTGTTTTCGCACATTCGGTGGGCCTTTGTAGACGACTTTGGTGACAGCTGGAGCCCATTTGTCAAACTCCAAGTTCCAATTCGTCAGAGTACTCAAGGGCACAATCACCAGGAACGGCCCATTGTTCTTCTTGACCTCGATAAGATGCGTAATCAGACTGATGGTCTGAATGGTCTTACCAAGACCCATTTCATCGGCCAAAATACCGTTCAAGTTGTTGTTGTAGAGCGAGATCATCCATTGTAAACCCTTGATCTGGTATTCTTTAAGGGTTCCTCCAACCAATATAGATGGTTGTGTAGTGATCTCCTCCCTAATGCGGTGAGCCACAGCATAGTAGTCGACTTTTCGGCCACCGCCTTCATCGTCGGAACCGTAGTCCTCTTCATCTTCTTCCTCTTCCTCTTCCAATTGGGCATCTCCTCCGTATCTTTCGGCGTGAGATCGTTGCTGCTCCTTCACAGACGAGGCAAGTTGCTTCAAGAAACCATCGGTCTGTTTCAGCAGGTGGGTGATACGAGAGTCCTTGGCTTGACCCAAGAGCTTGAGGTAGGTCTCCTCATCGTTAGCCTTAAGAGCCTGAAGACGTTGTTTAGCAGTTCTTTCCACGCGTTTCTGCTCTTCACGCTCCATGTGCTGGTGTTGCTGGATCATGACGCGACCGAGTTTCTGCATGCGCGAACGCTGTTGGACACCAGCTTGGAGGACCTCTTGGCTGTGAGCGAGAATTGCTTGAATCTTTTCGTCTTGCTTCTTCTTGTCCCGGTTTTCTCTGGCATCACGCTGCTGTTTCTCCAGCTTCTCGGTTATACGAGCTTCTCGCAATGACTGTTTCTTGATGCGGCGATGTGTGGACCGATTCCCGGTCATTCCCAGGTTATCGTAGTGGAACATTTCATGCTGAATTTGTTGGCGGAATCTTTTCTGTTTGGGTAGCAGATTTAGCATCTTGTACTCAATCAAAGCCTTGAGTTTTAAAGAGCTATCAGGCGTCGGCGTTTCGCTCCGACTCAAATCCCAAACACCAACGTTGGCAGGAAGATTTGCGAGTTCTGCTTTCCGAGCAGTTATCTTGTTGTAGATGAGCAACTCGCGATCCTCACGAACTTGTTCCAAATCGATGCCAGTAGGCATAAGACTCGGGATCCGTGTACGAGCTGCCCTTGTAGAGTGGTCAGGATAGCTGATATTTTTCGATAGAAGATCCCAGGGCGATTCCAAAGTTTCGTAAAAGTTCTTGAGGTTGGCTTCCTTTTCCGCGGCGTCAACAGGCTTATCGCCTTGGGTTCCAGCGGCGTTCTCAACGACAGCCTCTGCAGCTGCAACCTTTTCAGCGGGAGAAGCCGGCTGTTGTTTAGCAGTGGAGAAAAGCTGCTTTTGAACGTTGGGTGGAATGGCCAAGTTCTTGGTGAGCATCTTAAAGGCGACGATTTGCCTTCGAAGGGTATCAAGTTGCTCGGTCGAGAAATTTCCTGTCGGAGCCGACGGGCCTTTTGTCGCCGCGGCATTTTGGCCAGACGGAGCTTGAACACTGCCAGTGGCATCTTTTTGGTCCTGGGCGACATTGGTTGCGGATGTGACTGAGGCTGATCGGCCTATGAAGATGGAGGTGAGCATTGGAAATCAGAAAGAAAAGAAAAGAAAAACAGAAAAGGCATGCGCCGGTGACTCGTGACTCACTATTTACACCATTGGCAGCTTGCTGCTCACTATTATTTCCGTTCGACTGCTGCATCTGTTGCTGGCGCTGCTGCTGTATTTGCTGCTGTTGGAATCGCTGCTTGGCAAACACCTGCTGCTTCTGTACCGCGACGAGAATGTTGTGCACTTTGATATACTCAGGGTCATCCTGGCGCACGCCGGACTTTTGCATTTCGCGAAATTTCTGGGCCAGGTGTTAGAACTTTTATGTCAAGTCGCAAATGGGAAACGAAGTGGAAAATAATAATAATTTACCTGATACACTTCCTGCACGCGAGCCGGCGTGAGATCAGGAGGCAATGCCATATGAGCAGCTCCCGGGTTGGGAGCTGACTGGATGGAAGCCATTATAGCGGCGCCACTTCAGGATATATTCAAAACGTTCCGCCTTGTTATTTTAAGAGTCGGGTCGAACGACGCGTCAAAAAAGAGACAGACTCGGGCGCGACCAAAAGGTCGATATTGCGCGGGACCCTAACGATGGCGAAAGGATGAAAATGCGCCGGGGAAACAAAGGTTGTGTTAAAGAGCGAGGGCGCGGATGAAAAGGCCGATTTTTTGCCCAGGGCACACCACCGACCACCAGAGGGCAAGGTGGAGAGAGAGAGAGGAGGCGGTCAACCAGCAGAGGCCGGTGAGAAAGGCGATTGAAGTCGGGCCACAGGGCCCAGAATGGATGAAAAAGGCGCGTGGAATGGGAAACGAGGCCAGGGCGGATAGAAATGGTGATGGATGGGGAAGCGACGCGACGGGGAGGAGGTCGGGGGTCCTGGGCGGACTGAGGGAGCCTGCGCTTTGCTTTCAAGCGGGAAGGCGAAGATTTGCAGCCGCTGCACGTGACTGGCCGCGCTAAGCCGGATGCAGTCACCCGTCTTGGCGCGCTCGCCGCGCCTCTTTAGCCTTTACTGTACAGACTACAGAGTATATCATGAATTCTCAATGCTACGTCTGATTGTGTTCCCTACGGGTCCAGCCCGTCAAACTCTCTCATCCTAGCTTTCCCACCCGCAATCATGAAGGCAATGAGTAAAATACATTCAAGTCCTAGCAGTTACAATCCCAACTATACATGCAAGTTTGTGGTGATGAACTAATGAAAGCAAAAAAGCATAACGAACGGTCCAACCATGTGTCAACAAACAATTTAGAAACACAGATGAAAGAGAAAAAGGGAAATTCTCATGGGGACAACGATCATGCCCCAACCAAATGGCGCTTCGATGGCGGGGGCGGAGGAGGCTTTGGCTTAGTAGCCCTCGATGGAGGTGGCGGCGGTGGGCCTTTCTTGATCCCCGTTCCACCAGCAGCTGTGTCCACTGCGGTGAAGCTGGGGGCTCGTGAAATGTAGCTACCTTGTGACGTCGCGGGGGATTCGGATCTATCATCGTACGGGCTGACATTTCCGTGTGAAGTCGAGTCACTGTGGTGGTTGTCATATGCCTTGCTGACAGGCCTCAGGGTGGACCGGGTCGTTCGGATGGAAAGGTCGCTGTGGACGCGGCTTGGAGGATATGCAGGAGCAGGAGACTCGTCTCGTCGAAGCTGCGTGGGGCCCTCAAAGGTGGGAGTGCGAGCGAGTCCGGTACGCATAGAGGCGCTGTTCGATCTATCCCGCAAGGGCTCGTTCAATCTACTTGATGATGGAGATCGCGATCCAATGGTAGGTCGAGGAGGTGGAGGCGGCTCAAGCATTTCCTCCTGGACCGGCTCGTACCGTTCCTGGTATGAGTGGGCGGTATTTGAGCGAGCGCGACCGGGTCGACGAGCATTGTTCATTGGTGCTTGTGGGTTACTATTCAGAAGTGTCAGTTCTCGTCTGGTATAAATCTCCGTCGAAGATGATAAGAAACACTCACGCGATTGGCATCTCATTTCTCAGCTGGAGCAGGACTTCGCGACACCGTTCATGGTAGTCGAGTTCCGCATCAACAAGAGCGGTCAAGTCGGCAAGGTTATCGCCGTCTGAGTTTTGGATATCGATCATCCTGCGGTAGATGTCGTCATTGGTTTCTTCGTACTTGACTTTTTGCGTACGCAGCTCCTCTTCAACGCGGAAATCTTCCTTTTTGGCCTTTTGCATCTTTGCCAGCGAGGTATCGTAGGCCAGACGGCGAGTCTCTAACTTTTTGCGGGCATTCTTTTGCGGAATCAGTATGCGGCAGCCGGGTTGGGAGGGGAGTGGGGATGGAAACACACCTGGTATTCCTTCATGGACGCCAGATTCCGCTCAAGAGCTTCCAGCCAGGTGGTGGTGGCTTGGACGGAGTAAGATTCCTGAGGAAGGATTAGTTAGGTAATTGACGAAAGAAACCGGCGTTATCACTCTCACCTGTACTCGAGCCAGTCTCTCATGAGCTCTTCCAGTTACTGGGTCGATCTGTCAGTATATATATGTATCTAGTAATCTCAGCCGCCACAAACGTACAAATCAAAGCCTGTCCAAAATCGTTACTCGAATCAAAGTCCTCGCCATGCTGGATCATAACACTGCCCAGATGAGCAATGGGAAGCGTCTTTTCCTTGTCCTCCCCTTCGGTGCGCTTGGAGATGGCCTTGACGTAGGCAGTCGTGGATCGATGCATTTTGTCCATTCCTGTTTGCAAGTCAGCAATCCAGAACCAACTTGTTTTGTAAGGCAACCGGCTCACCGTCGTGGCGCAGATTCATCTCGGTCTCCATGGCTTTGAAGTCGTCGGACACATTGGTCCTGGCTTCGCCGCCCATTCTCTCGCCGGCCCATTGCTTGAAGCGGTCGAGTTTTTTGTTGACGTTCATGTTTGTGGTTTGGTTGATGGTGTAACGAACGGCGATGCGGTGTAAATGACGACGGTAGTAGGAAGAAGTAGCAAGTGTTTGATTGATTGGTTGATAGTAACGAAAGAAAGGGCTATTCGCAAGCGATCAACGCCAGTTGGTGTGAATGACAGCAGGTCGGGAGCATAAAAACAGCGAGCGAGCAGACGAAGACGGGGGGAACGAAGACGAGGACGAGGCTGGAGCAAGGGATGCTTTCGATAGAGACGCCGGATCCCCCGGGCTTATCAGTTGAGCGAGTGTGGGCTGGGAAGGAGCGGCGAAAGCGTCAACGTTACCGCCGAGCACGATTGATCGGCCGCTTGATTTGAGAAACCTTAAAATAAAAATAAAAAAGAAAAGGGCGCACAGAAGATGCATGTATGTACTAGTTTAAGGGGAATACGGCGTCAATTGCATTAATTAATTGGACCAGAATGCCGCCCGCCACTC
>CVMT01000003.1:1419715-1470185 GCA_000985935.1 Talaromyces islandicus | reverse complement strand
AAAAAAAAAAAAAAAAAAAAAAAAGAAAAAGAAAAAGAAAACTCACCACGCCTCTGCAATCATCGAGTCAAGCTCCTTGATTATCTTCTCGCGCCGCCCCGTCGTGATATCCCCCGTGCTGAGCTGCGCCTGCAGGTCTCGGATATACCGTTTCTTGCCGCCAGCACCCTCGAGCACTTCTCTGCCCAGACAGTCGCTGTGAAAGCCGTGCTGGCACGGAAACACAAAGAACTGCCGGCTCAGTAACGGCAGCGAGCAGATCCAGCAGCGCTCGCCAGGCTCAACGATCGCGTACCGCGCATCCAGGCCCGCAATCTCCGCTCGGATCTGGCCCGCTGTCTGCGCCGAGTTGTCCATTTCCTGGCGGAGTTCGTCGATGTGGATCGAATAGTCCTCCAGTGCCTTGCAGATCTCGTCCTTGAAGTCGTCAATCACCACAAAGTCCGGGAAAAACGGAATGAGATCTTCGATCCGGAGCAGTTCGCATCGTCGAAGGAACTCGATTGCATCCTTGATCCCCGTGCCTGGCTGCCGGATCTTGCGCTCGGCCACAAGCAGCCAGAGCTTCTTTCGCAGCTTGTCGTTGCCCTCTGGCCGGTCGGCCACAATCGCGGCAAGTTCAATGTCGTTGTACTTGAGCGCCAATTCCACCGCCTGTAGGTACTGGCCCATGGAGCTGTAGATGTGGATGCAAGACTGCACTCGCTCATGCTGAATGCAGAGCCGAAGAGCAAAGTCCGCATCATAAGGAGGCGGATCCGATGGTTGAGACTCGAGATACGTCAGAAGCGCTGCTTCGTTTGAGGACGGGCTCGAGGCATATATTGATATCAAAGTGTTGTGCACCGCTGCTGCGGGACGAGGATGGTTGGCAATGATGAATGTAAGATACCGCACTGCTTGGTTCTGGTTGAGCGCCGTTTTCACCGCGTTGTTATAACTAAGCAGGGCCGGTATCAACTTCTCCGGGTCGAGATTCGTCTGCCGCATGATGATATCTACCAGTCCCGCTGCTGCATGAACCATCAGGACACTGCTGTACTTGTAAAAGACCTCGGCGTCTGTCTGTCGTTGAAGCACATTCAGGGCCTCGGTCCATTTCTCTCGTTGTATCCAATACGAAAGGACGTAGTTGTAGTCATTGCTGACATTTGCAAAAAAGAGAAGCTCTTTCTCACGGCCGTGACTGCTGATGATATCGTACACAGTCTTTTGGTCGAGGTCGGACTTGTATCGCGTAACAAACTCCTCGAATTCCGTTCGAACTGCATCAAGCTGTGCTTTGGATTCCCCTGTGCTGGTACCTTCCGTCAGTTCCGCTTTCGTCGCGATGGTATCGTCCAAAGAATTGAGTTTTGCCATGAAAACCTCAATGAGCCAGCTTGTGATCATCACCCGCTGCATCCCACCCGCCTTCTTGTAGCTACCAAGTCGGGTGAGGAGATATTTCCGGAGAGCATCATGCTCGCCGTTATCGATTAGAGTCAAACAAACTTCCTCAAAGCTCTTGCTGCTCTTTCCCCATACAGCAGCAGCTTCGAGATAGTTGCCCTTGCTGGCTAGGTAGTCGCCAGATGCAGTCGCAATAGCGTCCTTTTGTACCGAGCCCTGCGCATATCGAAGTGCCTCGTCAAATTTCTGCTCTTTAAGGAAAATACGCCACAGATCCCGATCTTCCTCTTCGGCTACTACCTCAAAAATTTCCTGGGGCGTAAACAGCCAGTACGTGCCCTTTGCACGGTCGTTTAAAAGCCCAAGCACGCTCTGGCCCGGCTCGAGCACCGACTGCTCATAGACGTTCTCGCCGCTAAGCACGTTAACTGCAACTATTCGACCTTCCGCCAAGGCAAGCACGTGCCATTGAGATAGAGTGATCGCAGTAATGGGATCTTGAATCATCTTTTTCCCGCCTCGCGCAGACTCAGTGGCTGGGAAAACCGAGCGAGGAAGCAGCTTGACATTATCTGCCGGCTTACTGGAATTTGGTGGTTTATGGTCGACCAAACCATGTAGTACACCCTGCGACGAAAGCCATGCAAACCTCTGCTCTGACAATCGTTTTTCGCCATGATAATCCTCGACAGGGGTCGGCGAAATTGCCAATGAAGACGGCGCCGCCGACTTGCTTGCCGCTCCTCCCTCATGGACCGTAGGGGTGTATCGTTGAAATATTTCGGCATAAACGCCCTCTTTCCCGTGTCGTCCGACGTGCCCGGAGAAATGGAGCAGCTTTGTAGGGGTGGCAATAATCACTTCCCTTTGATCAGGCCGCCCTGGTATCGATTCGGCGTGGATCCCGGTGATCGAGGTATCAGGGACTCGGTAAACATTGGTGACATAGCGCTCCTCACGGCGGTAGAATTCGGTGTTCGGCTCGATGTATACTTCATATACGTGTCCGTCTGTGACTCCTACCAGGATCTCTCTCGTGGATGCAGTGGGTAATGACGGGTTCCAAGCGACGCTCTCGATCAAGCCTTTTAAACGCGACAGTGCCTTGGGCTGGCGGGACTGGGTGTGGAGGTAGTAGTTGTCGCCGAGGGTGGTCGTTATTATTAGGTGAGAAGCGGAGGGGTCGAGAAAGAGGCGTCGGATAAGACCGGTCTCTGCAGATTTCTTGGGGAGATCAATATCTAAGATCGATATACATTAGTTGACCCGCCGGTCAATCACAACGAGTAGTGGTTGTACTCACCATCAATGTCCTCCGGGGAATCCAAATCAATACGGAGAATCCTGCCCGTCGCCAGAGCCAAAATCAAAACATTATTCGCCACTTGCGCAGCCACAAAGTCCGCTCCGAGCGAAAACTGAAGCTGCACGGGTCGCACGTCGAAGATAGGCTGCGAGGCAGCGTCCTGTCCCTCTGACAGATTGCTCGGAGCAACGTAACCGCTCGATTGGTCGAGCGCCATTTCGCGCTTCCCTTATGGTCGGGTTCGTAGCATAGCTTGCCTAGGCAGGATTAAATTAGCCAAGGCGACCAGCGACAGGAGCTCAGCTGCTGTGCGCGCAAAGGTCATGGATGTGTTGATGTCAGGGAGCACTGCCGCCTGCCGGAGCTCTCTACTGGCGGGGATCCACATCAGATGTTAGCGCCGACTGTTGCATATCGTCACCCACCTTCAATCCTATCTTCATCATTCAAAACAATGTACGGTTTTCAACTATCCAGAATTTATTGGTTTGTTTGAAAATTCCCCTTTTTATATCACATTTGTTCCAAATGCTGGATAACTAGTATTATATGTCTATTGATGCAAAAGCTACCTCGGTAGAGATAATCGAGGTGGTATATACATCTATCTACTCGATTTCGGGGTATCATGGCTTGCTCGATCTACATAACAGAACATTCCCTTTCAGGGTCTCTCCTCTCCTTCTTGTATATAGTCTGTTTCTGACGCTGTTTCCCACTACGCTTCGTTTCCGGTTCGCGATATTCGAAGCCCTGCGATGTCTGTGCTCGCTTTGACGGCGTGGATTCTGGCTTCTCCTCGGCTTTTGCTGACTTGACGTTTTGGTCGTCAGAACCGTCCGCCTGGCTTTCATTTCCTCTGTCCTTGCTCATCCGCGCTGTCAGTCGCGATATAGTAGCGCTCAAGCGCTTCTCCCCTCCTTGATCAGCTCCTCGGCTTCGAGAACGGCTTGTATCTTTTGATCGTGGTCGAGGAAGTGATAGCGACCGGCGATGAGTGGGTGTGTCTGTGCCGGCGCTCGACGGGCGTAAGCCATCATTATCAGCATATTTAATCGTTGCTTGAGAATCTGCAGCTATGGCATCCTGTTTCTTATTTTCGAGTTCGTTCGGAATCGTGATCTCAAGGCTCGGCCGGAGTGAAGTTGACACGGCTCCATCAGAGGTGTGTTCGCTAGCACTGCTGATGACAGACAAGTGTTTGAGAACGTGAGAATCCAAATCCTCGGAATCGGAAAACGTTGCACAGTTGTCCGGCAGGTCTGTCTCCGTGCCGTTTTCGTCGATGGGTACTATTTGGTAGAAAAGAAGATACGGCGATTCGTCTTTCAGCGCCTGCTCAATGTTTATTAGAGTAACACGCTCAGCAGCCAAGTCGTCAAATCGCATCCAAGGCTCGGACCCCTCGGCCAAATTCGCATCAGAATCACTAGATGCCGGAGGAGTGACATTAGACCTAGCACTTCGTACAAGAGAGATATAGTGCCCCGAATCCACCGAGTTTCCTCGATGGCAGACGACAGATTGAAGCAGCAGCTTGAAGTTGCCATACAACGGCCCTGTTTCGTCCATTCTGTCATCTTGGATGAAATGCGGCAGTCCAATTTCGGTTGGAATGTCGATATAAGTGTTGAGTCTAATTGCGCTTCCGTTTGGTAGAAGAGAATATCGCTTCAAACATACACCTAGAATAGGTCGCTTTGAGGAAAAGTGTGCAGCAACTTGCGCATCATTCGTGGGTGCATTATCGGTATACCACGCTAGTAATAACGTTAGCCTTTGCAAATTTATATAAAGGGTCGCAACATACGTATCAGGCTGAAAAATTGCCAGGCTGGCATCATAACTTCTTTTCGGTAACTTCCCTTTCTCCGGCGACTCGGACGACTGAGGTTATCCTGGTGATCCTGGTCAGGAATGAAGCGTTCCTGTACAATGCTCGAGCGTCGAAATGACATGGGCGTAACTGAAGGCGCTTCGGTTAAAGGGGACTCGAGTAGAGGAGAACTGGTCCGGATCGGAGATGAAGTAGATGATCCAACTTCAACAGACTCGACATGCATCGAGGCCCCTTTGGCAGTCGAATCGAAAGACCTTACAGAACTGATCGTCGTGCGTCTTTCCATATACCTTTTCACCTCTATTTTGTTGTTAAAGTAAGTTTCGAGACACTCTTCTAATGTGATCGGGGTTCCATCTGTGTGCTCCGGGGGTATTGCCACTTCAAGGAGTCGTTCGTTAATAAATTTATGGTCATCCACCGTGTCTTCTTTTCCTGTATGATATATATCCATCTTAAGCGTCAGCAGAGGCAAGTCAAGCTTCTCTGTGATAAACGTGAAGGCCTCGGAAGCATCCTGTTGACGGAGATTGGCGGCTTCTGGCCAGCCACACTCAGACAGCGATTTCTGAAGATGTTCGGTCTTTTCACCAATCAGTATCTGACCTGAAAAGTGCTGGGAAAAGGCATGACTCACAATATCTGTGCTGATGAGCTTTCCAGACCGAAGCATGTTCACCCATAGACGAAGAATAATGGCCAGGTTCCTCCTTGGGTCTTTATCATCGGTAAACGATTTGTATAATATGGCTTCGAAGAAATCAAGTCGTGCGAACATGGCGAAAAGAAGCGAGTCAAGATAACAGGTAACACCCATGCGATTTTCCGCTCCCAAAAGCTTCGTGCTTGGGCTATAATCTCGGAGGATGCCCTCGATCGAGTCTTCTAAAATAAGAAGTAGCTCAAACGCCTTTTCAACATTGCCATGCGCATAAGTCGACGCGAGTGCGCCTTGAATCTGTTCTATCTTCAAATCCGGTATGCCCACGGACGCGATTTTTTTCTCAAGCGTTTTCAGCTAACATTATATTAGTGCAAGTGTTCGTAAACTACAAAGTCTCAAGAAACAGGCACTTACCTTCTTTTCATCGTTCTTGTCCAGATTGGAAGGCATGTGGCTCCCAAGGAAGAGCCCCCGAAGATGATTGCGTACATTTGAACTGGGTGTCTTAAAAAAGCCGCCACTTGATTAGACGTGCCACTCTGCGCGACTCTCTAATGACATGTGCATACCTCTTTCTCCTGTTTTCCAAAGCGCTTGTGTCTCTCTCCCCGTCTCGTGAGAAAACGCTGTATACCGCTCATGGTGAATCCAACTGGCTCTGTCCCAGGCTAAACGTCCCCAGCAAGTTTCGAGCAGTATAGACAAGGAAAAAGTTACTCTAGAAAGAGACAGCTGGGGGCATAAAGATCTTGCAGTATCAGGCAACGCGTCATGTCGAACCAACAGCACGTATCACGGGTGGACGGTGAAATCACGTTTCTAGAGCATGATGAGTACGTTTAGTTTCGAGAAGATATGCCATGACAAGCAGCAACCTGAAAAGTGGAGCTGGGAATAAGAGATCTTTGCGCGCGCGGTGGAGGCGGGGCCAATTGAATCAGCTGAGGGCGTTGATACAGTGACTCGGGATGCGTAAGGCAGCAACCCATTCTCGTCTCCAGACCAACAGTAGCGGCGAGAAATCCGACTGCCTATGCAAAAGGCTACATGCGTAATTAGTCTCCAGACACGACACGTCTCCGATCAGCGCACATGTGCTGATCGGGTGAGTTCGCCCAGGGATCTTACCCCGCCTTGTGGGTACGTACCTTTTCTGCGGGCGGCGAGCGTAGTCTCGGCCACCGGGTTGATGCCTGAGGCATTCAGTTTGTCCATATATCACGTGATGTTATCCCGGCGTTAACCCTTTCGGTCTCGGAAGTTTTTCTTGAAGATGCTGAAGCTGAACAGCGTCCAGGGCCATCACACCTAGCCACCTGCAAAAGACATGGCTTCTCGTGAGCCGTCTCGATACCTGTCAACGGGCATTTCACGGGCATTGACAGCATCGAAACGCTCGCAATGCTTAATTTTCACGCGCAATGCCTCTGGACAGGCAGCGTCCCCCGTTGCCGACGTTGAACCGGCATCGTCTCTAGCAGCAGCTGTTCCAGAGTCTGTTATCAAATCATACGATCCGATTGCACGCGCGAGTGCACGCAAGGGAAGACTCCCCCCAAGTCGGTAAGTGAATGTAGTCCTCTACTACTACTCTCAGATATCCACACCAGTGATCGTGTCTTCTAACCTCGTTCAAAAAAATAACAGATACCAATTCCGGTCTCCTAAATACGACCGAGGCCCTCTTCACCCCCATCGGCCACCACCCCCATCAGACCCTTCTTCGCGACTCTACGTCCCCGGCCCTTTCTCTCTTCCTCGCCTCCAGCAGACTTTCGAGTCCACGATAGCTTCAGACATCTTGACGCTTTGCTACGTGCATACGCCGCCGGGTTTCAAAGCGCCTCCGAAAGCACCTCGCCTGCGCTCATGGGACGGTAGCTCTCCATATCACAAAAACCGAGCCCTGCGCGGCCCCCGCGGTGGTGATGTGCTTCGACTGTTGCGGAAGCCCATCACGTTTGGAAATATCCCCAAAATTGAACGCGTCACTATCCACAGCTATGTGAAGCGTGCGGCTACTGAAGGCTCGCAGTTTTTGCATGTTGCCGGTATGGCTGTGCAGGCTATTTCCAACGTCCGTGTCGAGACCTACAAGTCCAAGACCAGTGTCTCTCCCTGGGGAATCGCTCCGGGCCGTGACACGGTTGCCGTAAAGGCAGAGCTATACAATGAGAATATGCAACATTTTGTCAGCAAGCTGGTTGAAGTCGTCCTGCCCCGTATCAAGGAATGGAAAGGCGTCAAGGGAAGCAGCGGTGACAGCAGTGGGAATATCACTTTCGGTTTAGAACCAGAAGAGGTCGCTCTTTTCCCAGAAATTGAAGTCAACTACGATATGTAAGTTACCCGTTACCCAAAGAAACCCCCCCCCCAAAAAACAAAAAAAAGATTTTTTTTCCCAGGACTAACACATGTTTTCTTGCACAGGTACCCTCCCAAGATGATTCCAGGTTGCCACATCACTTTACATACCTCTGCCACTATGGATAAGGATGCAAGACTGCTCCTTAGCGCACTGGGTATTCCCTTCCACGGCAAGTTTGTCGACTAAAATTATGCTTCAAGAAAATGAAAGCATAATTCAACTCTGTTGCTCTTCTTAATATTCTTTCCTGTTTTATTAAAGCATATAATAAGCTTTTTTTACTACTTGCGGCAACTGCTAGATTACGTCTTTTTGGCCATCTTCAAACGTGTATATATACGACACGCTGTACATCACCGTTATTTTCCTCTATCCTCCATCAGCATCAACATTGAATTGATCGGATCTTTAGAAAATTAAATGACAAGCTCAAAAAAATTTGCCAAATTACTAAAGTAATCGGTTATTATACACAAGGGAAAAGAGTACGAGAAAATGCCCAATCGAAAGAGGGGGAAAAAAGAAGAATATGATAAATCGAAGGATAAATTTCGTTCCCAGTATCCGGAAAGGAGGATACTTGCGCCACATCAAGAAGCAAAATCAAATCGTAGAATCATAATTTATAAATCTAGTGCCATGAAGCCCAGTAATGTATTGGTGGTGGCACTGACAATGATGTTCTTTCTATACATGTCCTTCCTTAGAAGATTGGCGCTCATGGTACAGGCATCTCAAGGAATGGACTCTGCAGTAGATCATCAGCATCCGGTCGCTTCTCGTGGTCTATTTCAAAGGTCAAGTTCAAAAATTCTCGAGCCTCTTTGCTTGCATGATCGGGTATCGAAGGTTTCGCTTTGTTATTGCCGATGGCAAATATGGCTTGAAGTTGACTGCAATCCGGGAAAGGATGAGCTCCGATAAACATCTCAACGACCAAGCAACCCAAGCTCCAGATATCGGCCTTTTTGGTATGAGCTGTTTGACGAACAACTTCGGGCGCCATCCAATAAACGCTTCCCTGCAAAGACGGGCGGTGCAAATGACCTCTGCCATTGACAGCGCTCGAGCCTAACATCGCCGATGCTTCAACGCGCTTGGAAATACCGAAATCAGATATCTTGATGCCACCCTTGTTGTCCACTAGGATATTTGCACCCTTGATATCACGGTGAATGATGTCACGGCTATGCAAGTAAGACAAACCGGCAAGAATTTGACGGACAAAGTTTCTTATCAATGGCTCTTGAAAGTTATGGTATTGCTTCAACATCTCAGCAATAGAGCCACCGGGCACATACTCCAAGAAAATATTCAGGTTATGGTCGTCTGCAGATGTGCCGAGGTATCGGACGATGTTAGGGTGGTGCATGCCCTGCAGGAGCTCAATTTCATGTTTCAGGGCGGAAACCATGTTGTTTTTCCTCTTGTCAAACTCTGTGCCTTTGGTTGCCGATGGAAGTTCAACCTGTTTTACAGCCATAAGCTCGCCAGTTATCGCATGAAGAGCAAGGAATACGCTTCCAAAAGATCCCTCTCCGATCAAGGAGCCCTTCATCCAGTTCTTGGAAGCAAAGTTGTCGCCAGTCAGGAAATCTACCAAGCCGGCATCATCATCTTCTTCGTCCTCGGCCACCATCAGGCTTAGACGCTCACTCAGAGAGCCCCCGCCATCAGTCGCTGCGATGCTAAGCGACTCATCCATAAAGCTTGGTTGAAGCGAACCCTGATCACCAACCAACGGATCAGATCCGCTCTCAAAAGACACATACGACTTGCGGTCCGGCTCAATTGGTGATTCTTCCTGAAGCGGTTGCAAGGAACTAGAAGCGATTGAGTCACGATACGAAGTTTGAGGAAGACTGAATTTGGAAACCGAAAGCGGTCGAGGTGCGCGTGTCGATTGGCCTCCAGTGAGCCATTGGTCAGCAATGCTGGGAATTGGGGGAGCATCCTTCAAGCTAGATGCAAAGCTGATATTGCTGACAACGCTGAGACGGCTGGCAGCTCTACTAAGCCGTTGAGATCTCCGCACAGAAAGGCGCATGGTCTTTTCAATGTCTTCCCGCTGGTGACTCGGGAAGTATGATGTCAATTCATGAATGATCATCTCACTAGGAGGTCGGGCGCCAAAGAATGATCGTAATTTCGACGAAGAGGCACGGTCCATGTTTGTAGATGTCGGAGAAGGTTCATAGTCATCGTTCAACTGATGCATAGGGGACATGGGCTGCTTAATATTATGCCATGGCTCGCCGGTGAGCTGCTGAATCTTGAGCTGATTGCGAGCGTTAGAGCTGCTCAAGGCATTTAGATGTGTGGCTTGGCTTTCATCGAGAGCTAGCTGTGCGGCACGACGAAGTTCGTCTCCATCAGGCTCGCCAGCATGGATTTTCCTCAGGATGAGACGGCCGCGCTCTGACTTATTTGACCCATCGCAAATTTTCATAACCTCGGAATCCGACAAACGTCTGCAATTTGCAGGTATTGGCTCTAGGCCATCCAGGACGTAGAAGCAATAGTTGCGCCACTGAGTCTCGGAAAGCTGCAGTTTTCTGAGTACATAGATCATGACTTCCTCGGCCGACTTGCAGCCCTTTACATTCAAGGCCTTTGTCTGCCCGCCAGTATAAATTACCCGAATGACCTGCGAGTTGAAAGGCAACGAGCCCATGGTCAAGCCGTCGAGGCTCGAGTTTTGCCTTAAATGAAGAGAAGCACGAGTAGGGTCGCCGGGTGTCGTAGGGCGACGTCCTGAGCCTGACCCAGCAGAAGAAGGATGGCTTAGATAGCCTGGGCCACCGTCCCGCCTCGCACCGTCTATTGGACTTGCTGCGGGATATCTAAGTCCTCGGGCTCCTCGGTCTTCCATCGTTAAGGGCGATGACGGGCGTGAATAGGACCTTCCAGTGAGTGGGTGCAGTCGGGAGCTTGAGTTAGGAAAGTCAGACGATGGTGCGTAAGCAGTAGCTTCCAGAGACGCGAGTGAGTCCTGGGAAGCTTGTTAGCAAACTTGAATATATGACTATATTAAATTAGGGCGACTAACAAGATTGAGTCTTTTACGGTTGATGAGTGCCTTGTTCCTGAGTTGTTTGATAGCGACGAAGATTCGTACTCGATCACCGATTTTTTTAATGCCCATCTCTTGCAAAATCTTCTGGTCACATTCCAGGAGATTGTCACCATTGAAATTGTTTTCTAATTGGCGATCAGCGACGGCGTCGTGATTGTGGGTAGAGAAGGAGATACGTACCTTTGAACAAAGAATCATACTGACCACAACGTATGCTATGTAGCCATTCACTAACTTTATTTTCGTCCCAAGACCTGTCAAAGCACCGATCAGTGAGAGCAGAAAACTAAGTATAGGTGCTTTTCTTACCGAACTGAGTCCAACCCATCGTGGCCGTCCGAGAAATCCGACTCGGTCGGACTCATATATAGACCGCCATCATTTGTCATCATCGTCGTCGTCGTCCCCGTCTTATGCGACGTACTTGATGTATAAGAAGTTCCCGCAGACGAGCCAAGCCCTAGAGAAGGCTGGTACGTGGGCTTCGATGGAGCCAACATTGTCCGGAGGGGGGGGTTGTTATCTGAGTACTTGGCAAGACCCTAATCACGGGTGGAAGAAGTGGGAGTATCAAACGGTGTACAAATAACCAAGGTACGGCCTCGCCTACCTGCGGCCAAAGCCAGTACCGATATTGTGTTGGCAAGAAGCCTTCCGTATGAGCAGGAGTGACTAGAGGCGACAAACGAACATGACCACGGGTATAATCTCGCTGATGATAACGATGACGCTGCTTCCAATAATCAAGAACCAAAAGTTTTGCCCAAGTCCACAGACACAGGGGCGTCTAACTCGGAAAAAGGATGCTCTCGTGAGGGTCGACGATCTCAGAAACTTGCAACGTGCCGTTGGGCTCGTGGTGTACGCTGTCCCCGCGGTCGGCCGAGAACAAACAGCTTCGGCTTATGGTCAGCTCCTCAGGCGATGACGAACGATGGAGGGCGTCGCGGTGATAGGGATTCCGGCGGCTGCGAGGAATGCATACGAAGACGGCGAGATGGCGACGAGATGAATGAGAGATAGGAAGAGAAGGAGAGGAAGAGGGACAAGGACCAGAAGGGACAAGGCGGCGCAGCGGGTGCGGTGTTGTGTTCGGGCAGGGAAAGAACGAAAATAGCAGGATATGTTTTGGGGCTAGTGCGGGACGGAGCTTTCTATCTCGGTGCAGGCGGTTTTTGATTAATAAATAATTAATCCTGATCGGCAGGTGGTTAATCTTGTTGTGCTACCTAATTTATCATGCTGGTGACGAGAAATCATCGCTGATGATCCTAACGGAATCGCCGGTCGGCATCCACGTGTCTGGCACAATCTTGAAACATTGTGAAACTTGGTTGAAACCTCCCTGCACTGGTGCGTCCAACCAGCTTGCTTGATTGCTCGATTCCCAACAATAAGCATAACTATGCAGTAATACAGAGCTGCTCTCACACGGCTTGCAGCAGGCTTATTTATATCTCAAGAAACCGCTGGTGTTTTCAGTACTGCGTCGAATCAATTGATGCCGTTACAGGTTCAGGAGGTTGATAACATGCTATATGTAGTAGATGGTCCATTCCACCTAAGCCCTAGCTGCTTTGTCTTATTTTTAAAACATTGAAAAAAAGTTCAATTGATCTTGTAGCTAGCAATCTTTAAAATTCGAATCAATGATGTTCAGTGTCCAAATGTTGGCTTACATGAGACACACATATGTAGCGTATATATATATGTATTTGTGTCCCACTCAACCACAGCACGGCTGTTGTAACATTCAAATGAAATATTTCAATGAAATTTCGCACAACGGCGGTCACTACCAATGACGCATTATAGAGGGATTGCGAGATGTAAATTGCAGACAGCTCTATTATGCGACAGATAATAACTCACGTAGTAAGAATAACAGTAATGTTCAGTATTTGGTGAGGGGGGGCTCCGAAAACCCCACAGCCGACGCCTTCCCCGCTCAAACCCCCCAAATGCTTCCTTCACGCTTTGCCAGTCTTGCCGAGTCACACCGTCTGGGGACACTTTCAGGCGCACCAGCACATCACCAGCAGGACGAATCGCCCATGGAGGCCGACCAGGACTCGCCAGGCAAGGTGCGCAAGAAGACTGCCGCGCCGCACCGCAAGTCGCTGTCGTGCGAATACTGCCATCGCTCTTTTGCGCGGCTGGAACATCTCCAACGCCATCTCCGCACGCGTCAGTTTTTTCTACCCCCAGCGCCAGCCCTCGCTCCGACCCAGTGTTGTCGAGTGCTAGCTAACTCGCCGCCTGTAGACACCAAAGAAAAGCCTTTTTCATGCGACATCTGTTCCAAGTCGTTTGCAAGAAGGTAGGCGTGCAACCCCTGCTGTCGTGCGACGGATCCGCGTATCTGCTGCTAACAAAAAGCGCCGCGAACACAGTGATCTCCTTGTCAGACATGAACGTCTGGTGCATCCGGCTGAAGCGGCCGCTCACCGTGGCGAGCGCCGCGTTGCAAATGACTCCCACGACATTTCATCCAGCTCGGCCGCTTCTTCGATGATTCAGCCTGTGCATCCGGAGTCACGCATGCTGGACATGCATGACTCGGCCCCTGGCGTGCAAGTCCACCATGCTCCTCCGCCTCCTCCGCCTGCCCCTATGGTAGAGCCGAATCAGTTTAACCCGTCTTGGGGCTATGACCTCAATTTACTCTCTCATGCTGCCAGCCATGTGGCTTTGGAGAATCAGCAGGAATTGGCTCTGGACTCGGTCCGGAAGCCGCCTCCCCAGCCTGTACCACCGCCGCAATTGCAGCCGGCAGTACATGAGAAGAGCATTGCAGACACATACGGGGTCGAGCCGTCGATTCTTGATCTTGCTGACCTAGGTGACCCAGTCCAGGATTTCACTATCTTTTTAGAGAGCGTCGGTATGTCGTCCGACTGGGATTCTGGAGTGTTCTCATCAGTCGAGACAGACCCGCTGTTGTCAAACACTCTTCCATTTGAATCAAAACCCCCATTGCGAGAATTCGCTCCTCAAAGATTCAACAATGACCTGTTGAGCGAACAACGGGCCGCAGCAGAGGAAGCACCCTCTTTCTCAAACTTTGGCTCTCGACTTCCTTCTTTACAGCCGGAACCTCAGGAATCCGAGGAGCGTACGAGCTTACTCGATGATCCCACGAACCCGCGGCCAGCATGGGACATCTCAAATACAGATCGACAGCTGTTTGTGAGCAGGCTGGATGAGTTTGCGCATGTTCTCCCTCGAGGCTTCATACCTCCTTCAAGACACGCATTATCACGCTTCATTGCTGGCTACATCAATGGACTCAACGAGCATCTTCCATTCATCCACGTACCCACACTTTCGATCGTACGAAGTCCTCCAGAACTCACCCTGGCTCTAGCAGCGGCTGGTTCGCATTATAGATTCGAGAATAGTCGGGGGGCAGAATTGTTCCACGCCGCAAAAGCTGTTCTATTTGAGCGTCTTCGCCGAAGAGACTCTAAGCAAACTCCGATGCCGACATGGGACATTTATGTACCGACTTCACTGTCGCAAAGGAGCTCAATCGCATCGAATACGCCAAACAGCTCCTTTCAGGCACATAAATACCCCCTCCAACTCGACCATATGAACTATGTAATGGACGAGTCAGACGCCCACATGGAGATTATCCGCACCTTTCTACTACTTACTGTCTTTGCTTCTTGGGAACGCCAACCAGAACTGCTACGAGAAATCCTTGCATTGCAAAGCACTCTGGCCAGACTGGTTCGCGAACACGGCCTCTCAGAGCCGCCTCCCATTCCCGAAAACAGCCTCAGCTGGGAAGACTGGGTCCGGCTAGAAGGGAACAGACGCACCAAACTAATCGTTTACTGTTTCTTCAACCTGCATTCCATCATGTACAATATTCCGCCTCTGATATTAAACTCGGAGCTCAAGTTGAGACTCCCTTGTTCTCACGATGTTTGGAAGGCAAACAGTGCGTCTCAGTGGCGGCGCATCTACCGTTCTCGCCATGACCCGCCGGTTATATTCCAGGAGGCATTTGCAAAGCTGTTCCTCAAGCCACCGCCTTCATACCCACATCCTATATCGCCCCTTGGGAACTATATACTCATCCATGCCATCATCCAGCAGATCTTCTTCGCCCGCCAGTTATGTCTCTCCGCACCCCTCATGCAGAGCCATAGTCTCCGCCCCGATGATTCGTCAATAATGGACAATGCATTGAGTGCTTGGAAAGCAGGCTGGAAGCGAACACCTGAATCTAGTATCGATCCACAAAATCCCGCAGGTCCTATCGCCTTCACATCAACTGCTCTTCTAGGACTGGCGTATATACGGCTTCATGTAGATCTGGGCCCCTGCCGGCACTTGGTGACTCAGGACCCTATACAGATTGCCAGGGCTTTGCAGGACTCGCCGCCAATTGTGCGCAGTCCAAAGCTTATCATGGCGCTTCTTCATTCCGCCCACGCGCTGTCCATTCCTGTCCGACTTGGTATTGACTTTGTGGCACGGACTCACTCTTTCTTTTGGAGCATCCAGCACTCGCTGTGCAGCTTGGAGTGTGCATTTCTCTTGAGCAGGTGGCTTCTGTCTATTCCATTGACTCAGAATGAACAAAAGCTTTCTGATCATGAACGGAAATTATTGTTATGGATCAAGAGCATGATGGACGAAACCGATATGGCGGTGGCACCATCGGATGGGCTTGACCTAGATTTTGTCCACGATCCGATCAAAGTCAAGCAACTCAGCGTTGCTGTAGTTCGTGTCTGGGCCCGAACGTTCAAGGGGAACACGAGCTGGGCTATTGTTGATCTGATTGGATACAGTCTTGAAGCATACGCAGATCTCTTGGAGGGTTGATTTGCTTTTTTCTTTTTCTTTTTCAATATATTTCCCTGAACATCTACTATTATGCACCTTTTGATCTTTGATACCCACCGATGCATCGCGTTCCACGCTGACTGCAAATAACCCCCCCTTTTCCCTTTTTCCCTTTTTCCCATTTCTTTACTCTTGTTGCGGACTTCTCTTGTACAACGTAATGCTTACGACAAACTTGTTTGATTATGATCAAAACTGTTTTAAGCGGACTATGCGTGTCTGTTGGAATTCGGACTTTGGTTTCTCTTCTATTTACCTATGCAACAATTTATGCAGCTTTGAACGACGACATGATGTGGAAGGGTTTTATTATTTTATTTTTATTTTACTTTTTTATTTTTGAAGTATGCAGATGTTCATCTTGTTATTTTATTTATAGTGATTTTATTTGTATTTTTGTTATTTATTGTCCATATATGATATTGAATGTTCGGCATATCCGTTGCCCAAAAAAAGAAACAACTCCAATTATGTAGTTTCCTCTCTAAATAGCAAAGAGATATATGCAATGAAGCTGCCAAACCTATCCCTGGTCCATCTTCTTGTGGGACTCCTCCTCCAGCCTCCTCGTCACACTCGCGGGCACAAAATCCAACGCAGACATGGACGAGACCAAAGCGTCGATTTGGTCCGAGTTGCCTTGCTTTTTATTCTTCTCGACCGCATTATTAGCAGACTTAATATTATTACCGGGAAGAATCTCCGGAAGAGAGAATGACGTCTCTCGATTCCGAAGTCGGCCTTCTTGTGGAGACTGAGATGTCTGGGAGCGCCGTGGTGGGCCATTCGAGAGCCGGAGCAGTGATGTTTGTTTATCGACGCCGTCGTTGACGATGAAGAAATTGTAGTTCTACAAACTCCCTACAAGTTAGTATCTATTTGAAATTGAAACATAAAAAAAAAAAAAGGCTACGGTGAAAGCCTTGCCCTAGGGAACATGTGCTTGTCAATAAGATGTCTCCGGCGTTTCTGCGGAGTTGAGCATTTGCGGTCACATCCTTCTACGAAGCAGCTAAACTAAGATTATTCATTAGCTTTCAGCTTTCTAGATTCCTCCTTCTTGTATTTAACAGATAAAAGAATGTTTCGAAATAGATGAAATGAAAGAAAGCTAAAACTTACTGTCTTCTCACCTCGGTCTCGTCGAGCCAAGATGAGCGGATCATGGTTTTCCTCAATATGGATACTGAGAAAATGCAGCGTGGGGAAGTTTCTCCCACACTCCGAGCAGCGATTCACATGCGTCTGGAGATAATGCGTCTCGTATTCGTCGTAGGACGCGAAATCAATGGTCTCTCGATGTGGCGGGAGCGAGCAATAATGATGCATCATAACTCCTCGGCGGCCCTGAGGTGGTTGCTGTTCAGTGGAAGACGACGAGATCTTGGCCACGGGAGTCATGGATGAGCTTCTTCGCCCGGGAGCTTCCTGGTGAGTCAGGATTGGCACGTTCAGCCCCGAGTCGGCAGAGTCTCGTCTTGGGCGTTTCGCCATGTTGAAGAGATACTATGTTACTCCGAACTAGTACAGCATGGATAAGGTGCCGGAAAGACCCCGCCGATCAGAGTGGGGCTTTGCCGTGCCCAATATAGTCATCAACTCAATCTGTGTCGGAAAGCGTGGATGCGTCTGCTAAGAGTTCATGATAGACAAACGAGCGAGGTCCAAGGCAAATGAATGACAGCAATGACTAATCGGGTAATAATGAAAAGCCACGCGAAGGACCGCGGATCCGCCAATCAACAGTCCTATCTGCGCCACAAAGGCCCCACAGACACCTCGCAAGCCACAGCGCAGCGGGCACGGCAAACCAGGCAAATCAGAGGAAAGAGCAGAGACGAAGTGGAAAGTCTCGCTCGCGCGCTCTGTTGCGGTCGATGTGCATCGCGACTCTCTGCAGTCGACACTCTTCCTCGGATTCGACACGGCTGGTCGCAATTGAGCTTTCGTCTGGCCCGTCTGTTTTTGTTTCTGTCGCCTCTCTTTTTTCGTGCAATCCGTTCGCTGTCACCGATGGATCGTTCACCACAATCCTTGCGCCGCCAGGACCTACAGCCAGCCATCTGACGGCGAGGTGATCTGTGAGGCCGCAGAAAAAAAGAAAGGCGTCTTCGCCCAGCAACTAAGAAGATGGCGGCAGCCTTTAAGAATGCTTGGCAGTACGTTGGTTTCACTACTCTTTTCTTTAAACCTCGTATTTCCTTCTTGCTCGTTCGCATGTGACGTGATGCGCTTTTCGCTAACACCGCTGAATAGGTGTGCAGACCAAGCCGAAAAGGAACTATTGAAAACTCTTGCGGACAAGGAGCCGACTTTTGCAGAAATTACCCATTGCCTTAACGAGTCAGTAATCGCAAACATCGGTTCTAGGATGGCCATCGATATCCTAACTTGCACCTCACAGGTTTCGGCAGGCTTGTCAGAACGCCATTTTCGTTGACTTTGATGCTGCCGCTTTGAAAAATGCGGAGCCCCGACTATGGGACGCTCATGTCAAAATAAATGCGCGCTTTCGCAAGATTCTGGCTCGAGTAAGTCTTGCTTGGAACGTTGCAGGAAATATATATATATATATATATTTATGTGCATTTATAATGGGGTGCTGACCTCTTAACTCCGCCGCTTAGTTTCGAGAAAGCACTGGCAACAAAAAGAAACCAGTCGAGCGGAGAAAGCTTGAGAAGCACTACCTTGAATTTATCAAGTCGAGCCAGAAATTTTACCGAGGCTATATTCAGCATCTGTCGTCACACTTTGGAGGAGTTCCGGAATTGGAGCAAGTCGCGAGGAAATTCAACTTTGACAGTAATTTACCGAAACACTTTTTTTTGGTTCATTTTCATCTTGCTAATAGTTTCCCGCTATTCACTAGATCTGTCGGTCGACTCTCCTATCAATCTGGATCCCAGTCTTCGCCAACGTATACTGCTCTCCTGCCATGCAACTCTGATCCGTCTAGGTGATCTTTCGCGCTATCGCGAGACGGAAATTGTTACGGGGAAACCTCGTAACTGGGGGCCCGCAATCGGGTATTATGACCTCGCAAGTGTCATCCATCCGGCTTCTGGAGCTTCGCACAACCAGTTAGCTGTTATCGCGTTGGCAGATGGCAATCATCTGCGCGCAACTTATCATTTATATCGAGCGCTTTCTGCGCAGGAACCTCATCCAACATCAAAAGGCAATTTGGAAATCGAATTAAGGAAGATCCTAAGTGCGTGGGCCAAGAGAGAATTGATCCCCCGGGAGGATGCAGGCATTCCGGGGAAAGCCCTGACTCCATGGTTTGTTTATCTTCATGCGCAGTGCTACAAGGGTCTCGATTTTACCGAACATGACGAACTCGAGAATGAGGTTCTCAGCCAATTGGCTGTTGATCTCAAGGAAAGATCCCTCGAGGGCGCTCTTCAGAAATTCGTCTTGATAAATATCGCCGCGGAAGACTTTGCCACGACTAGATCTAATAACGGTAGGTAGTTCAATATCCGGTTTCATGGGTTATATGCTGATTATTTATATCTAGGCGAGTCAACTCACAACGCCGCGCTTTTCTTCCAGAGGATCAATGTAAAAACCTTCTTCACACTTCTTCAGATTCTGTTGGGTGAATTGGAACGCTTTGCAACCGAGGATATGGAGAGCAAAGAATCCAGCACAGGCTCTGATAAAGTCACCGTTGTCGCGCGGCGGGTCTTGCCTGCACTCCGAAATTACAGCTCGTGGTTACTTGCCAACTGCAGTTCCCTTACAGATCAAAAACAAGACAAAGACACGGTTCTCTCGGTGCAAATCAAGGAATTCTGGAAAATATACGCAAATACATTATCTTTATTAGCGTCCACGTTCGACGTGACAGCCCTACCCGAGGTGGAATACCTTCTTGAGGAAGACGAAGAGGCTCTCGGCTTCAAGCCGCTCATGAACGAGGCAACCAGTCGTCGCTATCACCTCGAATCTACTGCAAGAGCAAAGCCAAGAACGATTGATCCCGGTGTTGAGAGGAACCATCCGAATCTCGAAATGCTTTATCGAATCCGCGAATTCGTCATTGACGGCTTAGACCTTGTCGTTGGTAATGTGAGTTTCGTGATATGAAGTTCGTAGTAATTCTGCAGCAAGCTGACATGGATTGCAGCGAATTCCAATTGCACTAATTGACGAGAACGAACGGAAGATGTTTGTGTACAAAGAAGAAGGGCTCCCGTCGCAATTTTATTCAAGCCCGCAGGGTCAACAGCCTGCAATGTCTGCAACCAGTATTCAGAGAGAGGAAATAACCGGCGCCCCGACAACCGAAAAGAATGCAGAAACTCGAAGTGCATTTGGCGGATCGCAATCTGCGTCTGTAGCGATGTCTGCAAATTTTAATCGTATAGCGGAAAGTGTTGAAAGGCTGGTAGAGTCAGATACTTATGAAGCGCCTCCCGCCGTCTCACGTCTGCCAGAATTTCTCCAGTCATCCCAGGGTCTTCTTCCTAGATCAAGCGATACCAACCCGCAGCATACGATCCCTGAACCCCGATCAATGCAGACACACATTGCACCACCCGGTCTCGGCTTGCGGCCCCAGTCATATTCTCCCTTTTTTACGGGGTCCAGTATCTGGAGCTCCGGCCCCGGCTTTTCATCCTTTCCCGAAGAAAACGCCCAGCAAGAGCCAAGCGCGAGTTATCTTGCTCTGCGAGATCAATTTACACAGAGACAAAAGGATCTCCAAGACCAATCGTCCCAGCTTCCATCCAGCTGGGCTTCATCTATTCCAAGTTCCCTGCCGAATCGGAACTATCGCGCCAGCTACTACGACTTTCCGCATCAGCAGCACGCAACCTCTGGTGGCTTTGAATACCCTTCATCGCATAACTATGGATTTATTGCCTCTAGCAACAATGTGCCGCCGGGTTTTACCCCGTTTTCCACACCTAGTGAGCATAAGACGAGCCAGGAATCTGCCGCACGCTTTGGTGCGATGGAGAACCATACTCCTCCTTGTGGGCAAGCAGGTTGAAACTTTAAAAGCGATATTTTACATATACGATATAATATCGCCCGTACCTCTGGCTTCACACTGGCTTCACGCATATTGGCATCATCTATAAGAAATGCCAAACAACGCCAATTTCATCCGAACCAGACAGACGCTCGACGCAACCTCGTCCCTTTGATACTTTTAGAGCGACTTCCAGACCGCCATCCTTTGAACGGTCTGCCAAAAACCGGGGTTTGGGGTTTCTTTGAAAACGATCGATCTGAGGTGTGGTGAACTAACTGGTTCTTTGGGTGGCACAGCCCCGTCAACTTCCATGTCTTAAGTTTTTTGAGATGTAAAAAAGTTAAAAAGGCTGGACATGTACAGGACTCTTTTCTCGTGATTACAACATTTAAAGTAACTAGTGAACATTTCTTAACAAATCAATATATTACTGAAAAATTACTGAAAACATACCTTCCCTTTTTTTCGTATTTTTGCTTTTGAGTTGAGTGAGACTTTGGCCTCGTCGGACTCGACGGCGTTGTTGCCCGTGAAAGAGATGCTCCCGAAAGTTGGTGACCAAGAAGATGGCCTCGACGTCCTGTGCAACACGTTAATCTCTCATCCTTAAACCGAACAGTACAAGGGGGCCTCTACGTTGCGCGTGATGGTGCGGACTCTCCAGGCCGACTGCTGGAGGAGCGTCTTGATGACAGGGCCGCCCTGCGTGCTCGTCGCTCCGTGGACGGCGATAACCTTGGACATGGTGGATGATTCAAGGGAATATAAAGATGAGCCATTATGATGGTGGTGGTGGTACTTCTCAAATTAAATATCTAAGAAGCCAGTCTCGCCTTTAGTGTCTTATTTTCCTTTTTCTTTCTCTTTCTCTTTCTCTTCCTCTCAAGCGAGGTAGACAGGTGGGTATATAATGGGTTGAATCATTAAATCGGCGATGCGTTAAGGCGTCAAATCAGATCATGTCTAGTACATTAAAGCCTCTTTTTTTCCCTCTTCTTCTTTTCTTTTCTCCTCTCCTTCTCTACTACGCCACTCTAGTACTCTATTTGCGAGCATAGGTCTGCTTGGGGAAGGGGTAACTAGGGGAAATGATGTTAGCAGGGGAATGCAGAAAGGCAAGAGAGAAAAGAAAAGGACATACGAAGGACCCAGTTCTTGGATGCTAAGGCTGGCGAGCCATTGGCCAAGGTCGACGCTCTCGTCCAGAGACTTGCCTTGCACGATACCGGCGGTGAAACCTCCGGCGAAAGCGTCACTGCAGAGAACCTAATTAGCAATGATGCCATCTTGATATACACATGAAGACAAAAAAAAGTAAAAAAAAAAAAAGAAAAGAAAAGAACAGGGGACGCACCCGGCACCGTTGGTGTCGTTGATCTTCTCCTTGGAGATTTCATGCACAGGGTACTCCTTCACCTCAACGGAGCCATCAGCCTTGGCAATGGCAGTAACGGTAGGCAGGGTTCCCTGAGTGACGATGGCGATACGAGGTCGCTGAGCGTTCTTCTTGGGCAGAGTAGCGAGCTTCTTGGCGATTTCGGTGATGTCGGTGATGCCCCAGCCGTGGCTTTCGGCGTAGGTGAGGGCTTCGGTTTCGTTTCCGATCAGGTAGTCGGTGTATGGGACCACGCTGTCAAGCTGGTCCTTGAAGAACTGGGGGATGAATGGGGCGGAGAGCGAGAAGACGAAAGTCTAGAAAAAACGATCAGATCCCGCTACACAAGTCCGGATGAAGAGGAAGGGCTACCTTGTTCTTGGAAACAGCCTCCTCGGCAAGCGCCAGGATGGCTGGTACGGAGACAGTCAAGTGGTAGCCACCGACATAGTAGACCTGGGCCTTCTCGACCAGAGACCACACATGGGGCTGCTTGAGATGTTCAAGCTTGTATTCGTTGGCGGCAGCAAGGTGAGTGACCATGCTACGGTTGTGGCCAGTGATGACCACACCGCACTTTCCAGTAGGCTGGACATCGTCCACGCGGTATTCGGTGTGCACGCCGGCCTTTTCACAGGCTTCGGTCAGGAAATCAGCGTACTTGTCCTTGCCGACGCAGCCAATGTAGACGACCGAGTTCTCGGGGAGGATGTACTACGAGACCATATGTTAGCTACATTGGTATAGAAGAAACTTTAAAAAAAAAAACTCAGCATACCTGGGCACCTCGCGCGGTGTTCTGGGCAGCGCCACCGGCAATCAACTTGGCGTTGCGGTTCTGGAGCAAGTCCTCGTACAGTCCCATGTGCTTGTCCTCTGCGAGGATGGCATCGTTGGCCTTGATATCGTACTGCTTGAGCATCTCATCGTCTCTGTGTAGTTTTGTTAGCTCCGCGAGCAAGCTCTTGCAAAGAATGTCTCATACCCAACACCCTGGATGTCTACTCAAGTTAGCAGCAGTACTCCAACATGTTGCATAAATATATAGAGGAGAACACACCGAGAAGAGGGTTCTCCAAGCACAGGAGAGGGTATCCTTGAGCAGCAGCCATTTTGCGATAAAATTTAGACGGGATATTCAATCAATTGAATGTCTGGAGAAACAAAACAGAGACAAGTTCAAATGTTTTTCTCTTAAGGCGCGGGGCGGGCAGGCGGGGGGACTGGGAAATCCACGGGCGACGCAATTTAACCCGATCTTCTTCGGTGTCCGGCCGCTAGTCGAGCTTGCACCATCAACCACCATATGTCCCCGACTTCTGGCTGATTGACCACCGAAAGGCAAGCGATCTCACCCCGGTTCATCCACTATTATCAGACCCGGTCAAGCTTTCCCTCAGAGAATAGACAGATTCAGAACCAAAAAAAGAAAAAAAAAATGTCGAACAATCCCGCTCTCGGCATCGCGGAGACGATCCAAACCGCCTCCCTCAAACGTCATCCGTCCCCAGCACACGATATCAACCCAGCCACCGCGGCATCAACCAAAGTGCCCTATGAAGTCGCTCACTCAGAGGAAGACGACACAGCCAGCATCCCTTCAGACATTGTAGACCCGAGCCGTGTGATTCGGCCCATTCCACGCCGCGCAAATCTGCCTCCGCTGCCGGATCTGCGGTTTGAGCAGAGCTACCTTGCGAGCTTGAAAAATGCCGAGTCCTGGAAAGGCGTTGCTTGGATTACACTGAGGGATCAGGTATACTCATATATCTTGGCCCCCTCCCCCTTCTCCTTGGACTGCTGCTAACCCGTCGTCGGTTTATAGGTCCTGTTCCCTCTGATCCAAGGCACGCTCTGGACGCTGGCGCTCACCGGTTGGCGCTTCTGGAATCGCAATGCCCAGCTCCAGGGCACCACTCTCGGGACAAGGATTCGACGCTGGTGGTACGAAGTGAATAATTGGCCTGTTCCGCAGAAGAAAACGGCGGACAAGAACCTTGCTGGACGAGTTGCCGATGTGAGTGAAGCTATAAAGAAAACCCTGGAAAGAAATTGCAAAAGAAATAGCTCCTTACTAACGCGGTTGTAGTTTTACACTTCCATCTTTTCCAATGAATAATATATAATGGGTACTCGAAAACTTGTTGTTAGATGCATTGTTTGGTGTTATGGCGTCCATGATTCGATTGTTTTTTATGCCGAGTGACCTCAATTATGTACTAGTATTATTAATATCATCGTCTCAGGCAGTTGACGGTTCACTTGCGCAGATACATTAAACTGTGTAAATTAAGTAGTATCACTAAAGCAGATAAGAAATTTGCTCAGATAAACCCGGAACCAGTCTGATTGATATATAACCCGATGACAATGCCATTGTCCTCTATCAACCACATCAATTACATCAATTGATATCATTGCTGCCGTCCCTTTTGCGCCGTAAGAAGAAACCAGAAGAAAATTCCCCATACATAATATAACCGAATCCTTCGCTAGAATATTCAACATCAATCCCTGTCAACACACGCACAGTGCTTTTATAATCTATGCTCAACACATTGGCTAACAATAGCAAATAAGTAAATAAGTCAGATGATTTTTTCCCCCATCCTATTCGCCGCCATTCTGAATTCGAGATGGGTTGAGTGGTGGCACAGAATGTTCTTGCGGGTTCTTCGCGCCGACTTCCTCGGGTTTATCGGTTTTGGCTTGGTCTTCGACATTCGATATGTTTTCTTTTGCATCCTCAGGATGTGAAAACGATGGGTTAGACATGATGAAGTCTAGTCTACCCTTCTCTGGCAGCTCCTGCTCGGTGGCTTCTCGCTTTGGTTCAACTTCCATAGCTGAGTTGTCGACAGGATTTGTGGTGGCCGCAGCAACCGAAATACTGGCCGGATTGGGTTCGAGAGCAGGACCAGTGTTTTGCGTCACCAAAGCTGCGTTTGGCTTCTCTTGAGATTTTCCGTAATGTAGGTGAACAACAAGACTATGCTGCTGGCCATCCTCAGCATCTGAAGACTCGTCCTCACTGGCCTCCTCTTCATCATCGCCTTCAAATTCGTTCTCGTTCTCGTTCGGGGATTCATCATCCCCTTTCCAACTGGAAGCGGCATCTGATTCATCGCTCATCCCATCGACATAATTGTTTGCATAACCATTCGCCTGACCTCGAGTTCGAGGCTGGAGACCTTCGCCGTTGTCTTGGTCTTCCTCGTCTCGCTGTCCACTTAGCATCGATTCACCGTATAGACCTCCGGCGCGAGCCCGGACCTGCCGACCACTGGCTGTGAACACCGGACCTAATGGCTCGCCTGGGGTGGTGGTTCCAGACGCATTACGCGCCGACCGTCGGGTAGTAGGCAGATCGTCGGAGAAGATATCTTCATCGTCCGAATATGTGTATTTAAGCTTTTTGCCTCGAGTCCGGCCTTCGTAGAGAGAAAATCCAGGTTCTGGACGGGTAAATGCAGCCTTTCGTGCCATCCGATAATCGCGTCGTCTCCGTTTCTTGACCAAGTTAGCAACAGCGCGCTGTATTTGTATATAATGAAAAAAGCATATACCTCTTCACCACCTTCAAATCTAGGGACAGCGTTCATGATCCTTTCACTGAGCTTTTTCGAATTCTGCGACTTCTCTTGTGCCAGTCTTTCTGCGACAGCTTTGATCTCCTCAATGGTACCAGCCACACTCCACCAGGTGTTGGTCTTCAGTGCTGGATTACTTTCTCTATAGAGGCGGAAATGGGTGTCATCCTGTCCCTCTACCAGCCAGTATCGTCGTTTGATCTCGTCCCTGCCCCAAGGTTGTACCGACAGAGGCTGGTTAAGGTCATCTTCATGTCGTGCTTGTTTGTAGGAATCTTTGATTTTTGATTGGACCGCTTCGGAGGAGGACAATGACCAAAGGATAAGAGCTTTTAAAAATCGCAACTAGGGAAAAAAAAGAGTTAGAAGAAGGGATAATCCACACAGGTTATAAAATGTACTAACCCGCTCTTCAGGTGTCATGGTGGCAAACGAGCCACCTCCATGCAAAGGGTTCTTCCCTCCCCAGGCTCTGGGCCATTGCGAAGAATGTGTTTGAACCGCTTCCTCCAAAGCTCTCTGATAGTGTCCTTTTCTAAATATTCCCAATACTAGTCAGCTTCCCCATTGCGACAGAAGTTGGCCGCGAGCGACAAGGAATAGACATACTCCACTTCCTTCTTGCGATTGAGCACTAGACCAATTAAAGCACACAGCAATCTTTCAATATGTTCTCCAGGCACTGTGTCCTGTACTCCTCGCTCAATATCTTGCGGGCCATAGTGTGGGAGCGATTTCGGGAAGGCATCGCTAAAGCGCGCGCGGAACATGACAATGAACTGCAAGAAGCCCCCCACGAGTTAGTAAACGTGTCAAAACACCATTAAAACGCGTCAAAATGTGGGTTCATATGAAAGAACTATTGGCGCAGCGCTCCAAGAGACGTACAGCAATGTCAGGGTTGTCGGCTAGCACGTATTCATGCGGAGGCGACGCAGGGCGCTTGGGCGGCGGCGTCTTCTCCTTCTTGAAATAGTTGGTGATGGGCGCATTTGCTTCAAAAGCCAGAGACATAGACTCATCGTCTGTCGGCGGAGCCGATGACAGGGACGAAGAGTCTGAAAGCGACATGGTTGGGTGTGCGTGGGTGAGTGTGTGTCAATGCACGTTCTCCGAGCCTGGTGTAAGAAGGAAGTCCGTCCGGGAGGGAAGAATCACTACGGCCGCTATCTATCACGCGCTCGGCATCTACGATATGCTATGACATAGCCTAACCGGAAGCGAGTACAGAGGTATATGCCAACAAAGACAGCCATATTCACTTGCAGCAGCTCCTGGCGAATCTCTTTCTTTACATATCCAGTATCAATATCGAGGAACGCGCCTATAGGAGGGGAACAACGCGCGTGAACCGTGTCGTCACGATTAAAGCACAGAAACTTGCCCATGGACAGTGCGAATCGTCGAAGATTTGATATAAAAGGTTCATTGAAAGTATATAGATAATTGAGATCAGGACGTAGTTGTTCTTGTAGATGACGCCCTTTGACCAGCAGTTGAAGAATTTTTCTCAATGATTGCCGGCGCATCAATCCTTGGCCAGAAAATCTTTTCCAAGAGAAGACACTGGGCTCTTCGAAACTTTTGACAGGGCTGAGCTCATGAGGATTCGACTGAAATCGCAAGCCTTAGCTCACCACATGACGTGTCTCGAGGTGACTGAGTCCCAACTGACGAAATTCAATCCCGGGCTGAAACGGAAATTTTTCGATGTGCAGAACAAAGGCTGAAATGATTGACCACAAAATTCAAAAAGCCCAGGCCTCAACAAAAACGTCGGCAGACGAGTTTGATCTGTGGGCTATGTATGTATGGCTCGAGTCTCTTGTGCGAGGTCGGCCCAACTCAACTGTTGGGTTTGCCAGATCGGCGGTATTGCACCAGCCTCAGCCATCGTGCCATGGGCACGCCAGTTAAGTAATAATAAAGTACTAAATCACCCAACATTAGCACTATTCCGAGAATCAAAATGGCGGTGTATTTCCAATATTTGGATCGGGAGCCCCTCCACTGGTTATCATATCACCATCATCACCAACGCCATTTTCCCCGTCCACTTGGTGTCTTTCCTTGTGCAGGGTTCTTCAACAAGGCCGTGGAATATTTCGGAATGTCCGCTATTCCCAAATAGAAGCTTCCTTGTTGAAACGTTACTGAAGCAAAGCCAGCGCTTCTCCATCAGAAGTCGAAGTCTTGCTCAAGTGGCCCAGTATGGTCAGCGGTTGTTTCTTGGAGTTTGATCGTATTTGTATTCCACAAAATGTAAGATGACCATTGAGTCATATCGCGAGACGCGAACGAAAATGTACAATGCTACTGGGTGTTGAGGGCGCGCATCACACCGCGACACAATTACGTCGAGAAGAGAATGGTCTTGCAAGGGGCTGAAAATACGACCTAGCATTGGCCGGGCTGTAATTCATAATTCACGGCATCGACAGATCAGACTCAAGAGTCTCAGACAGCACACACACTCACGCACAAGGCAGCGGAGGCGCGTCGGCTTCCTTGGCTCAGCGAGCGAGAGCGGGACGGCGCCAAGACCCAGAGACACGCTAGCCCCGTTCGGACCCGGCTACGCGCGCTATTGCGGAATAGGCTAGCTTAGCGATTACCCTAACGCCCACACAGCCTTTTGTCGAATTCTCGCACGATCCGAACTGTCTGTTTGATCGAACCGACAAGTCCAACATCAAGTCGAGGTACGCTCACTCCCCCTCGATAAACACCGTCTTGCAACCTCGACACAATCACTGACGCCTACATCATTTAGACAGACGCCATGGGTCGTGTGATCCGCAACCAGAGGAAGGGCCGTGGCTCCATTTTCAGTGAGTGCGACTTTTGCTGTGGCCCGGGAAAGAATATCTATCGCGAGGCCATAAACAACAAGAAGAATAAAAGGACATCGTCGTACTAATCGCTTTTACAGCGGCTCACACCCGTCTTAACAAGGCCCCTGCCCAATTCCGCACCCTCGACTACGCCGAGCGACATGGTTACGTCCGAGGAGTCGTGAAGGAGATCATCCACGACCCTGGTCGTGGTGCTCCTTTGGCCAAGGTCTCCTTCCGCCACCCCTACCGCTTCAAGAAGATCACCGAGACCTTCATTGCCAACGAGGGCATGTACACTGGTCAATTCATCTACGCTGGCAAGAACGCCGGCCTGACTGTGGGCAACGTCCTCCCTCTCGGCTCCGTCCCCGAAGGTACCGTCGTCACCAACGTTGAGGAGAAGATCGGTGACCGTGGCTCTCTCGGCCGCACTTCTGGCAACTACGTTACCGTCATCGGCCACAACCCCGACGAGGGCAAGACCCGTGTCAAGCTCCCCAGTGGCGCCAAGAAGATCGTGAGCAGCAAGTCTCGTGGCATGATTGGAATCGTTGCCGGTGGTGGTCGTACCGACAAGCCTTTGCTCAGTACGTGACAACTGTTTTCAATACTCGTGGGATCTTCTGTGCTAATAATTTCTACAGAGGCTTCCCGCGCCAAGCACAAGTTTGCCGTCAAGCGCAACTCCTGGCCCAAGACTCGTGGTGTTGCCATGAACCCCGTCGATCACGTAAGTTTTCTTTACTTGAATGTGTTTTCATTTCATGATCTGACAATTTTCCCTCCTTCAGCCTCACGGTGGTGGTAACCACCAACATATCGGTAAAGCCTCTACCATCTCGCGTTACGCCGCCCAAGGTCAAAAGGCCGGTCTTATCGCTGCCCGCAGAACAGGTCTGTTGCGTGGTGCGCAGAACAAGGATTAACTTGTTTTTGGAAGTCGCTAGAATGGGGCCTGGTTTGTTTTTTATGGGTTGCAAGAAAAATTTACTTTACTACGAGAGCATTATGTACTTGGACGAATGTGGACAGCCACCCGCGCGTCCTGGTAAGAATCAAATTATGATGGCCAAAAGTTATTATATTAACGTTGTAATGTCGTAATGGTTCAAAAAATGTTGTCTATCGGACTGCAAGTGTTGGGGCCATTTATTCATCCGTACCTCAAAAATGTAGTGGGCGAAGAAAAAAACCCTACTGGTGAAACTTGAAGTTGACACTCTTGTAGAAAATGCGCTCTAGTCGATTAAAATACCCAGAGACTTTTGTACGTATAATTCCAGAACACAATCCACTTTAGACATCTGGATGGTAGGGAACTTCGTGAAATAGAACCGAGGGGCTATGATTGGCCGCTTTGGGACGAGCCCGGATATCCGCGATAGCTGAGCTGATAAGCCGCAAGACATCGACAACAGTCGCCGTTGCAATACCGCCCAGTGTGTCACAGTTGCCCACGCGAATGCCATGCCATTCTTCCTGATGTGAAAAGCCCATCACACCAACCCCCCCCGCAGCTAGAGATGTGACAATGAGTAAGCGGGCCCTTGAGGAATCCGCATCCAAGCCGTCTGGCTCGCCGGATCCCGTCGCCGGCGCAAACATTTCAATCAACGAGCTTCTGTCAAACTCCGAAGACCCTGAGCTCCAGGGACCAGGGTCTAAAAAGCCTAGAAATTTTATTGCTGCCGTGGTATGCGTCTTTCTATCTACTTACTATCTCCAGATGACTGACGCGACTAATAGGCTTGCGAAAACTGTCGTCTGAAAAAGACAAGATGTGATGAGTCACGCCCCAAATGCGGCTTGTGCAAGGCCCTGGGGCTCGACTGTGTGTATAGTGAACGGAAACTGTCTAAAAAGGACCAGTCGATTGGCATGATCATCAGCACGTTGCATCGCATCGAAACTAAGCTGGAAAACCTGCCATCTACCATCTCCGCAGACGCCTTGCAGAACTACGTCTCGCAAAAACAACAGCAACTAACGGCAGAGAATGGGCGTACTCCTGCGACTACGAGAACTCGGTCGCAGACGGTCTCGCAGACTACGACACCAGCGGCTATGCCCGGTGCTCTGGTTGACGTGGAAGCTCGGGAATCAACCGATAGCAGAGATCTTTCCATCTCTTTCAGTCAGCACGGAGTCGTCATCTGGCCCGGTGTCAGCCAATGCTTGCCCGAGAGATTCTTCATGTCGTATAGCCAGCTCGGGAGGAGTTACGTCCTGGATCTTGAAATGAACAGGCCGTTTCTTCCCCCCTGGGTACAGGCATTCCCCTCACATGATGGAGAAAGCTGGCTGGAAGCGCTGCCCGTTGCTTTGGCCAAGGGACTATGCGAGGCCTTTTTTGCACTGTTCCATCCTTTTACCCCATTTATGGACAAACATTTTTTCTTCTCGTTTACGCTGGGGGCGGCCATGAAGGATGGCTTCGGCTTTACGATCGAAACGTGCCTCGTGCTGAACGTGATGGCCTTGGGCTGCCTAGCAGTGCGTGCTTATGAAGAGGCAGACTTTCCATTGCCAGGCGCAGCTGGCGACCACTTTGAAATGCCGAGCTGGATGGACGTGACCGGGGAAGAGCCGTCTGGTCTGTGTTTTTTCAACGAGGCTCGAAAACGGATTGGCTTTCTCATAGAGAGGAACGATCTACCCAGCTGTCAATATTATCTTTTATCCGCGTGAGTTTTGATTTTGGCGCTGATCACAGGCGACTGCTAATAAGGCTCAGTATGTATTATACGCAAATCATCCGTCCTTTGGACTCTGGCGCAATGCTCAACCGGGCAGCGGCTTGTCTTAGTTTTATGCTAGCTAATCGCGATATCAATTACAACGAATGGGAAGGCGATATGAAATCGAGGTACGTTTATTTGTTTTGGTCTCTGGATCGTACTGATTTGAATAGGGTGTTTTGGAACACTGTCATGTATGAAACGATCCTCGTCCAGGAATTAGACCTCCCGCCCAGTGGTCTTTCAAGGTTGGAAGACTATGTGCCTATACCGAAATTCATTCCTTTCCAGCCCGTCGGGTTGTCGTCTGGGTTTGCTTCAGCCCACGATCCGGACGACTCGTACTTTCATCAGTGCCATTTTCTGGCACAGATAGCCAATCGTATCATTCTCACTCGCATTAGACACAGCTTGTATTTGTTTTGTAAGTTATTTCGCAGTGTATTTGGAAAGCTTTTCTAATCTCGAAACCACAGCCGAGTCCGGAAACCTACCTAGCCCCGCAGTGACTGCAGAATTGCACAACCAGGTCGAGCAGTGGCGCACAAATCTGCCTTCAGTCATCCAATTCTCCAACTCACACAATAGCGATGACCCTCCCTCCATCCACGAGCCACGAACCCCATCCTCCCTGGCCGCCGCAATCGCCGACGCGATGCTACAAGCGCGGTACCGGATATGCAAATTCCACATTGGACGGCCATATCTGTACAAGGCTCTGCGTGCGCCAGCCTTGCTTACCGAAGAAGACTTTGAGCAAATCCGCAGTGGGCTGAAGTATGCCATGGACTGGCCTATGGTACGCGGTGTGTTTCAGCAGATGAAAAGCTGTATTCCGATCAAGTTTGCATTTTGTTCACAGTAAGTTGGAACCCTCCAGGTAGTGGATAGTAAGAAGGGGGGAAACGGCTTCGTAAACTAACGAGAGATAGGTTCTTCGGCCAATTGCTGATCTTTTATTGTATATCGCACTCATCAGACTCTAGGCTTCGAGCAACCCTCCCCGGAGGCTGGGAACGGTGGTATGCCGAAATGAGAGACTTTTTGGAGTCATGTGCTCCGTATAGCCCGGCGATTGCACAGGATTTGGATCTGGTGCGGTTGTTGTAGTACAAATACCCTTCCTCTAGATAGATATTGTTGTTATGCTGTCATGTTTCCATATTGTTATATTATAATCAGTACATTATCCGACCAAAGACATCTCTACATATGTATCATTCCCCGTTGTTATCCTATCAAACTCATCCCAGTCGATCAGATCATCTAATGTCAGATCAGAAACCTCGAATTGAGCTGTCAACCCTGCAAAATCACAACCAATATCAGACACATATTCTCCCTCTATTACCGTATTCTCAGAAGATGTAAGAGCAGCAGCTGCATCCCTAATATTACTAGCGTACTGGCCCGGCGTCACACCGGCCACCTTTTTAAACACACGATGAAAATGACTCGGCGTCAACCCAGCCTCGCTCGCCAACTCGCGCAGCACCGGCGGATTCCTGCCCGCCGCCACGGCCGACGCAATAGCTTCACACGTTCTGGCAATCATCGCGTTCTGCGGGTCCGGGTCTCCTCCTTGTTTAACAGCTGCACAGTGATACTCATCAGGTTTGCATCGTTTGCATGCTCGATACCCTGCGGTTGATGCTGTGGCTGGCGAGTCGAAGAATTCAACATTTGCTCTGCGCGCCAGACGTGCTGGGCAACCGGGGCGGCAGTAGATACGTGTTGAGCGCACGGCGTAGACGAAGCTGTTGTCGGTGGCGTCGCGGTATACGACGGCTTTCCAGCGGGCTGCCGCGGTGGCGTGTGTATTTTTTGGTGGAGGAGGAGGGAGGGGGAGAGTAGTATTCATGATGATAGAATTTATTTGATGATACTCTTGATGGCTGGGGATAAATAAGGAAGACGGAATAAAGTCCAATGATGCTTAGATTGTAGTTGAGATGTACATGCGCTAGTGGCCGGAACAGCGCTCTGATTGGTCATATCAAGAGCAATCTATACGCATCCCGCCCACGCACATCGGTTTCTGCATTGCTTGATGGGCTAATTCTGTTCAAAGGTTGATTTGAGGGACCGGCATTTGTTTTATATAATGATAAATATATTATATCAGTAAACTAATGCCGATTTGTATATGCGTATACACACATCATGCCAAACTTGATATTGATATCTGTTGTAGATGAAGCAACTTGGGTAACAAAATCGACATTGTACTACGTTTTAACAGCTGTAATTCAGCTATTGCTCACTAATTATCAGCTGATATACATTACAGCATATACCGGAATCCCTTGTGCAATTGACGAGCCGCCGCAACATCAATGCCCTCCAAATCAGCAGTCCTCTGCAACCTGCGCATCTCCTTCTCAGTCAACTGTACATCCTCATTCTCCAACCGCTCCTGGCGTTTGTTCAGCGCGTGCAATGTGAAATACATAAAAATTGCAGAGAGGCCTCCCAAAGCCTGTACGGCAATGCAAACTCCCAGGGCAACACGGTAATACGGTTTCTCGGCATCGTAGTATGTATAAGGCGTCCAAATGCTGGCCGAATTTCCCAGCGAGTTGATAAAGGCATAGGCCGCCGCACGCTTGGCCGGAGGACGTGGCAGAGAGCTGGCAATCCAGGAATACAGCGTGCCGTTTTGTGCAAAGGTAAAATTCATTAGAAACAGCGAAAAATACCGTGGTCCAAAGGAGTCGGTGGTCATGAAAATGATAAACCCGATAATTGTGATTGGAATCGGATAGAAAAAAAACCAGAACCGCATGCCAATTTTATCTGAAATCCAGTTGTGTGCAAGACTATAAAATACCATAAAGACATATGGCGGCGCTACTAATAGCAGCGAGATGGTGTTGCTGTAGCCCAAGGTGCTGGTCAGAGTAGGGAAGAAGTACTGAAAGCTGCCACCGGCGGCGATGCAAAAGTATGCGAGAGCTAGGGCGTAGGTCTTGACATCAGTTACGGCCATTTTGAGACCCTTGAGCTGGCTTGCACCTGTCCAAAAATCAGTATACGCAGTATGGAAGTACTTTTTTCCACCTCAAATTGACACTTACTGCCCTCTTCATCAATATCTGCCTCAGCCGCATCTATTGCAAGACGCCGAATTGCAACCACCTTCATTTCCGGCGAAAGAACTCGCCATGTCTCTGGAAAATCAGGCAGGAGAATGGCAATTACAATCCCGATCAAACAAGTGATAGACCCCTCGATAATATAGAGCCATCGCCACGCAGACATCCCACGCTTCCCATCCAGTCCGTTCAAAATTCCGGCTGCAATTAAATTTCCAAATGCACCACTGAGCAGCGAACCAGAGTAAAAGACACTCATACGAAAAGCTAGTTCTTTCTTAGTGTACCATTTGGACAGATAGAACAAGACGCCGGCGAAGAAGGGAGCTTCTATAAGAAACCATATCAATATTAGTGTCAACGCGTGGATATAACTAACGTACCCACGAGCCCTAGCAGAAACCGACAAGCAACTATGCCTCCATAGCTTTGGACCTGGCTGGTACATGTAGACACAAGACCCCACGCGCAGACGAAAAAGCTTATATAGAGCGATGGCCGGCCCATATAATTAAGCAAGAGATTGGATGGGACTTGCATAAGAATGTAGGCGATGAACAGGATGGAAAGCCCAGTCTGATATTGTTGATCCGTGAGGGAAAGCTCCTGAATAAGACCCTGAAGTTTTGCTGCGGCGTAGTTGTTTCTAGACAGGAGATAGTATTTAGTGACAAGCAAAGTAAATCCTCGAGCAGGCTGTAATTACCGATCAATATAGTTCATTAGATAGACCAAGATGATCAATGGCATGATAAGAACATCAATGCGACGTGTCAGTTTTTTCTCGAGAATTCTTTCCCCTGCAGTCAGTTGAGTCAGATGCACAAACTCTTCGTGTGTTGCTGCATTTTTCTCCATCATGGTGTCTGTTTTTGTAACTAAATTGCGCTCCATGCTGATAAGAAATTAGAACGAGATAGAATGAAACAATAATGGAAGATGCGATGGTGGAGTGATAACACCAGTGTCATTGCAACTTGCCCTTGTCTTGCTTTTTATCTCATGCATGGAGCTTTGACGCTCCCTAGCCCCATACTATTCAATCGTCATAGTTCATTATTTCCCCGCATTTACAGTAATATCATAGCGGAGAAGGATGTCTGGGATCATGATCAGGATCAGGAGCATTTCCGAAGGGCTTCTCCGTGTCTCCACGGAACCGCACCTTTATTTGATAGCTGCTTCTATGCATGCTCTGACTGGTCAAATAATTGTGACAAACCCAGATCGGGTGGCATTAATTAGTTGTTCTAATTAGTTGGCCTAAGTAGTTGTTGATATGAAAAAGTTCTTTGTTCAATCTGGGGTGCTTTTCCGTGTGTAGTCCAAGCCCATTTCTGCATATAAACGGAACTACGAAGACGGACGCCTCCAGAGGCTGACGCGTGTACATGTAGTCTAATATGATACTCCGCAAATCTATCTCCTTCTTTTAGGAGATTGCATGATTATAGCTCCCCCTGAGCGTTGTAGCTGATCAGTACGAGCTGACTTGCTCCCTCTGGCTTCTCCTTGGGGATCCAACGTCTATGGGAGGACTAGAAATACTTAGGAAAGGAGAGAAATGATTTTAAACACTCTCTTTTACAAACTAGAATAAATAGGGTGCGTGGAATAAAGTAAAATTTATACTATCTCGGACCTGCAATCTGACTCTCTCTCACACTTTTCCACATGTTCAGAACCAACATTTTTCTCTCCCTCCAGGGCATTGTTCAACGTCACATCTCGACCCTCTTTGATTCTACGTCGCATCTCATTGGCTTTCTTCACGGGATTATGCGCTCGGTCCATGAAGCAAAGATCAATCGACTCGAGGCTGAGCCCAGCAGTCTAATTTTGAAGGATGATCAGTATCTTAAACTTTCTTCCTATTTCAAAACGTGGCTTACCTCTGGAACAAAAAAGTATATGAATGGAATGAAAGCTAGATTAAAACAAGCGAATATAAGATATACTCGCCATCCAATGTTGGTAATTGCGACAGGGACAATCTCCACAACAACGAAAGTCGAGAGCCACAAACAGGCCGTCGCAAGACCTTCACCCTTGGCTCGGTGAGCGAGTGGTAAGATCTCCGGAGCATACACCTGAAATTCAACGTTAGCCTAGGGGGGGAAAATTGGATGGAAATGAGAATTTACCCATATTGGTCCCATAAATCCCCAGGCATAGAAGGCTTCGTAAAGAAATAGCATCACGGCTGCAACGATTCCAGCAGTTTGAGTGTTGACTGCGATCATTGCTGCCATTACGGCCATCACAATCGTCATGCCAAGTGCTGTGACCATAAAAGATAATCGGCGGCCCTAGAAAGAGACTCAGTATGGGGGAACAAGAAGGCAGCTTAAGACTCACCCATTTCTCGATCGAATACCAGGTGCCTACACTGGCACACATGCGAAAGACCTGCAAGATACCTGCAAGTAGAAGCGCCTTTTTGTACGAAAGCCCGATTGAGTTTCTAAAGCTAATAAAAATGTCAGTTAACGCATTTCAGTAACCGCAGACATACTCACATGATTGTCGTGTAGTAGCTGACTGGGGTACTGCCACTCCATGCCTGACAGGCATTGAGAATGCAAGATACGACCACTCTTCGTCGTGATCCTACGTTGTCGCCCTTGAAAAGATCCACCCAGCCCGCTTGATTGTGTTCGATGGCTATTGCGTCCGTGATATCAGTGATGGTCCTAGTCATGGCATCCTCGTCAAGCTGGCCACGGTGAGTATTCAAGCGAGTCAGGATGTCGATGGCTTCTTCTCTATATTCGTTTTGAAGCAGCCATCGTGGAGCTAGGTAAATATTAGTGATTTTTTTTGGTCAGTTGTCTGAGAAACTTACATTCAGGCATCACAAACAGAAGCGCGTTCAATAAGAGGGCCAACGCAGCTTGCAATGCCTGTTAAACTGATTGTTAATTTCAATGAAAAAAAAGGCTCTGCAGTAAACTCATACCAATGGAAGGCGCCAGGCATAACTACTCGCCCGGTCAGCAATTCCGTACTCCAACCATAAAGCTATCAACTGCAGGATAAGAGTGAATTAGCAAAAATCCAAAAGTGTTTTGAGCATACTTTTCTTCGACACCCACATCTCCAAGGATAAGAAACGTCAGAGAAAAAGCAACCAAGCGGCCTCTCATATGACTTGGGCTTATCTCTGTTTGCCACATGATGATATTGGATACCACAAGCTAGTGCCGAATTAATCTTCTGTTCATCACTTTTAAATGTTGTGAAACGTCGAAAATACATACTCCCAATCCAATACCTGCAACTATGCGTCCAACAAGCAACTGAGCAACCCCATAGCTTGCAGCCTGTAAGACAGCGCCGATGGTCACACCGATCGCACCGAAGTGCGCAATCGTTTTACGACCGAGTCTTCCATTAATCAATGCCGAGATGAGACATCCCAGAAACTACAGTTACAATTAACTGCTGATCATTCAAAAGACTTCCTCGGGATGATAACACTTACAGCTCCTACCACAAATAGTGATGTAACAGTTCCTTCCATGGCAGAGTCTAGATGGAACTGGGATTCAAAAGTTGGTGCTGTCCTAGAGCAAAAAGAAAAAAGAAAAAGTCAAAAGGCAGTTTCAATGTAAATGGATATTCACGTCTCCGTACAAAAGTCCTCCAATTACACCGTCATCGTAGCCTATATTCAATTTTCAAGGGTTAAAAAAAAGTCACCGTAGAGATTTACAACGTGAGCAGTACCAAAGACAATAAATCCCATCCCGGCAGTGATGGTTACACCTGTTAAAAGGCCGTTGCCTTGCAAGTTGAGGTAGACCATGATCATAGAATCATTTAATGAGAGTATTCAGAATGTAAATTGTCGTCACACGTCTGGAGGTATCAATTAATAGCTAGAATTTTGGGCTATGTTGTTATACGCCAAGATGTGGGAAACTCAAGGACGTACTCCGTACATAGTACTGGGCTACTGAACTAATCGTCATTTCTGAGGTTTCCGTGAGAGACGGATATGTTTCCTTTGAACACAATAGACCAAGTCCGGGGTAAGTAACCGAGTTGGGCCTAGTATTACGAGTCATGAAGACGGTTTTGAGTCGATCTACGAGGCTGTACTGCGTATTGGTCCAAGAGGGGGACCAGTTCTCCACCGAACCCCATGTTTCTCCACATTTCCCCGGGAAAATAAATGATTAAATACGTATCATGTATGTACATATTGGAAGTTTGCGGAGAACACTCCGAATTCCACATCCGGTCTAGCGTGGAGGACATCCATTTATACACCTTCATTCTTGTCCAGCTTACAGCTGGCGGGGTGTCAGAATCACAAAAATTTTCTGCCATTTTGACATCCCAGCAGTCTAAATTTTAGTGACACCACGTCAGCTGTAGCCTGCTCAAAATCAAGATATAGCCGCTATGCATTCTCAATAGCGAGCGGGGCACTGCAATCTGAGGGTACAAAGGCAGACAAAAACACCATTTTCATCACACATTTCTACATATACAAGTCTGTCAAGAGATCACGTTTCATACAATCTTTTATTTGTCAAAGCTAAATCGCGAACGAATCATAATTGATAAACACGCCCATAGTATTCCCTAGCCCCGAAGAAACCATAGAAGTAAACTGATCCCAGTCCGAGTAATCGGGAAACGAGAACCCTGGCATATTATTGGCATTAAAATCAAGCCCTGGTTCTCCCCTTAGGTCAGCAGTAGTGTAATCAGCACTGGCAGCAGGAGGATTTTCACGGTTTGTGGCTATTGGTATATTACTATTATTAGTAGTGGCAGTATTGGCCGTGGGTTGGAGCCAGGTGCCATTAGTACTATTAATATCTCGCGACTGATTATTTACCATGCCCCCCGGGTTCGTTGATTTTGTTTGGCGGAGAGCCTCGACTCGTAGTTCCTCCAGGACAAGGCAATAGCGCTCGGATAGCGAGCCCTTCTCAGCAATTGCAGAGATATGAGCCTGGCATCGAGTGGCGGCAGAAAGGTAACTGCTGTAGACATCTGACGGAGACGCACACTCCTGTATCACGTATATGTACAGCATAATGGTAGCGTTGAAGCCAAAGTACGTGGTGACCTACAGCAGGTCAGTGAGATTACACAACACATTTGCTAACAGTGACACAAACCCAGAACGCGCGGTAAAATTGACGGTTTTCGGTGATTTCGTTTATTGTATTCACAGTATTCATCGCGGCATCTAGACACTCTTTCAGCGTGTCCTCAGTGCGCGCATCTTCATACCGGACGCCTCCTTTATTTCGTTGCGAGAGGCGTGCGAGGCTGCCCAGTACAAATGGTCGGTGGGAGAGAATAACGGCATGCCAGTATGTGAGATTGAGCACGTTTCGTTGTCGCTGAAAGAGTGGGATCAGAAACGATGTGCTGAATTTGTCGACATCCAAGAACCGAGCCAACTCTGCTCGCCAGTTCCTCAGGTCTCTTGAGATCTCCTCCACAGCAGACATCCGACGGGTAGCGGATATTGGCTTGATAGAGTAGAGGTTGCTTAGTATTTTACCAATAACTTTCGCGAGCCTAGTTTTTAATCAGTCGATATAGAGACAAAAAAAGAGCTCGGGTTTCTCACTTCATATGTGCAAGTGCAGCAAGCATAGTTGACGGGCCCCTGCTTGAAACGACTGGCATGTTCATCTCGCCGGTCGTTAAATCTTCATCCTCGATACACGCCGGAAGTCCCGTGTCAATGTCGTCGTCATGAAAAGTTCGCGGCCTACCCAACGCAGCGCTGAGGTATGCGTCGAGCGTGTAGGCGCACCAAAAAGTCCGGCGGCGGCACTCGGCCTCAACTATGCTTAACCTGTTTGCAGAATTGGGGGAAATGTTTCGGTTGAGACCGATAGCAAGGGCTAGATGTGACACCGTCCCAAACAGGCTCCAGCAATGGTTTATCCGGGATTGGGTGAGGAGGTAATAGCACTGAGTCAATCGTGCTTGTACGCTGGTGAGGCGAATTGAGCCTTTTTCCTTTGTGAGCTGATGGTCCGCTGCTAGGAAGTATCGTGTGCTACAATTTACTTTATTAGAATGTCTTCTTCTGTTTTGGATAGTGGGCTAACCTCAAGTCTGGTGGACCCGGCCTGTCGTCCTCAGGCATATAGACCCTCGCATGGGCAAAGACCATAAAAAGCAAAGCTATCTTTGCCGGGGCCTTTGGCACGTCACGCATGGTGCCAAGGGTATCATAAAATTCGTCGAACCACTCCTGGATAGTAGGGCGGTGCAGGAAACGGTACGTAGGCATTGCAAAATCAAAGTACCGGTCTACCAGACGCTGAGCATCCGGCCTGGGAAGCATCATACAGAACGACGGGTCAAATTCCGCAAGCTGCAGGGGTGCGTCACCAAACGTAAAGATACTGCTGGCTGGGGAGAATGATATAGCTTGGTGGAGGCGTCTCTGGATCCGGTGAAGAAAGGAAACTCCGGATGCAGGTCCAATATAATGGCCCTGCAAGTCGGTCTGAGAAGGCTCTGGGGAGTTGTGCGACGATGCTTCTGCATACATGGCGGCAGAAAGCGCCACGTCAGGTAATGGGTCATGTTGGCTTTGAAACTCGGCGAGATTATTCTGGGTAGACTCTATCTGTTGCCCTGATACTAAGGGATTTCTGATGGGGATACTTTCGTCCCCTGGCGCTGGGTTGCTTCCATCGTCAACACCAGGAAGTGAAACTGGAAGAACAGAAGGAACTCTTCCTCTTGAATACGCCGAAGTAAATGTGCAACTCGCCTTTGCCCTAAGGCAAAATTCGCACGGCTGTGTGCTATTACACCTTATCTTTCTCCTAGAAATCGTTATTCAGACACACCCAATCCATGGACCTCTAGCATGTTTCTCACCTTTTGCACCTATCGCATGCCCTTGTGACCTTGACTCTTTCCTTGTTTCGATTCCGCTTCCTCCGTATCTGTGGGCGACTATTCTCCGCAGATGACGGAAGTGATACTGACCGGGCCGTGGCCATGGTATTGATGCAATACTGCATATAATAGCAAAAGAACGGAAAAGCAAGGTTGCAGGACGGAAGCTGTCAACTCGCGGTAGGCGACGGTCTTCTTTCCGGCCGGGAACGGGTTATTTTCCGTGTCCACAAGTTCTCCATAGACAACTACCAGTTCAAATATCTTGGTGGCAAATACGTTCTATTCTTGATGTATACCGAATTCCACAGGCCGATCATGGGTGTGGTGTTTAATAGTATATGAACCAACATCTCCGATACTAAGTGTTTTTTGTTTAAGCTGCCAACATTGAACTCTCACCACCGTCGTGTCCCAAATATTGCGACATTCCAATCACTAAGTAATCTATCAACATGACAGCAGCAATGTCCAAACGCCTCCATGGCAAAACTATTCTCATAACCGGTGCCTCATCTGGAATCGGCCGGTCTACAGCGTTTGAATTCGCGCGCACAAGCCCACAAGACCTCAAGCTCATCCTGACCGCACGCCGCATTGACAACCTCAACCAGATCGCCGCCGACATCGCCAAGGAGGTCGGCTCGGGTGTCAGGGTGTTGCCCGTTCAGCTCGACGTTAGCAATGCAGACGAAGTACGGGAGTTTGTGGGTAAACTACCCGCTGAGTTCAAGGAAGTTGATGTGCTGGTGAACAATGCGTACGTATTCACTATGAAATTCCAGACAACCTGTTAAAAGAAATGACTAGTGGCCTAGTTCGAGGTGTGGCCAAAGCCCCCGAGATCCTCGAGGAAGACATGGACATCATGTTCAAAACCAACGTGACTGGCCTAATCAACATGACCCAAGCAATCCTACCAACCATGCTAAAACGCAACAATGGCGATGGATCCGGCGACATCATCAACATCGGATCCATCGCAGGCCGCGAGCCCTACGTCGGCGGAGGGATTTACTGTGCAACCAAAGCTGCTGTGCGTTCTTTTACAGAGAGTCTGCGCAAGGAGCTGATTTCGAAGCGGATCCGCGTTATTGGCATTGACCCGGGTCAGGTTGAGACGGAGTTTTCGGTTGTCCGGTTCTACGGGGATAAAAGCAAAGCTGATGCTGTTTACTCGTGAGTATTTTATGTTCTTGGTTGATTACCTGCGGCTCATAAATCTTGTATAGGGGCTGCGAGCCATTGACACCCGACGACATCGCCGAGACGATTGTGTTTGCCGCTGGGCGAAGAGAAAATGTTGTTGTCGCTGACACCCTGCTCTTCCCAAACCACCAGGCTAGCGCCACTATCATGCACCGGAAATCGACATAAGGCGAAGGAAGACATTGGAGGTCAAGCAGTTGTGCCGTAACCTATCGTGTATACAAATAGGCCTTCCACGAAAAATTTTGTGTAACTAGATGGTATATAGAGTTGTGCTGGAATGTACATTGTCATAAGATTTTCGTCCATTCTTTTTTAACGCCTCTTAGGCAGAGCTGCATGAAGCCAGATTTGTCATGTGCGGAGATATGAACTTTGATAGTGTACTACGCCATGACTTGCTCTCTTTCCCAACTTTGTCCTCATTGGGATATCTTCAATGTTGTATCTGACTAGGGAGCATACTTAAGATCCCAGTGTAGGTTGTGCTCTGGATTACAGGCCTTCTGCTAATCAGCCAAACCACAAGTTACGTGTCTACACGCAATCATGGAAGCCCCCACATTGACATCGAGCCAGAAGCCGACCGGTTTTCTTGATCTGCCATATGAAATACGACTGCAGATTTACCAATACTGCATCCCGCAGAAAAGGTGTTTCGACGTCTCTAATATTCATTATCGGCCTTATAGATTTGATCCTACATTAGTGCGTGACTCGCCGAGCCACAATGCTGGAAGTCAAGAGCTGGGGAATCAAAGTCGAAGCGCCCTATCCGAAGAAAATCAATCTGAAGCATCTGAATCCGTATACGACGACTCGTCAGAATCCCATTCAGGATCCCTGAGTTCAGCAGATGAAAATGAAACTAAGCCGTCTGATGAAGATCAGATCGAGTGTATCAAAACAATACCCGACATTATCGAAGAAGTCGGGGGTCAGCAAAGTGTGCTTCCAAGTCTTCTACAGGTGTCTCGACAAATAAGCGATGAAGCCCTGAATGTACTCTATGGCGATAACATCTTCAAATTTTTCCTAAATGGCACTGGTCAAGACGATCTGAAAAGAGTCTTCTCCGACGCTAACAGACGAAGAATTCAACATATCATACTCGTCCTGCGACCGATGGGTTTCTCGTACAGTTCTGAATTTAGGATGGACGAGGTCATGTGGAATTTTATTCTTCCTCACCTGATACGTTTGTGTATGGTGGCCGGGCAACCTCTAAAAAACGACTACTACGGGATCGGCCAAACGCTCAAACAGAAACTCAAGCGATGGATCGAATGGCTCACACCAATACTTGAATGCTTATCTAAAACACTATCTGCCAGTTCTACTGTTTTAGATGATGTTGATGAGAGAGAGGAAACGGATAAACTTATTCGGGGATATCTGCATGGATGCCAACAGGTACGAACGAAGACTGGTAACTTGATTTTCAGGAGGAGATAGTTCTCAATTGAGTCAGGTTATTGGGATGACGACCTTCCTGATAACTGCAGAGACATGTATGACTACGACTCTGATTGAGTTAGGAACTTGACAGAAGTAGTCCTAATCCCCATCAATTCAGCGCATAACAGCGAGAGAGTAGTACTAATTACATCCATAATCATCTTAATTAAACACTCCAGCTATAATTATGATAGACTGAGCATAAAGCGACGACATGCTGGACAGTCTGGCATCGTACATGGTGGTCTTTATCCGTCGGAAATGTCTTTATGGTATCCGTCCAGAAAATCCGTGCCCTAAATATGAAGATATCATAATTATTCGTCATCTCGATAACCTTTGCCTCAAGTGATGAGTCGTTCCCCGCATAAAATTGATATAGCAACTCCGATGCCGGATAAAGCTGCAAGATAACAAGTTAGCAACGCCTTTTCGAACCCAGGATTTCCCAACTTGCCGGCACATACAGACCTCAAAACACTGCCCTTCTACAACATTCAAATCTATACTTCCTTAGAAATGACACTCCCTAACGTCCCGCCCAGCGGAGTATGGGCCCCAACAATCACCTTCTTCAACCACAAGACCGACACAATCGACACGGACTCCCAGGCAAAATACTACACGTACCTCTCCCAAACAGGCCTCGCGGGCCTAGTTGTCCTCGGCACAAACTCGGAAACTTTTTTGCTTACTCGCGAAGAACGCAAAACCCTGCTCCAAACCGCGCGCACAGCATGCGGCCCTTTATACCCAATCATGGCCGGCGTAAGCGGACACTCAACCAAACAAGTCCTCGAGTATCTTGCAGACGCAAAGGACGCTGGCGCAAACTATGCACTGCTACTCCCACCTGCGTATTTTGGGAAACAGACGACACCGGCAGTCATCAGGAATTTCTTTGACGATGTGGCCGCGGCTAGTCCGCTGCCCATTGTGATATACAATTTTCCGGCAGTGTGCAACGGAATCGATCTCGATTCGGCCACCATCGCAAGCCTAGCCAAGGCGCACAGCAATGTCATTGTGGGCGTGAAACTGACTTGCGGGGCTGTAGCCAAAATCACCCGTCTCGCGGCCGAGCTGCCCGCGGACAAATTCGCGACGTTTGGGGGACAGTCTGATTTCCTGATCGGTGGGTTGGCGGCGGGGTCCATGGGCACGATTGCCGGGTTTGCGAATGTGTTTCCCAAGACGATTGTCCGCATTTATAATCTGTATCAGCAAGGGAAAATCGAGCAGGCGATGGAGTTGCATAAGAAAGCCGCGCTCGCCGAGCAGCCCTGCAAGGCGGGCATAGCCTCGGTCAAGTATGCTGCTGCGTTGAATACAGCCAGGGAAGCGGGAATCGAGGGCGCGTTGGACAAGTTGAAGCCGCGACGGCCGTATATGGAGCCATTGGAGGCGGAGAAGAAGAGTATTGAGGCTCAGATAGAGAGTTTGGTGAGTGTGGAGGCGGGTCTGTAGTTGATACATTAGACGAATCTATCAGTCAATACATACCCTCACTAGACCTTGTACAAAGGTCTGCAACTTAACCCTAAGGTAAATCAATAATGGAATTTTTTCCGGATAGTTCATTGTTGCTGGTCTACAAAGACGGATATGCATGCATAGTTCTCCGCACGGATAACCCTAACCAGCCGTGTGGGGCCTGCGGAGTATATCCTCCTACATATATAGAATCACGGAGCAATGCCGGATCAGTTAACTACGATAACTAGGGGTTTTACGGGGTAGTAAATTCTATCACGATAAATAGCAACAATAACATGTGACAACTGACATCCAAGTCTAAGAATCTGCAACTACCTCGTACATATTATAACTCGACTTCATCAGCAAGTCAGCAACCATGTCCGTTATAAAAGACATTGTCATCACGCCAGTGGCATTCCACGACATGCCTTTACTAAACAGCGTCGGCGTGCATGAACCTTTTGCACTACGCAGCATCATCGAGGTAACCACCCCCAACAACAAAATATACGGACTGGGCGAGTCATACGGCGACTCGGCGCATCTACTGCGCCTACAAAACGCCGCCAACGAGCTCAAGGGTCTGTCCGTGTACGACACCAACGCCATTTACAAAGCCTGCGTCGAAAGTTTGGCGGTGGATGCCACTTCTGGCGGCGATGGTATGGCGGGTATGGTGACCACGGCGTCTGTGGCAGACAAAGTGTTTTCCCCCTTTGAAGTTGCATGTCTCGACATCCAGGGGAAACTTGCCGGTATCCCCGTGAGCGAGCTACTTGGTGGTCGCGTCAGAGACTCGGTGGCATACTCTGCATATCTCTTCTACAAATGGGCCGGCCATCCGGGCCAGCCAGATGATGAGTATGGCGAAGCGCTGGATCCAGCGGGGATCGTGAAGCAAGCGCGCAAGATCATTGACGAGTACGGATTCAAAGCGATCAAACTCAAAGGCGGTGTTTTCCCGCCCGCCCAAGAAGTCGCAGCCATCAAGGCGCTGCATGCTGCGTTTCCGGGAGTACCGCTACGGCTCGACCCGAATGCTGCATGGACAGTAGAGACGTCGAAATGGGTGGCCAGAGAATTGCAAGGGATTGTCGAGTACTTGGAAGACCCGGCGCCTGAAATCGAAGGGATGGCTGCTGTTGCCAAGGAAGCGGCCCTTTTGACGCCTAATAATATGCCGTTGGCTACAAACATGGCCGTCGTGGCGTTTTCGCATCTCCCACCTTCAATCGCGCAGAATGCAGTGCAGGTGGTGCTTTCTGATCATCACTTCTGGGGCGGCCTACGCAAATCGCAAACCTTGGCTGCTATTTGCGCCATCTGGGGCATGCGGCTGTCGATGCACTCCAATAGCCATCTGGGCATTTCGCTCGCGGCCATGACGCATCTGGCGGCTGCGACGCCCAATTTGGATTATGCCTGTGACACGCACTGGCCGTGGAAGCGTGCCGAGGAAGATGTTGTGTTTGAGGGCGCGCTCAAGTGGAACGGCGAGGGGGGTGTGGTGGTGCCTACGTCGCCTGGTTTGGGTGTTGAGCTTGATAGGGAGAAGTTGGCGAAGCTGCATAGGCAGTACCTGGACTGTGGGGTTACGAAGAGGGATGATACGGCGTATATGAGGAGGTTTCGACCGGAGTTTTCACCGCATATTCCTAGGTGGTGATATCGAAGATTGAATGGTGAGGAAGCGGTACATATATCAATTGATTTTATGCATTTATCGAGGGCAGTAAATACCATAGAGCATTGAATAAGTAAACAGTCAATAAAGTGATTACCCAGACTAGTAGGAATAAAGTGCGTGCGTGGACGGTATTCAGATGTTGTCAACCTTCGTTATTACACGTGTGCCAAGTAGGAAGTATCTCACGACGCCAATTGATTTCTACACCGGAGAGTAGATATTCTAGCATAAATTGCAATATAATTTGTTTATAAATATTAAATATTTATCAATAACTACACTACTAAATAAATCCAGTGGATCAGTTGATGCCAGTTAATATTGGCATTGACAAGTATATTTTTGTGCACATATATATATATATATCAACACCAGCTATTATCTCACATAACAAACAAACATCAACATTGAATTGATTGCATGTAAACGTACATGTACATAAAAATTCAATCTATATCAATACCAAAATATCTCACGTAATCCAATTGCTAATCCCACCAACGAACCACTAAACACAAAACACCAACATGCATATAAAGTTTCGATAACGGTAATATCAATATGCCGGCGTCCGTCCTGGGTAACCACCCTTTGCAGAACCCCCTCGACAATTGGCCTGCTTCACCCAATTTCACACACCCTAGCCTAGGTATGCATTCGACTGGGTAATGCTCGATCATTACTGGCTCTAGGCTCAGCTATCAATGTGATGCACTCGTCCCGGTCATGACATAATAATGCCGCTTCTTCAGTATGTATTGCAGGGAGCACATGACTACCGGCAAATCAGATAAATAAAAATGAAAATTTTTTTACTATGGGGATTAAATTATCCCAATGCGTGCTAATAATGCATGGTCAGAAAACTGCCCGTTTCATATGTCGATTGCTGCATGCATGCAGGATGGGCTGGCTGCCTCGTCGGGTGCTCATTAATTCATTAATCGCCACCAAGGCGGGCTATCATTTTTTACGAAATAAACGGAGATCAACTGCATATTCGCGCAGAATCCTTTGCATTCCGCAGACGTAGGTACGTAGCATTAACGACGGGGGATTCTGACACCTCGAGAATGCGGGGAAGGAATGTAGGTACCTACCTGCTTGGTACGTACATAATTGCCGCAAGCAGGATGTGAATATGTTCCAGGGTTCCAGAAGCATACTTGAATGTACTCTGTCAGCAATACGTACTGTAATTAGAGCGAGCAAGAATCGGTAGGGGGGGGGGGGGAAAGGGTTGACAATCCGGGGTTGTCATGGACACTGAGAACGTATACTACGTATTCCCCTTCTTGCTGGACGAGACTGGTTGGCATTACCTAACAAGTAATCAACAAGACGACCGTCAACAGGACAATCAACAGATCATCACGGCCAATAGCCGGAGGTGATGGACTGATAGTCGGTCCATAGTCCATAATCGGGGCCCGTATAGGAGGGCGTACCACTGTACTCCGTCTCCGTCTCAGTTTCAGGACAAATACAACGGCTAACTAGTAAACCTTCTTCTAGCCATCAAAACTGTAAACAATGGGACAAGACACGACAGTCGGCTGGAGTACAAGTTGGAGCATGTATTAATTTTAATGACTCGTCGCGACAGAGGTCAATCATGAGGTTGCGATCTGCTTATCGCGGGTGGGTCGGCGATAAAGCTGTCCGCTCTACGGATACGTAGTCCAATATGTATATTATCTATCTAATCGAAACCATCCCGTATCGGAGGACACTTGGCATCTTCATCAAAGATATTAAAAAGGTGGATTTGATTAGATTAGAAGCACATCACATCATTACTCTTGTTGATCAAGGCAGAAGAGAGCAAGAAGGGAGGTGCATCACGCGACCGTCGCACAAGGTTTATCTATACCGCATTGGGCAGAAAGTCAACTGAAACAGAAAAATGGCCTGCGACGCGGCCCCAGTGGAGGGACGGCAAAGAGGACACGACACGGAAACCATGTAACAATAGCAAACAATAACAATAACAACAACAACAACAACAATGATGGATCATTATTATCCATTGGGGTCGATGCACGCAACACCAGCATCAGCACAGCACAGCAAAGCAACAGGACGCGGATGTTGATGTCGCAAAAGAGAAAAGCGGTCTGGCAGCGCTTGGCCCAAGGCGGACTAGCGCGGCATCCATGCTCAGGTACCTGGTTGCTAGTGGACGCAGCAGGGTAGGAATAATATTCATGGAGAGGAGAGGAAGAAAGAAGTTGCGCCAGGTCATGCATGCATCAGAGGCTGCAGCAGCCAACCAGTCGCCTCGGCCAGGGGCACGGCCTGTGTTGTCTGCTTAACAGCGTCAACGGCAGCCCCACTATGGCCCCAAGGGCCAATAACAGACTGTTTATCCCTAGATGGGGCACTATCGGCCAATCAGAAGGCACGTAGCAGATGAAGATGCCCTTTTGGGTTTCACTGCATGCATGGATTGGGTCTGATCGCGCCACTCTGCAGTTGCCAGGTCGCCTTTTTCGGCTATGGCGTGATTCGCCATCAGGCTGCAGGCCCCACCGCCCTGTGCCTTACTGGCTGGCCGAGCCAGGCCGATGGCGTGCTGCGGCCGGATTCGTCAGCCACCCATGTCCTCGACTCTGGGGGGCTCCACCTCTAGACAAGGCGTGCATGAACGTCGAAGACTCTAGACACTTTTTTGCCCTGGAGGTCGAGTTGTGTACAGAGTTTGGCTGGCTAGTCAACCCATGACCATCCGGTTATCAAAGACAACTAGTTGTCGGGGATCGCCCCCAACCACATAATTCGTTATTCATTGTTCATTGTTCATTATTGCATTGCACTTGCGCCCGGGATGTGCTGGGAATATGAGGGGGAGAAAGTCAATTGCATCACAGGGCAGTGATGTACAATGTATACGTAGAACAAATCGTCGGATGCTCATAATAATGGGCTTTGTCGCGGCCACGGGGCGAGGCCTCCAATCGGGAATAGCGCACTGAGATGTGCTCATTTTCAAGCGCGGATCTGGAAGCTTCTGCCCTCCGTACTGCCGGCTGCGGGCATGCGTACCGCTCAGACTGCCTCGGGTGGCCACAGCCGGGCTTGCTGACTGGGCAGTGACCCTCCTTGGGTCCTTCGAGGGGGCAAATTCGACGCACTACTCCGTGCGTGGTTAGTCCCACAGCTCTGCGTAATGCGCCGTATCGAACCCGTACGAGGACGTGCCGCCTGCAGCCCGGCCGCCCGCCATTGGCTGCTGGCCGTACCCGCCATGACGACCCGTACGGGCAGCGCTTGCCCGTGGCCCCGTTGGCTTCCCCAGCTTGAAGCGTTTAAGCCTTCGTCACGCCCTGCCAGCACCCCGCCCAATCCGGTTAGTCGCGTACGCATCCTGTAACTAGTCCACCACGCTAATCCCGCTTGGGCCGGGCACTCGAGCAGATCCGGCCGGCCCATCTCGTGCTGTGCTGTGCTGTGCTCACTGCTCTGCTGGTGCTGCCCTGACTCACGGGCGGCAACCATCCCATCCCGGCTTATCACTCGACTCACCTCCCCCCCCCCCAACCAAAGCTTCTTCTTTCCTCACCTCACCTTCATTCTCCGTTCCATCATCGATCGTCCTCCCCTCCCGCC